>NW_010729120.1:1440455-1475420 GCF_000365185.1 Nelumbo nucifera | reverse complement strand
CAGTTCTATCTTGCTAAGGATAAGATAAGCTAATCCTAATCTGATAACTTACTAACAAGATWAGATAAGAGCAATAAAATAAGATAAGAACAAGCAAGATAAGCTAATCTAATCTGGATGAGACTACTACTGCCGAATTGGGTAGACCGAGAATCACTGAGTCATTATTGATGCTGGCGGTGGGTCAAGTTTCTACTGCTGCCGGCGGCGATGGTATGTCTTCCCGAGGAATGCGTCCATAACACGGCTCCTCATAATGCTCCCCCTTAAGAGAAGTACCAAAGAAAGGAATAGACTCAACAGATGTGACATCCCTGGAGACAAAGCGGGTGCCATGAACCGGATCAAAACACCAATATCCCTTGTGTATGGAGGCATATCCTAGGAAGACACACTTATGTGCTTTAGGCACAAATTTGTGTCTCTGATGATTCTAAACATGCACATAACAGGTGCACTCAAAAACTCGAAGAGGAAGAGAGAAGAAATCCTCATCCGAGAAGAGACGACTAAAAGGGGTTTTGAAACCCAAAACCCAGGAAGGCATACAATTAATTAAATATGTAGCTGTAAAGACAACATCCCCCAAAAATTTAGTAGGAACATGAGATGCAAAAAGGAGGCTTCTAGCAACCTCAACCACATGGTGGTTCTTCCTTTCCACCACTCCATTCTATTATGGAGTGTAGAAACAAAAACTCTGATGGATAACCCCAAGGGCATCAAAGTAGAATGAAAGGTTCTTCTCAAAATATTCTTTAACATTATTAAATCAGAATATTTTGATCCGAGTGTTAAACTGGGTAAGAATGAGTTCATGAAACTTTTCCACAATAAGTGGTACTTCATCTCAGAATCTCATGAGATAAACCCTAGTATAGCGAGAGAAATCATCAATAAAGAGGATAAAATACTTGTAACTCCCATAGTAGGTAAATGATATGGCCCTCACACATCAGAATGCACAATATGGAAAGCAGAAATAGATCTTTTATTACTCATTGGATAAGATTGTCTACAATGCTTCGCAAGTTCACATGACTCACAATGAAGACTCGATAGAGATATTCCCTTAAACATGTCAGTAAACAAATGACTCAAAGCAGAAAAAGATAAATGACCAAAACGTAAATGGCATAACATGACTCGATCAATAGACTCTGACAAAACAGACTCCAAAGCAACTCCATTAGGTGGTCCAAGAATTCTACTAGGTGTGTCTAGCAAGTATATTCCATTCGCCTCATGGCCACCCCAACCATCCTCTGCGATTTCAAGTCCTGAAAAACACAATGGGTAGGAAAAAAGGTTATGCTACAATTCATGGACTTAATCAAACTACTAACAAATAACAGATTGGTATTAAGTTTGGGGACATGGAGAACAGAGGATTAAACAAGAGTGCCAAAGGCTTTGATATCTCCTTTGCCAGAGATGGAAGCAAGAAATCCATCTGCAAGGGATATCTTCTCTCTACCTGAGAGGAGCTGATATGAACAAAAGAGGTTAAGTATACTGGTCATAAGATCCGATGCACCAAAATCAATAATCCAAGGGATTTTATGATTACTTGAAACAATAGCATGATTTGCAGAAGCACAAGTACCTGAGTGAGAAAATGCGGATGAAGAGCTGTTGCCTAAAGGGTTAGATATTGCAACAGTGGTCCCCAAGTGATTAAGTAACCTCCAATACCTTTAAAACTCTGCCTTTACTCAGTCAGTTGCTCCATAACCGATTTTTCTTCACTTTCTCTATTTTTGCCTACAGGCACTATAGCAACATTTGCATTTTTAGGTTTCCCTATTTAACCACTCTTTTTGAAACTGTTGTTACTGTTGTTTTGAAACCTGTCCGGGAGAAGTTCTAAATGGAGTTTCCAACAAGTGTCCTTAGTATGCTTCGGTTTCTTGCAATATTCACATATCATTTCCTTCTTCTCAATCGACCCTTTCGGCTTTATCCCAGCATTTGCAAAGTGTTCTAAAGGTGGTCCCCGTAGCTATACTTACTTCCTACTCTTTTCACTGTTCACTATAGAGTATGCTTGAGCAAGGGTGACTTCACCTCTGGCCAGAATATTCTACCCAGTAATGTCGAACTCATGGTTGAGTCATGTAAGAAACTCAACACACCCTATTTTGTTCTACTAATTTCTAAATGTCTTTGCATCCTTGGTGCTCTCCCATACAACAGTCTCCATAACATCATTCTCCTACCACAATGACTTTAACATTGAGTAGGAAACCGCTACACTCTTCCCCTGTCTCATATTGTTCACATCACTCTTCAGCTTATAGGCTCTTACAACATTTAACTTCTGTGAATATGTTTCAGTGACACTATCCCAAATCTCCTTAGCTTGTCATCCAGAGGTAATGGTGGCTTATGTGAGGTTGCATAGAGTTGACTAACCATCCAATCATTGTGTAGTTCTCCTGCATCCATTTTTCATACGTAGAGTCCGTCTTTGTAGGTTTCTTCTTACTACCTGTGAGATACCCCAGTTTACCTCTACTACAAACATAAATCCATATAGACTGTGCCCAGGCTAGATAATTGTTCGATCTAGTTTAATTGTAGCCACTCCACTCAAAAAGGAATCTGTTGGACTAACCCCAGATACCATAATCTGCTACATTTCACTTCTAGATTGCTCCCAAAAAATGAGTTTTTCAATCTTTATAGGCCTACCTTAGGCGAGCCCATTACCAAAAGGTTCAAGAACTAGGGTTTCACTACACCCGGCTCAATGGGAGAAAGAGAGAAGAGATAGTTGCTCCTAGTACAGCTTCCCAATCTTCTTCAAACCTCAACCGCCCCCTTCTAGGAATCAAAAGACACCTCCCAAGCCCCGAGCACCACACCCAATCCTTTTCCTTATCCTGTAACCTAAAATCTATCTAGTCGGCTAGGGTTTTGGTCAAAAAGATAACAGCTTCGCTACTTGGCACTCATCAGCCAAACTCTAGTTCTCCAAACCCACTACCAACTAGGCAAACAGTCCTCTGATTGATCAGAAGCTTATCTCTCCATACACTCTTCTAATCAAGGGGTGTATGGAAAAAAAGGAAAAAAAAAAGAAAAGGAAGAAATTGCTCTGATACCAAGATGTAAGTCAGTCCTTCAAATATGATAAATCTGATTACAGCAGTAAAAGAACAGAGAAAAGAGATTACAGCAGAAGGAAGAAGAAGAAGAAGAAGAAGAAGAAGAAGAAGAGAAGGAGAAGAGAGTTCAATGGATTCCCTCCTCTCTACCTCATCTTTTATTTAGTCTCACTTAAAAAGACTAATTACATCTCTCCCTTTAAGTGGGCGGCCAGCACATAAAACACTTAAAAGAAACAAAAACAAGTTAACAGGCCCATTAACACAAAATATAAAGAGAACACCACATAAAGTATAAATAAGTACTACTGGTCAAAAAGTATAAATAAGTACTAGGGCCCATTCGCCCAGTCTCTCTACAGAACAACTTGCCACAATGTTCCATCCTCTAAACAAGTCCTCAGCTGAATAGTCTTTGAATAAAGGAGAAGATTTGAGACAATGTATGACGTTGATAGTTATGCAATCTTTCTCCTTAGATCTTTCAGCTCCTTGAAAGATCCTATTGTTTCTTTCTTTTATATTATTATCATTAAAAAAACCTTCACTCATTGTTAAATAAATACATATGTATATATTGTCAGATATAGAAAAACAGAAATACTATTGAGAACTATCCAGAAGAGACAGGAAGAACCATTGCATTCAACAAAAGAAAATATTTATAGTTTGGACTTCCTACCTGAACAGTTGCAGCTGTCACATTGTCAAGAATGGTATTGGTCGTGTAGCTGTTTGATTGTAGCCTTATGCGTCTTGGTTCAATGTCAACTGAGCTTTTGGACCAAAAAGTAAAAATAGACGAATCGATAACCTAAATCAGAAGAAATAAATTTCAGAACAATTCAGAAAGAAAACAACAGAATCAGAAAGGCATTCAGAAACATATAACCAAAAAGTTTGACCACAAGAATGCAACCTCCTAACTTCTCGTCAGTAAGTTAGCAAGAAACATAAATTTCCATACCCGTATACCAATACAAGGGTGCCATATCATGTCATATGCTTCAATTTCTACTTTAATTTCCATATCCAACAGTTTCCAGCCATTAGGGCTACAACTTGGGCAGGCAAGGGGTAACATTTGTTAATCTGGGTGGCCCAAGCCTAATGTTGTAAAATTCTTTAAGTCATGTACCCAACATGCAACCCTACCAGCTATGTCCTTGCCATATCTGATAACATTGTTCATAATAACTAACTAGAATGTTCAAGGTGTAGAATGCATCTGACTTACCTCCCATCTTGTCACTGTCTCAAGTGGGTATATCCTCAATGTCCGACTTGAACTTGGGTCAAGCATATGAATACCATCCAAACCAATCTGAAAAGAAATGCTTTTTTGATAAATCACTGATAAGAAAATAATAAACCAAACATTCTTTGAAAGTAAGAGTTTATTATACAAGGTCACAAAGAAGGGATAAATGAAATACATTAATATGTGAGATGATACTAATAGATTACAAGAAACCAAAACTTTGGGGCTGAACCAGAAAAAATATCTTCTATAAGCAATAACACTATAATAATTACTCCATGCCTCCAAGAAACAAATTTAACTTCACAGACTTCCCTGTCATTCAAACATTGGTGAGTGACGAAACAGACAAATCAGAGGTTATGTTAGACAATTACATGGATAAATAGTTGATCCCATTGTTCGAGGAAGAAATCACTGAAGCTTGGCAACATTTTAAACTTTGACCCAAAATATAAAATCATTATATTACTCCAATAAGCATTCAACAGACCACAATTTCATTATGATCCATAGATAGGTTAAAGTGAACCACAGGTTATTGGATCAAAAGAAAGACAGGTCAAATGTTGATATCATTGAAGGAGAAATTTTGAAAAAAAAAAAATTAAACTAGAAACCCTTTTCACTCTGATCCCTACAGTGGCACCACAGAAACTAATTGGGTATTATGGCCAACAAGGTCATGCTGTTGTACAGTGGATAGGTTGAGGAAGTGATTGGTATTATTAATCCCTCAGTAGGAATATATAAGGAAATTATTGCAATAGACAATAAGTCATTCAATTCAGCCACTTCAGTTGTTGTCAAATAGCCCCTAAGACTAGATTTACTATAAGATGTAAATATAAGTGCTCTAAGTTCCTAGAAGCAATTCTGCATCATAATCCATGTGGCAAAAAATGGGTAAGGATCAGATAGAATCATAGAACATGCTTTTTAGGAGATGAAGTTTTTAATTGTAATCAATGCTTGTATAATGCATACATTAAGAAGGATTAGATGAAAAGAACAACAGGCAACTCTATGAAAACATAGGTGGAGTGGTTTAGAAAAATTCCAAATATAGGGCAAGAATTTGTACAGGGGTGTAAATAGTCATCTAGGGTAAGAGATAAAGATATGATAGGGTACATGGATGATTTGGATATGGGGAGTGTAATGAGAGGAGAGATGAAATTTTAAAACATACAAAAAAAAAACTAGAACATAACAATAGTAAGTGAATGCTTTAAAAAAAAGAAAAAGAAAAAATGTCTAGTGGTATTTAAAAGCATATCAAATAGGAATCGAGTTAAATACATACATACATACATACATATATACATATATATATATACATTGTTTTAAAGTTGTACTTTTAAAATTTAAAAGAGTAGAGGGTTGAATTTTGAGAAGAAAAAGAAAGAAAGAATAGAAGTATACTCTCTCTCTCTCTCTCCCCGCACTGTTGTTACTTTCCACTTTAAAGTTTTATCGTATAAAATTATAGCCGTCTATAGTTGCTAATTTATATGAAATTGCTCCAATAAATACTTATTATATTAGTATTGTTTAAAAATATTCAAATTGATATATTTAAAATACATTTATCTTTTAGGTATAATGGTTTTACATGTTTTTGAGAGGAAATTTAATGTTCTTAATAAAGAGAATTGATATTTTCAATTAATATGCATGTTGAATGTAATACAAAACTAGGGACCAAAAGAAAATGTAGTTCTTTATTTTAAAAAATTCTCATTGTCCAAGTATTGCCTAGCGCCGGTCTAGGCATCCCACTGTCCCCAAGAATTTCCTAGTCACCTTGACAACTATGATTAGAAATACATACAGCATTGAAAAGAAAGCTACATGAAAAGCAATTGAGGTCAAGTTTCTGTAACATGTTCCTTCTTTTAATATTGCTCAAAATCAACCTTCCTTGCATCCAACAATTCAAGAATTGACTGAGAGTGTAGTTGAGTTATTGTAACATTTTCTTCCTAATTTCTCTCGCATTGAGGAATGTGAGATCAATAGTTGTTACGTCTGAGGATACCACAAATTCAGCATCTAAAAGTCATGCCAAGGGCAACATAAAGGGAAACGAAAACATAAAACAAGCATTTAAGCTATCTGCATAAACAAAACTGAGTAATCTGAAATTCTAAATGTAAATCATATATGCAGGTTACGTTAACTGACTAAATGACTTGATTAAGAATCATCTATTCTAATTCCCCAGACTGCAGTATTTGCACGTGTCAAATGGATAAATTTAAGCAGCAATGAGGAAATAGCTACGAACCTGGCAAAGAACATCCGTGGTGCCCGGACTTCCACCTTCTGGCAAAAGCTTGACCCTGAATTTCAGAACGCCATTCTTCACGTCTTGCTGCGTCTCCGCCTTTGGAACAGCTCTCACAATCTTAGTAGAAGCCGCCTGTTCCTTCCCAGATGAGAAGTTGATCGACCTACCATAATCATCGAAAGCCAACAACATAGACGACTTGGAGGCAGTGCCTCGAGCACTGTATGGCTCGACCTTTCCCCCATTATAGGCATAAACACCGTCTCCAAGGCCATCGTCACGAAGCCCATCCCGATCATAACGAGGCTCCGTTCTATTCTCGTAGAAATCTGTCCCCAAATCGGAACGGTTTCGGCCGTATACGCCTGCACCTCCATATCTACCAGAATTATCATCGAGGTAACCTCCCCCATGATCAAATTTCACGCTACTCTCGTAAAGATTTTCATATACGGGCGGTGGGGGTGGCACCGAAGAACCAATTTGACCATATGAATAGGGCGCAGGGAATGATGAACTGAGATTGGGATTAGGATTAGGATTAGGAGGAATTGAAGGGGAAGGAGTATAATTTGAAGGCGTCTGATGCTGATCGTATGGCGGATAATAAGCCGGTTGCTGGATCGGAGGTGTGAATGACGCCTGTGGCTCTTGCGTATGTGGAAAAGATGGGAAGGTAGAAGATTCAGAAAAGGGAGTAAAGGATTGGAAGTTAGGGTTTTGTGCGTAAGAAGGAGCAGAAGGGGGGATGTTGGGGACAGGTTCGGAATTCTGTGAATACGGAGGATACTCAGATGAAAAGCCTGAGTAATCTGGCGCAGAACAATTGGCAGAGAAAGGGGGAGCAGAAGCACAGGTCGGATTTAGGGAATTAGGCTGGAGATCGTTAGGGTTAGGGTTAAGGTTTTGAAGATGAGGTTGATGGTATTGGTGGTAATAAGGAGCGCTGCTGAAATCTCCCTGTTGCATCTCCAAAATTCAGGATCTTCCCTCCGGATACAGAAGGATCGATGGAGATTGAGAGCCGTTCGGTATTTCAGCCTGGTGGACGTTTGGTGCAGGGCAACTCAGGTAATTCGAGCTTCAGAATTTCAGTGGGTAGATGAAAGATGAATATGTCGTGAGTAGGGAAAGCAAGCTTTTCGCAATGGGGACACGTATGGAATATAAATATATAATGTAGCGACTCTTTTTATTGGTTAATCGTTACACGGAATCCCGCCAAAAGGCGGTAGACGTTGCATCAATTATCGAACCGAATTGGGATTTTCTGCTAACAAAACACTACATTCTAACCCCTACCAATTTGATCTAAAACCACACATCTCACCATAAAAATGGGACCCGCCAAGTAGGTTGTTGGAATGAATTTTGCTGTAAGGTGATGCCAATGTTATTGAATCTACTCGTAATAATGTAATTATAAATAAAAAGTTAACTATTGATTAATTTAATTATGATTATAGCTTAATTTTATATATTTACTAATTTTTAAGTAATTTAAATATTTAAGTGATATTTATAAAAATTTGAAATATTTAATCATTAATAAAGTAAAATAAATAAAATATAACACTACAAATAATATGGAAAAATAATTATTTTATTAAATAATTAGCAATAATTTATTATTTTTTGCTACAAATATTAATATAATAATATAATTAACCTAAGTTACTAAATTACTAAATTACTAAAACATTTTTGTAACAAATTATTAAAACAAAGATTTAATTATTTTAAATAACATTGCATTTTTTTCTTAATTATAAGTTTTGGTTATTTCACTTTCCTTGATAAATCCCATGCATCACACGGGTCCCCACTAGTATAAATATATAATGTAGCGACTCTTTTTTTATTCGTTAATCATTACACGAAATCCCGCCAAAAGGTGGTAGAGGTTGCATCAAAGCCGACTATGTTTGGGAGTGAAAAGTAAGTGATTATTGAATCAAATTGGGATCTTTATGCTAACAAAACACATTCCAACCCCCTACCAACTTGATCAAAAACCACACATCTCACCATAAAAATGGGATCCACCATGTATGAGATGTGTAGTGTAAGATTATGTTGGTAGGTTGTTGGAACGAATTTTGTTGTTAGGTGATCCCAATTCTATTGAATCTACTTGTAAGTGTGTACTTACATGGCAATTTTAGATAATGATAATGATAGTAATAATATATTCAAAAAATTATCTCTCTCTCTCTAAATATGTGATAATTGGATCTTGTTGTGAAGTTTAAAGTATCATTGACAAGCCTACCTATTTACCTAGGTTTTTCTATTTGTAATGTTTTATCTTTTTGTGTATCTATTTTTGTTCACTTATTAAAGAAATGTAAAAAATTAAATAGAGGAAATTGAATGAGGTGAAAATTAATATTTCAATTTACCATTTAAATCTCATAACTAAATAGGGACTAAATTAAAATATGAATATTTTAGTCAAAAGAAAGTTCAACGATCTTATTCATATTTTTAATAGTAGCATAAATATAGAATTATAGTTGTGTTCACTTTTTTCTATAATTTTTGTATTTCTGTGTGTAGAAATAATTATGATATGTCACACTTACTTTTTGTTTAATACGATAATTATATGATATTATACATGTGCTTGATTTTTTTCCAAAAATTATGTATTTTTTCATTTTTATATTTTATTAATTTTTATTATTTATTTATGACATTAAATGTTAATAGATTTGACCCAAAAGTTGAACTATTGATCTTTGCCAAACAATAAAATAATTTCATTTTCGGCCAGTTCTAATACTTTTTTTTACATTTTTGTAATGTTCTATATTTATTTCAGTTTTAAAAATTGTATTACCTAACTATGACTTCATATGTCGATCAATTTGATAGGATGACCCACCACTTGGATAAATAATGGTTTTATTTTTAGTCGGTTCTAAAATATATGGGTTTATAATGTTAAAATTATTGACATAGATCTATTTAGTAGCATTTATTAGCGAAAAATAACTTGAATATAGGATTTAATAAGAGAATATGGGAGTTAATGCTTTAAGTATAAGACATAATGAGAGGGGATTAAATGAGGTGGAAAGTAATCATTGAAGTTATATTTTTAACCCTTAAAATTAGAGATGGGCTAAATTGACAAATATGGGAAATTTGCTGGCATTAAAGTTGTAATAAAACTACTTTTATATCCTTTCTCAAACAAGAAATAAAGAGTAATTTTAGTCCAAAAGAAACTTTCACTCTGCATCTACACTTTTATATATAGTATAGATATATAAAAGTAATGTAAGCCACGTTAGATGGCCTCTCTTTGTTCCGTTACTCCAACCAAGAAATTCTAGAGGGGGTGCAAGGTTCCCTCTAAAAGCCCATGTTGTTGCCACCCCAACCTCAGCATGAAAATCTCCCTTTTTTTTGCCCCAAAACTATCACTCCCAAAACCGTTCCTTATTCCTCTCATCCAACTGAGATTCCACAGGAATAGCTTGATTAATACCAATTTAAAACAACTCAGTTGATAGAAGCAAAAAAAAAAGAATAAAAATAGGACTCAATTGAAAAATAACACATAAATTAACATGCTAGTACAATATGGTGTTCCAATTGGTGGGTCTTTACCAACTGATGGTGGCTCAATAGGTCGGATCTCTAACCTGTTGGAATAAAGACCTCAGATCAAATCGCGCCACTACCAGAGTTGAGCCGGGGGTAAGGGAGGGGATAGACTACCCCCCGTTGTGTAAATGTGTAGCCCTATGGAGCAAGAAAAAAAAAAAAAAGGAAAATGGTGGGTCTTTAAAGCATCTATTACCCAACATATAAGATGAAGGGATTGTTACTTGTATTTTTTAATATTTTATAATATAAAGTTCTTAGAAATAACAAGTAAAGTTAGCATTGTTATGTAAAGAAGAATCAAATGATGTTTATCAATGAACTTATATGTGCAAAGTAAATACATTCTAATATCTATATTCCTAAAATAAAATGTGTAAAGGTATACACAGCCCAAATTATTTTATCGGTGTTGTTATTTTAATGTGCCAACCAACCCTAACCCATCCATGACAATTAAAAATTAAAGAAAATGTTGAGCACCAATTGTTTATTTTTTATTTGGATAATTTACATATACCACCTCTAAGGTTTGGATCAAACACTGAAACCACCCATGTTTTAATAGAAAATAAAAAATAGATTAACCATAGAGCAAAAATATACAATCATTCAAGTTCAAAAATAGAGGTTAAACAGTGTGCTAAACCATTATAAGATGTTTTTACAAAATAAAAAAAGAAAGTCCAAAGAGATAGACATAATCCACACATCATCCAACAAAAAGTTACATCACCGAGGAAGAGAAAAAGATTGTCCATTTAGAGCGAAAGTGGCAACCAAGGTGTACGAGTAAATAGCAATAGCCCCATAGCTATTTTTTTGGTACTTCATAGAACACTTTAATAACACCCGTAGATAAGTGGTAATAGCGGGACTCAAATCTACATATCCATTGGGACTACTCAGCTAATGTACCAATTGGCCACCACTGACTTGGTTATCTCCATAGCTAATTGAAGAAACGTCTAATTGAAAAAAAAAAAAATGAGTCAGGATTTCCTACACATTTTCCTATACATCCTAT
The DNA here is from genome assembly GCF_000365185.1 of Nelumbo nucifera. Next base: position 1,464,114 of record NW_010729120.1, on the reverse strand, counting down.
CATAATAGGCCAACTCAGCTTCACACAATTAAACTCTTACATGCGTGAACATGTATGCTAGAAAGGCTTCCATTTCTTTGCTTTTTATTTTTTAATATTAAAAACATTAGAAAATAGAGAAAAAAAAAACCATTTCTCCTTCACTAAGCTCTCTGCAGTAAAGAAGAAACAAAGAAAATCTGTTTCTAATATGCAACAAAAGGGAAAACAATAAAATTTATTGTCTGTTTGCATCATTGCACATTACCTTTCTCCACTTCCCTCTGTTCAAAATACCTTAAAACAAGGGGCCTATCTCCTCTCATGGAGACAAAATCTAACCTGAACTTTCTAAACAACCATGATAGAGAGAGCCTCCCATCATGTGCTTCAATTTTCTGCTAGCTTTTGGGTCTAGTCGGGACTTTTATATTTGGCCAAGGCTATCTCTCGAAGTTCTTGTAGTGCTTCAAAACAATGGAGAAGATAAGCTTTCAAACTTGTCTAGATCATCGTTGCTGCATCTTGAGTAGGCTATAGGCATCTCCTTCTCCCCATTCCATTTTTAATGTTTCCAGCCAACCCTCTTTGCAAAAGCCTTTCTCATAGCAAAAGCATGGTCAAGAAATTGGTACATATATTTGGATTCTTAAAAAGAAATGGCAGTAAACCCCTTGAAGAAGAAGAGGGTTTTCTATTTTTTTAAATGTATTTTAATATTTAAAAATAAGAAAAGGAAACAAACACATATGTTAACTAGTTAATAGGAATTTAATCATGGGATGCTGACCCGATACATTATAATAGGTTGTACAGGAAAATGTACAGATCTTAATGTGCAGGAGATCCGGACTTAAAAAAATTGGCCTCCACAGCACTAGCTCTAAGCAAGCACCTTTCTCCTATAACAAGCAAAAAAGGGTAAATTACAAGGACCCCCTATATTATGGGGTCAATGACAAAGACCCCCCTACACTTCTTTTTTGGTGACAAACACCCCCATGAACTTTGGTCATTAGACAAAGACCCCCCTCCGTTAATGTTCTGTTAGTTAAATTCGAAAAAAGATTCTCATCTGTTTGTTTAAAGTATTTTAAATACCCAAACTGCCCTTTATATTGTTCATACTTGAATGTTTATTTTTGCTATCAATATTAGACTTTCATTAAAACTCTTGAATTTAGATAAGGTTTGGTTTGAGAAACTGCATTGGTGTCAAGGAAGATCGTCGAGTTTGGACAAAGAGAAGAATGGAAAAAAGAAGCTTCGCATTTTGAGAGCTAGCACCCAGCAGTGGCATTGGTAGGTTAGTCCTGTCTCTAACAGCCAAAAACAGAGGATTTGATGTCAAAGGTGCTTTTAGACTCTAGTGTAAACCATCTCAAACATTACAGTTAGTAGATCTTATAATGAGAAAGGTTCATTTTTTTAGGTTTTAAATGAGAAAGACTCTCCGGGATTGGACCAGAGAAGTGATTACTCCCAAGATCAAACTCTTTTCAATTTATGAAATTGAGTTATAAACTCTGAAAGTTCCCCTAAAAAGCTGTTGTTGTCCAAATCCAAAACACGTATGTTCCTGCAAGTCAAGTTGGGTGTTGCACTGTTATCTACAAGCATTTCAACTCCCCCGTGCCCTTCTCCCCCAAGTTTTCCAGTGTGCTCTTGATCAAGTTCTCATGAATTTCCATCACACCCAATAATACCTTTAATTGTTGTTGGGTTTCTGAATAGAGACCATAGTTGGGTCTTTAAAGACTACAGTGGGGGTGGAGGAGGAGGAGGGGCGGTAACGGTGTTTGTGATTGTGGCTACTGTTAACAACAATTAAAGGTATTTTTGAGTTAGTTAGGTTTTAAGAGAGAATGGCAAGAAAAATAAAATAGAGAAAGTTTATTGGGGTATTTTGGTAATTTAACACTTTCACTCATCTACCTTAACGGCCAAGGGGGTATTTGTCGCAATGTAAAAGACCAGGGGGCCTTTGTTGCAAATTAAAGTATAAGGGGGGGCTTTGTCACTAACTCTATAGTACAACAGGGTCTTTGTAATTTACCCAACAAAAAACTAGCACTAGACTTACTAAAAGCAATACAACCCAAAAGAACCAAGCTTCTCATTAACCACCCAAACAAAAAAAAAAAAAAAAAAAAAAAAAAAATCACAAACTCCTTGATGCCTAGAGAAGATAAAACTTTACTACTGTCAAAATTAATAGTAAAATCCTTAAGCTCAAAATTTATAGGGCAAATTTCTTAAAGTACTTTTAAGCTTTAGGAAATTGACCAATTCACCCCTATTGTTTACACATTGTCTTAAAGTGCCCCCTAAGTTTTGTGACAATTGACTAAATCCTCCCCTATCGTTAACATCGGCCTTTTTTTTTGTGAAAACATCTGAATTTCATTAATGAAAAAAGAGAAAGATCACAGGCAGGCAAAAAAGGAAAAAAAACACTACTGGCAAATACAAACACCACAAAACAAGACAAAAAAACAAGACACTACCTTCTAAACTAAGAAAGACAAGAACAAAAAGGTAGATCCAAATTAACATTTGAGAAACACAAAGGACTTGCATTACAAGACCTGAAACTTGAACAGAAACCAAATTTTGCCACAACATGTGCTGCACCATTTGCTTCCCTCAAGCAAAACTAAATACTAAAATTCCTTCTTTTTGTAACCTCTTGAATGTCCTTGCAGCAAAATAGGATGTATGGGTCTTCACATTCAGCAACATCATTCAAAACTTTCACTAAATAGTCACAATTACTCTCAAAACATATGTCTAACTTGTTCAATTGATCAGCAAAGGTGATCGCTTCTACAAGAGCTTTGGATTCCATTATCAGAGGTTATGAGGCTTTAATAGGTCCAAAACCAGCTCCCTAGCAACATCCCAAGTGATCTCAAATTACAAACCCAAAGAAGGCCTGTCCTGATGACTCCAAAAAACCACCATCGTTGATATTCATCTTGCCTTGATTCGGTGGAATCCAAAAAAACTTTTCCCCTTCTAGGTTAGTCTTGGAAGAGCTTTCCAATCTCTACTGCCAGAGACAATATCTCTCTGCTATTGACCTGCAAATGGATGAAATAACAACTACGGGGTTTGTAATTTCATTTTCAAAATAGAAAGCATTTATGCCTTTCCATATACACCAAATCACCAATGCAATATTTGCTAGTTTGTTCAAATGAGTCTTTCCCAAGTAAAGGGACATGTTCATTAACTAATCTCTGAATATTTGGAAATTTTAACCAAAGTTTGGATAAATGCCACAACCTGACCCTAGCTATATGCATCTTGACTTATCACACAGAAGCAAAGCATGTAAAACTGATTCAGGGTCTTTTCCACATCTCTCACATATATTTGAGTCTCCTAGCCCTCTTTTAAAAAGGTTTTCTTTAACTACTATTCCATTTTTACAACATCTCCAGATTAAGTGTTTTATTTTTGGTTCAGTTGGAAGGCTCCACACTAGATTCCAAATTTATTGTTTTGCATGGGTTTTATATTATTTCCTGAGTTTTCTTCTTGCATTTGGCTAACAAGGAAAAAAACTTTCCATTTTTGCTACCCAGCCATATTAGTTTATCATTCCATGGGTTAATTGGGATACCCAACTCTTGGATTTTTTGGGCATAGGCTGGTGGAATAAAAGAGTTTATAATATAAGAATTCCAACTTCTACTTTCTTGGTTGATTAGGTCAGGCACTAGTAGGTTTTCAAAATTCTTTTGTCTCGGCCCCATTAATTTAAATCCTTTTGTATTTGGAATCTAGGGATCGTCCCAAACTCTTATTGTTGATCCACTACCCACCTTCCAACAAATACCTTTTTCTAAAATTTCTCTTCCCTCTAAAATGCTCCTCAAGTTAGCAAGGGTGAAATGAGACTCAGGATAGTATTTTGCTTTTAACACTCTTGCCCATAGACTTGTTGAATCAGTGCATAGCCTTCACTCTAGCTTAGCTAACAGAGCAAGATTAAAGGATCCGGGGTCTTTAAAACCTAATCCCCCATTTGATTTATTTTTACAAATCTGATTCTAGCTAACCCATCTTACCTTCCTTTGGTACTCACTATCTCCCCACTAGATTTTTTTTTTGTTTTTTTACTTTTTATCAAGGATTTACATATGCTTTTCGGTAAGAGGAAACATGACATACAATATGTTGGAATTACAGTAAGGACAGACTTCATAAGGACCTTCCTTCTTGCTTGAGATAGGAGAGACCCCCACCATCCTTTGGCCCTATTTGTCACTCTCTCTCAGAGATGTTCAAAAATTTGGTTCTTTTTTCTACCAACAAGGGGATGAGATCCCAAATAAAATGGCTTATCTATTTTTTTTTTAATTTTTAGAACATTTGATACCATCTTTTTAAATTTGGGATGCATGTTATTGTTATAAAACACTTCAGATTTTTGATAATTCACTAGTTGCTTGGAGGCCCTTTCAAAGAGAGATGGCTTCCAGCAGAGCACTGGCTTCCTTAAAGTTTTGCCTTAAAGAAAAAACAATTGTCATCTGCAAAAAACAAGTGAGAGACTGTTGGAACTAGTTTACATATTTTAATTCCAGAAAATTCCTTTTGTGCCAGTTTTTGTTTAATAATGGTTGAAAAAACATCCGAGCATAGTAAGAAAAGGTAAGGAGATAGGGGATCCCCTTGTCTTAATCCTCTTTGCAAGTAGATTCTCTTTGAGAGAGAACCATTTAACAAGAGCTGGTATGTGATTGTGGATACACAATTCATAACCCAAGAAATAAATTTACCACCAAAGCCATTTTCTCCATGGTTAACTTTAAGAAATCTCACTCAACTCTATCATAGGCTTTGTTCATATCCAACTTAACTACCATAAAGACATTTTTGGCTTTTGTATGGGTCATGTAGTGCATTACTTCATAAGCAATTAAGATGTTATCAGAAATAGCCCGTCCCGGTATAAAAACACTTTGATTTTTTGAGATGATATCATTTAGGATTGTTTTCATTCTATTTACTAAAATCTTTGCAATGACCTTGTAAATAGTGTTACAGAGACTTATCGGCCTAAAGTGGGATACATCTTCTAGCTTTTTATCTTACGAATTAGAGCTATGAAAGTTGAGTTGAGATTTCTGCTCATCCCACCTGAGTTAAAAAACATTCTCACTTCCATTATCACATCCTCTTTCACAACCTCCCAAAAGGCTTGAAAAAAGAAGTTTAGGAAGCCATCATGTTCAGGGGCTTTCCTAGGAGCCATTTGGAACAATGCTTCCTTTATCTCTTCTTCTGAAATATCCTTCTCAAGATTTTCATTGTTCTCCTCATTGACTATTGTCTGGACTCCTTGCAAATCCAGCTCAATATATAAGACAAGAGGAAGTGTAAATTTTTTTTGGAAATGGTTTTCCATAATGGATTTAATATTTTCTTGGCCCTCCATCCAACCTTCATTCTCATTTTTCAGCTTTAAGATTCCATTTTTTGCTCTTCTTCTGATTGCTTGATTATGGAAAAATCTTGTGTTTCTATCACCAAATTTAAGCTATTTTACTCTAGATTCTTTGGCCCACATAATCTTCTCCCCTCTGATCCACTCATCTAAATGCTTTTCAAGGTTTGCTACATTTTCCTGATTGTAGTTAGGCCCCCTTTTTTCCATTTCCATGGTAAGCTCCCCCCTGAGTTTTTTGATCCAATGTTGGACTTTCTTGAATTCTTTTTTATTCCATGTCCTAAAGGTTCTACTTATTTTTTCACATTTTTTTGACACCATGAACTTAGATTGGATATTTTATTGCTCTGCCCAAACTTCCTTTACAACCTTTGCACAATTTTTGTAAGCCACAAATCAACAGGGGATCCGACTCATGACTTGTAAGGACAAGGACTTTGGCATCAGGGAAGTTTTCTTTCCACTCTAGGTTACTAAGTCCCCAATCTAATTTCTCTTGTACATTTGCTTCTTTGTCCCTTCTATTATTCTAAGGGTATTTTGGACTTGAGCTTTGAAACTCTTCTAGCCCCCAGTAATACATAAAAGTCCTATTCTTGTTAATCTCCCTAACTTTAATATCTTTTCCACCAACCTTATCATCCAAATTAAATAGCAGATTAAAATCTCCGATGCAACACCAAGATCCTAAAATTTTGGCTGCTAAGTAATTTATTTTTTCAATAAATTGCATTCTTTTACTTCTTTAGGACTCTCCATATATGAATGTGCAACACCACTCTTTGTCATTATTCAAATCCACAATTTTGGTATGAATTAGATTTTGATCTGCTGCTAGAACCTGAATGTTCAGATTGTCTTCCCAATATTTTCAACAGTTGAATTTTTTCTACACACTAAAAAATTGCACTTAGTTTCACTAAGGAAATTTATTTTTTTCTTTGGACCTCTTTTATTGAACGAACTGCCAAGGGGATCCCAAACCTTGGCAGCTCTAACAGAGAGCTTTCATTTTCACAGAGGGAGTTGTTTTGGGTTCACTCCCGCAAGCCCAGAGTTTTGTGTCTCTTCATTCTAGAAGGTCTTTGGAATATTTGGGTGTTTTCTTTCATGAGTAGCATTATTTTTCCTAGATAGTTTTTCTAATCTCCACTTACTCATGCAAAGGGTGGAAAATTCTATCCTACGCAATAAAGGACACTTGGTTTTGAATTTGAAGTTTCTATTTTGTTTACACCCACATCTACTGATTTGGTGTTTCAACCATTCTTTGATTTTTAAAACATTTCTAAACAGAAATTTCATCAAACTTTTAATCCTTTCAAATTCTTTTGTGTCTGATTTCATGACATTTTTTCTTGTTTTTCTTTTACATTTCAAAGATGGGTAATTTTTTCTATCCAATCGCCTTCTTTCTTTGGATCCAATACATCCATCTTCTTTGGTTGATGATGTCGGTATGATTCAAGAGGGTTTCTGTTGCAGAGAAAGAAAGGAATTTATTCATTCTCATTATTGATTGATTAATAAGTACCTTTGAGTTTAGAGAAAATTCAATTTTTAGGGTTTGGATTACCTGTTCGCATGTTGACGGCCATATCTAGTTGGAAGCTTTCGGCATTTGTTGGTCAATATCACACATAAATTAGCTAAGGACCTCTCCTTCTATGCCATTTGAATTTGTTCTTTCGTAATCTTGTGCTTTCTTCTGCTTTTTTGTGGCTTCTTCTACTTCTTCCTCTTGCAACTCTATTCTCCCCCTTTTCTCTCTATTGTTCTCGGGTTTCCCTGTTTATCTTGCCAAGTCATACCCAAAACTTCATCTCGACTCCCCTTTCCTTTATCAATAGGGGTTCCATTGGCTTTGATAGTCGAAACCCCAATTTCTGAGAATGCCTCTAAGTCTTCCTCAACCAGAGATCTAGAATTAGAAGCTTGTCCTTTCTCCAGGTTTAAAGGACCATTCACCTCACACTCTAGTTTTGGTAAGACTTGAAGCGAAAGGCATGACTTTCCTTTTCCATGTATTTTAGTCATCAGGTCGGTCTTCACTTCTCTGACTACGTAGCTTGGAAAAGTAAAACTTGGACGGCTGGGATTGACAATTCTTTGTTTCCAAGCATCCTCTTCTCTGCTCGAGGCTCTTTGCCGGAAGAAGGTCATCGGCGATAAAATAACGTTGGTATTCAGGTTTACCCCGTCCATGGTCGCCAGCCAGCCTAGCCCTGTTTCACCTCCTTTCTCCTCCAGGAATAGCTTTCTTTTCACCAGCGTTTTGAGAATTTCATGGTTCTATAGTTCATCATTTTTCTCTCCATCGCTCTCTTTTCTATTTCCCTCCATTTCCTTTTGTCCATTCTCAATAGTTTCATCCCTTTGCTTTGTCGAGTTTGGAAACTAGATCGGCTTCCTTCTTTCTGATCCTCTACTTTTTCTTCCCATGTTCTTTTCCTTTCTTTTCAATATTCAAGAATCTATCTTCCTCCTTCCCCACCCCACCTCTCAGCCCTAGACCATAACTAGTCAAATCTTTCGACAACCCCATGCTTTGCGTTCCCAATCTTGCAACTAGTTGTTCCATTGTTTTCATATAATCTTTATCCTCATTATAGGATCTTTCCAGGTGTCCAAGCAAACCACACCTGAAAAAAAAAATCGGTAGATTTTTGTATTGGGAAGAGAACCATCCTTCTTTCCCATCCTCTAGCATCCCTTTAGACCCAGTTGCTAGTGGATTTCTCACATCAATCCTCACTTTGCCCTTAATCCCTTGTTCCACTCTTCCTTCTTCTTTTTTTCTCACCTCTTCTTCTATATTAGCGTCCAAAACTTCCCTTGCTACTTGCACCAGTAAAGCTCCTATTTCTTTGGTTCTATAACCTATTGGGACATCCATAACTCTTATCCACATATCTATTGTATTCAGTTACACCTCCGACAGTAGAACCTCATCTGTGTACTCTTCCAAGATTAGTGGGTATTCCTTCACCATCCATGGCACATCCCTAAGAACATGTTTCATATATTTTTCTCTTGAAAAGGAGATCCAGAGAAGATTTTCACTAGCTCTCTCGATCTGTATCTCTCCTTTTACCCACCACCACATGTTCCTAATTTGTTCTGACTCCTGAGACATTTAGAGGTTTATTAGAGATTACCTTTGCATAGAGACCACACCTTCTTTCTAGGATCTTTTTTAGAATCCTTCTCTGCTCCTCCACTCTATCAACTTCCTTCATCTCCATTTTCCTTTTGTCATCAATCAATCTTCACTGTTTCAAGAACACACTCTAACAAAACATATAGCCTGTAGCCTATGAGAGTGAAACGAGATATCAGATGCCGTTAACATCGGTTAATGATCCATTACAATCCAATCACATGTGACACCACATGATATTTATAGTTTTTAAAACCCAATATTACCCTTTTTGTATCAATTTTGTCTTCATTTAATTTTAAAATTTTCTTCTTCAGTGTTTGAATCTCATCACAAAAAGACTTCATTAAAGCGGCTTGGCCCACTGCAGTGGTTTCAGGCATGTTGTCGTGTAGCTTCTTTTCAGTTACAACTTGCCCGTCATAGAGCTAGCCAAGATAGACAGATTCAGACCCACCATTACAAATCTTATTTCTTGTTTCTTGAACCGATTCATGAAGGATTTGAGTTATTCGTAACTGAACATCGGCAGGATGAGATTTGCTTATCCATGCCGGTGGAGAAACAGAGTAGTTGAGTCTTCATTTTTTTATGATTTCAGTACCTTGTGGAAAAAGATTTGTAATGCAACTATGGCAACAAGCAGCAAACACGTAAAGATGAAAAGGGCACACAATAGAATGATCCAATTGGGGTTATCTCAAAGAATCCATGGTGGCGTCAATGGTGTTGGTGTATTGGGGATTAAACAAAGGAATGGCTTTAGAATGTTAGAAGGGTTGAACCCACATGCACCATTCTTTTTGAACTAGGGCTGCAAGTCGGGCCAGGTTAGGTTGGGTTGAGGCCAACCCTAGCCCAACCCTAAGTTCTAAACCCCAACCCTAACCCTAACCCTAACTAAATTCCATCAACCCTAACCCAACCAAACCCAATCGGAAGTCAATTTTGGGTTGTGTTGGGCCCAACCCAACCTTCTTCCCATCCCTTAAAACCTCATAGAATTTCTCGATTTTAGATCTTAACTCAACTTTCACTACATATATTAATCCTATGTTTCATTAGTATTTGTTTGTCGACATTTTTTTAGTTCTTTTGGTACAAAATCAGGAAAAACAAGTGTTAGAAATGACTATGGTTTATTATGAGTTATGGCCTATGATAGATCTTTCTTGGGCGGCAAACAACATAGAGGAGATGAAGAATAAAATTTTCAAAAAAACATAAAATAATGTTATTAAGGTTTTAGTCTTTCTGATTAGGATTAAGTGAAGTGATTATATTAAAAGAAATACATGATACTATGTGGTGGGGGCTATACAAATATCATGCATCTAAACAAATCAATGTATATTATATATTACATATAACATATATTTATATATTACATGTACTATAGAGTTGGGTTCGGGTTGGGTCGGGTTGGCTAAGGGATCAACCCTAACCCAACCTGAAGTAAAGTCGGGTTCATGAATTTCAACCCTAACCCTAACCTGAACATCAACCCAACCCAACTTTTTCGGGTTGGGTTCGGGCCAACCCGGCCCAAGTTGCAGCCTTATTTTGAATGGCTAATCCTTGCACTTAAAGAAATCATTTCTTTCATCTCATTGGATCTGGGTTACGATTTTGTAAAAGGAATTTACCTAAACTCATAGTTTTTAAAACCGACCTGGAGACCGAACCGGTTAGGGGTCCGGTTATCGGGTCGAATAGTCCAACCGTTTGAACAGTCGGCCCATTCTGACAAAAAAATAAAAAAATGAAAACCGATCAAAACCGTACAAACGGTTTGAATGATTAACCGCCTGGGTCAACGGTTTGCTGACCAAAATCAACGGTTTTAAAGGAAAATTCAGTTTTGGGGATAACTGGAACCGGTTCCCAATTTTTCTGATCCGATCATCCAGTCTGGTCTGGTTTTGAAAACCATGCCTAAATTGATTGCCATGTGAGTAACATACCTATTTATATTTATAGTCACTGGGCATGATGCAACAGTTTTTTAAAAGCTGAAATGGGCTCTTGAGTAGCTTGCAATCCCAAGAACAACTAACGCCATTGACAAAATATATTTTTCTTCTTCCTTCTTGAATACCGACGCTACTGAATGAAAATACAAATTCATACCTTTTAATTACCAAAGGAGTAGCTTCTATGAATGCTTTATTAAATAAAAGCAAGTATTAATTAACTAGCAATTGTCAATTTTACTATGCAAAATTCTCAGCTCACCAACTTTAGTTGCAACATAGGAAATTAAATTCAACCAGAAAATGAGCAGGGCTGTCCTCTTTGGGTTGGGTGATTGATCGAAGACAGTATTAGATTCTCCTTAAGAAGGAATTTGTTAAAATGGCTTGGCCCACTGCGATGCTTCTAACATGTTGCTCATGTAGCTTTCTTTATAGGCTGTGTTTGGTTTGATGGAAAAAGTAGGGAAAGGTAGGAAAACCTTTACAAGGCTTGATCTAGTTGGAATGGCCCCCACATCTAGGAAGGAATTAAATATTTCATTTTGAAAATTTAAAAAAGAGTGATGGGTAAAATAGTCTCTTTCATCTTTCTATTAATGCATGCTTACGATAAGAGTATTAGTCCATTGTAAAAAAAAACTTAAGGGTATTTTAAGACAATTTGTAAACAATATGGGTAAAGTTAGTCAACTTCCTAAAACTTAGGGATACTTTAAGAAACTAGTAATTAAGCACATGCGTTGCAAGTGAGAAGCTTTTCTTCATATTAATTACTTGAATTTTAGATATATCATAGTTAAGATACAAATTCAAAATTAACAAAAGTAACAATATGATTAAAAATAAACTTAAATGCTTGTACCAAAAAACAATTCTTCGTCTTCTTCTTCTTCTTCTTGTTATTATTATTATTATTATTTATTATTATTATTATTATTATTATTATTACTGTTATTATTATTATTATTGTTGTTGTTATTATTATTATTATTATTATTATTATTATTATTATTATTATTATTATTATTATTATTATATTTTGTATACCATTTCTATCATAAATAAAAATAACTTTTATTTTAACAATTATTTTTATTTAATATGATGAATATATAACACTAGAAATGTTTCTTGACAAAATTCTATACATTTTCATTTATTTGTGTTCTATTTTTTTTAAATATTTATTATTCAATTATGACATCATGGGTTTCATAGAAAAGTTGGATCATTGACCCACCATCTAGATAAGAAAATAACTTTGCTTTTGAATTAGTTTTAAATTAGGGAAAATTATAGTAAGAACCGGTTATACATTTAAATTTAGGCTACAGGTTAGTCCAGAAACCAACAAAACTCTGACAATGGACTCTACTTTTCAAATTATAGAAAACCCTACTATGTCATCGAAGGCTTATGTGGCTATTGCCAACACGGGACTCTTAATCCATGTTGAGCACAACAAAAAGCTTATACTGAAATTGCCCTTTAATGCTAGGTGATTGGAAAATAAGAAAATGGTTTTTAGTTTCTCTCTCTCTCTCTCTCTGAGTCATCTTTCTACTCAACAATTGTGTGATTTAAAAATAAATAAAAATGGTTTTCGGTTTCTATATTTATGTTATCTTTATCAATTTCTCTCATTCTTTCTCTACCTATCATTCTCCCCCAATCTCTCTCATTATCTTTCTCAGTTAATCTCTCATTCTCTCGTAATTTCTATCATTCTTCCTAAGTTTATTTTACATTCATTCTCTTGTTCATTTTTTTTTTAATTTTTTACATACTTATACGGAATTAATGATACCATATAAACAAACATGAGATCAACTTGGTATAGTTCAAAATTCATTACACCAATTTGAAAAAAATTCATAAGAAACTCTTGGATATGAAATTTACACCAACTTGATAGAAATTAATAACTTGATTGTACAAGTGGTTAGTCCCTTTAGTTCTTTTATATGGTGTGATTAATATTATAGAAGTTTATAAGAAAAATAAAAAAAAAATGAGAGAAGCAGCGGCAAAAAGACTGAGGAAGAAACATATATTAACTAAGAGGGAGAGTGAGGAAGAAGAATGAGAGAGCTTGAGAGAGAGAGAGAGAGAGAGGAAGAGAAATTGAGGTTTTGATTTGGATACATACCAAAGCTGAGAGAGTGAGAGAGAAAAAGGGAGCGGGAAAGAAATTGAAAACCTATTTTCGGTATAGGCTTCTTTTTGTGCCCAACATGGATTAAGAGTCCCATGTTGTCAACAACCACATAAGCCTCTGACGACAAGCCAGAGGTTATTTATAAATTGAAATGTAGAGTCGGTTGTCAGAGTTTTATTGGTTTCTGGACCAACCTACAACCTAATTTTAAATGTATAACCGGCTTTGACTATAATTTTCCCTTTAAATTGTATATTTCATTTACGTTATATAAATAATTTTTACTTATCACACTTAATTTTTCTTTGTCTATGACATCATTTGACCCAAACCACTAACCCACTACCAAAAAAGAACAATAGCTTGATTTATAGGTTGACATTAAATTTTGTATAACATTTCCATCATTGAAAAAAAAATCTTATGTATCGTACTTATTTTTGTTCAATATAATGAATGCATAATATTAGAGATGTACCCTGTACCCATAATTTTATTTTTTATAAATATATAACATTATATATATGCCCAAAAATTTCTCTATCTCGTTTTTTATTTTTGTGATTCTTTGTATTTTTTTTAATTTTTATTATGTGACTATGACATCATTTCATTTCTAGGTAGATTTTAAATTTGGCATTCCATTTTCATCATTAATAAAAATACGTCTTACAATTCATACTTATTTATTTTAAAATTTTTATTATTTAATTATTGAATTATTTATTAATCCATTTGACCCTAAATGACTGAATTGATTGCCCACCACCGGGAGGGAAGTAATGGTTTTGTTTTCAAAATATTTTTTAAAAATATTTATTTGTATACTATTAATATTAATATTGTGGATTTAATTACAAGAATTTAATGATGAGAAAAATATATCTTAAATATAGGATTCAATGAGAGAGAATAGGAAAAAGTTTTTATTTTAAATTGGTTTTAAAATTTACATTCAATTTCCATCATTAATAAAAACATTTCCTATTTATCATACTTATTTTTTTTAATATGTATGTTAAAAATGTTTCTAGTTTTTTTAATTTCTATTTTTTTTATTTTATCTATTTCTTTAATTTTATTATTTAATCATGGCAACATGGATTAATCCATTTGACCCACAATGGTTTAATTTCTTACCACCACCTAGATGAAAACTCTATTTTTTCTAGGTAGATTTTAAAACTATATGCTTTTATGTCATTGGAATTATTAATTTATTAAGTATGGATTTAATAAATAGAACTTAATGATGAGAAGAAACAAAAATAACTTAAATATAACATTCATTGAACATGAATGCAAGTTAATAAATTAAATATAGCATTTATTGAGAGGGAATTGAATGCATTGAATATCATAAAATTACCTATTTTCAACTCATTTAATATCAATAACTAATTACCCTATTTGCCCTCACTTTTTATCAATAAATTTAAATGTAAAGGGATAAATTTTGTCCTCAAAAATTTCAAAAATATTCTTGGGGCCATTCGTGATTTTTAAAGTAGTTTAGATTTGCAAAACTTATATTAGAAAGATATTCCAAGAACAAGGATTTGATCATAATGATGAACCTAGAGAGATCCATAGTGTCCTCAATCCCTAGAAATAATTGCATTTCTTAAAAGCCACAAATGATAACAAAACAATGCTGACCAAGATGGAAAAACTCAAAATCATTAGCAAAGGACAAAATACATAACAGAGATAAAATAATATTAAACATTGAGCCAAAAAAAAGGAATCAAATTGCAACTTTGACCTCTAACATCTTGGGGCCTCTAACATCTTTTTGTGTTAATAGGTAGGATCCTTGGTCTATTCAACCTCGAAAGTTACAACTTTGACCTCATAGCATCATTTGGCAGCATTAGGAAACAATCCAAACAGACCCAGCAAAAGTATAGAAAAAGAATAAATGAGCCAAGGACTCATCCTTTTGAGAACAAAAAACACACTTCTGATGAACTCTAAAATCTCTACTTAACATAACAAAAGACATAGAAACAAAACCCCAAAAGAATAGGGATGATAATTTGCCCCATAAAACCAGGTCCCGGACTAGGCCCAACACGACTAAGGTGGATTTTCCCCAATCTTAAATTGGGTATACATGTAAAACCCTAAACCCACCCCAAACCTGATGTTAAATTACACTAGTACCCCTATATATTATATAATACCCATAATATATAAAATGTAATATTAATGAGTAATGAGTTCCTGTTCCTGATCCCATTCGGCATGTTTGACATTTCCAATTTCCAAATGGACCAAAATGGCAAATCCCTTATTCCCCTTTAAGACTTTTCATTTGGGTTTGGCTTTACTGCTTTGGCATTTCCCCCCAAAAGACTAAAAGCCAAAACGACAAAACCCTTTTAGCTTCTTCATCCAAACTTGCAACTCTACAAGGCCGCAATAGTTCAAGACTTCAAGTATCCGCTAGAACGGTGGAACCATTGCAAGCATCTCTACTCTCTACTCTTTGGTTCACTGGAATTGTTGCAAGCTTGCAACTTGCGAGCATAATCAACGTTCAACAAACAAGCTCTACTATTTTGTGTAGTTGTGTTCATGTAAGGATGATTTCCCTCTCCTCCTCATCCATTATTCCCTCCCTCTCCCTCTCTTCTTCTTCTTCTTCTTCTTCTTCTTCTTCTTTCACTCTCTGATTTCCATGTAGCAAAGTAATAAATCTTTGAGTTTGAAGAGCGCAGAGAAGGAAGAGTGCAACAAAGTTATAGATCTTCTTTTTCTTTCACTTCTTTGTGACTGTGAATGTGAAGCATAATCAAGTAAGTTACTGGAAAATGAATTAATTATTTGTCATTGGAATTTTCTTAATTTCTTTCTCTCACCATAGATTAACAAATAGTAATTAATTGTAACAATAGTAGAAATTATAGATAGGCAATTAGATTTCATTACATGAGTTGGTTTAATAATGATTTGTCATTGTAATTTTTTTCAAGACCCCACACAATGGCTACAAGTCATTAGAATTTTTTTATTACATGAGCTCATGTATTCCTAACTCAAGTAGATTTTGTTTTCAATAACAATTCTTAATTTAATTATCTGGAATTTTTTGGTAAGAATCCATAAAAAAACATATGAATATAATCATAGTTCAAATTGGAATTAGAATCGGAATCAAAATCACTCAAATTCAAAATCGGAATGGTCTATTCCCATAGTCTATTTGCTTCAAACAGGAATTAGAATCAACTAGAATGGGATTCCATTCCCAATCCCGTTCTCATTCCAATTCTAGACCCTTATTCCTATAGTTTGTAGACTATAGCTAATTATCTTATTACAATTTCTATTTTTCCTTATTTTTTGTTTTTAATTTGTTTATCTTTATTACACTATTTCTCAAATATTTTGTTAAGGTTTAAGTTAGTCTTGATGTCAAGAGAAGGTGATATTATGGGCTCTCTACCAACTAACAAAAGTAAAATCTCACCTATTGCTTCGAGTCCTTCAACCCCAAATGGTTCAACTATGACAAGTCCATCTTCAAACTCTCAGAGTGATCCTGGTAAAAGAGGAGCCACAAGTATTACAACCCTAGAACCAGAAGCACCATCTAAGAAGAGAGTCACATTAGTTGTACGGAATCACTTTAGAAAAGCAACGATTGAAGGACAAGGTAAAGCAATTTGTAACTATTGTGATAAGAAATTTGGTGGGGCCTCAAAAAATGAAACCAAGCATTTGCATGAACATAACTAAAGGTGCCCAAGGTGTAATCAATTTGACATAAGGCAAAAAACTTTGACAGCAAATCAAAATAAGAATAATGGGAAACTGAAGGTTACATACACCACTTTCAACTCAGATACCTTAAGGACGGAACTTGCCAATACGATTGTTCTACATGAGTATCTTCTCTCTATAGTTAACCACATTGGATTTAGGAGGTATTCATATAGTCTTCAACCTACTTTTATAATGGTTTATAGAAACATAATAAAAAAAATATATTCTAAAGAACTTTTTAGCAAGATACGAAGAAAATAATGAAATTGTTAGAAAAGAATGAAAGTAGAGTAACCATCACATCTAACATGTGGGTTGATAATAATTAGAAGAAAAGGTTCATGGCCATCACAGTGCATTTCATTGATGTTGATTGGGTTTTATAAAGTCAAATATCGATACAGTTGATACTTTGGTAGGGGCATATTGGCTTGTATTAAGGCTCATTTCTCTTATTTTCTTTTTAGTTTTTTTCAATCTAGTTCAAAAGGGTCAGTTTGTGGCTCGTCTACCCCCTGAACCATGGTCTGACCCGTAACACCCACTGTAGGGGCACATCAAGAAGCCCTTGATATGTATTGAAATTTTAACCTTGTTTAGTATCTTTAAACAAGTTGTGTTATTTTTTGTCTTTAGTATTATTACTTAATTTTTAATCTACTGTTAAGGGTGTACTTTGTCCACACACAAAAAAAAAATGTTCTTATGAATATGTTAGTGGAATGCTTTTTGGATTGGAATATTGATAGAAAGCTGTCTACAATCACTATTGATAATTGCACTACAAATGTTGTCATTTTCAATGACATTATCAATAAACTTTCTATGAGTTCGTTCATGTTGGATGGAACATTTTTTGCAAATGTGTTGTTGTGCACATATATTAAATTTAATTGTTCAAGATGGGTTAGTTGTGATTGGAGGGGTACTGAAAAATTTGTGAAAGTATTGTGTATTGTGTATTGGATGAACAACAACCCCTAAAAGAGAGAAAAAAAAAATTGAGGAAACACCCCATAAATTGAATATTCAAAATAATAAAAAGTTGTTTCTTAATCGAAAACTAGGTGGAATTCAACATATGATATGCTTCATACTGCTTTGAGACAACATTAGCCACAACATAAGTGTTTGCCAAGTGAGGAAAGTGGGAGTTTGTAAGGAAATTTGTGGAAGGTTAAAACTTTTTTTTATAATGTGACTATGTTGTTCTTAGGGTCTAAGTATCCTACAACAAATTTGTATTTTTCCAAAGTTTGTGAGATTAGAATAGCATTGTCTTAGTTGCTTAATTGTTGATGCAAGATTATAAGGAAGATGGCATAGAAAATTTGGGAGAATTTTAATAAGTATTGGTGTGTAATTAATGGTATTTTGGGTATAGCAGCTATGTTGAATCCAAGGTATAAGACAAAGTTGATGGAATATTATTTTCCTATAATATATAGTGATAGAGCATTGGATGAGATTGAGAGGATTCACAAACTTTGTTATGACTTACTTCATGAGTACCAATTCATACCTAATTTGAACAAAGAAGTTGAACATAATGGTGACACTTTAGGTAATCCAACTTGCACCTTTGAAAATGTTGACATGGAATATCAAGATCCTCTTTGCAAGTATGACTTGTTTGTTTAAGAGGGGTTCAAGTAATGTGATTGTGAAATCAAAGCTGGACCATTATTTGGAAGGGAATGTATTGCCTAGAAATCAAAACTTTGATATTTTAACTTACTGGAGTCAAATGGACTCAAGTATCATACCTTACAAATAATTGCTAGAAATGTGCTAGCTATTCCTATTTCCATGGTGGTTTCAAAATCTGCATTTAGCACTAGGTGAATGTTAGTAAGTCCAAATCATAGTAGACTTTATGCTAAGACATTGGAGGCATTGATGTGTGTTCAAAATTGGTTGACATATGAAATTCAAACTAATCTTATTTTAATTGAAATTTATCTATCATGTTCATCATTTCATCTTTATAATTAGCTCTCTTCTTTTATGCAAATGCTCCTCATGGTGAGGATCCTTTCAGTTTTGACACCACCAATAGTGATGATTCTGATGCAAAATATAAGGTATATGAATTAAAATAAATTTGTATTAAAATTTATATATGAGTCAAAGTTATTTTTAACTTAAATCACCATTTACTTTTAATTTTTTTATTTGTTTCAGGAAAGCAAGATTGTGGATTGAAGTAGAAATTGTTTAATTGAGATGGTTTCTATCTATTGAGATGGTCATTAACTTTGTGGTACCCTCTTCGTTTCAGTTCTTTGGCAAAGAACCTTATATCTAATCCACAACTTTAGTTTCTAAACCTTCCTAATTAACCATTTAACATCCAAAGGAAGATGAATATATAGCACGGCTACTCCAAATATTATAAACTGCCTCCTTCACACACACACACACACAAAAAAAAAAAAAAACAGACTTAGAACAAGCCCAAACAAACAAATCTTGAGTTTCCTGTCTAAACAGGTGATTTTGCAGAATAAAATCATTCTGAACCTCACCAAAACAATCCCTAACCCTACCTACATTCCTAGTACTATCCTAACCCATCAGGTCTTCAACCTTAATATTCCTATAACTCCAACTAGGAAGGCCAATTAGGGTAACAAACCTAACCCAGCCTGAATCTAGGGAACATTCCAAACATTTACCTCAACATCTAAAGAAACTATAAAGCCCAAATTCTTATTTATATCCTTCAAGGCCACACAAATAGACTTCCAAATAATAGAAGAATCATTATTAATTCGAAAAGGAAACAAATGATAATTAAAAAGATACCTAGCTTTAAAAATTTTGACCCATAAAGCAAAACATCCATTAAGGCTCAGTTTGGAAGTAGTGCAAATGCAAATTTGTGGAGTATAAAACCTTGCATTTTGTATTATTTTATATGTATTTGCACTCTACAAATTTGCATTTGTGCTTCTTCCAAAACTGAGCCTAAAAAACATCCAGGCTAACTTCCATTGAAAAAACCTATTCATTTCCTTAGTCTCCCTAAGTCCCAAACCTCTAGGGGCGGAGCCAAGTATATTGACTCTCTAAGGGTTTCTGGATCACTCTCTAATGCTACTCCAACTTCCAAAATTAAAAACTTTTGTTTATTTTTTCTTTAAAAAAAATATATAATAGACCCAAACCTTCCCACCCTATTTCCCTATTTCCTACACACCCTACCTCTTCTATTTCTTATCTCATTTTCTTGTTTAACTTGGCCCCAAGAGAAAATTCTTGACTCCACCACTGCAAACCTCCTTCATATTTAGGAGAACAAATAGTATCCGAATTACACCATCTAGAAACTTTAGTATTATTACTATAATTCCACGAAAGTTACTTTTGGATTAGATTAATTTTCTTATTAACTCACGATGGCAATTGAAACATTGACATAACATGATTAGGCATTGTTTGTAACATCGACTTCGAAAGCATTAGCTTGCCGGCCTGAGAGAGATTCAAGGATCTCCAACCGTTCAACTTATTCCTCAAATAATCAAGAACATCTTACAAAGAGTGAGCTCTATTTCTTGCTTAAAATAAAGGAACACCAAGATAGTTAGATTGACAATCTAGATTACCTATTCTCAAGTGTCGTTTTAGAAGCTTTTCACCTTTATGACTTACTAATAAAAACAAAATTATCATGAACAAAAAAACAAATGAAATATGGAAGGAGCATCTCAACAAATTTTAATACCATAAATAAGATTTAAATGTTTTGCCTTAACAAG
This sequence comes from Nelumbo nucifera, assembly GCF_000365185.1. Next base: position 1,443,845 of record NW_010729120.1, on the reverse strand, counting down.
AAATGTAGAAAAACTCTCCACTATTAAAATAAAGAGATAAAGAGAGAAAGAGAGGATCAACTTGACTTAAGCCTAAGAGAAGGAAGAAAGGCTTCCTACCAAGACCCATTCATCATTAGGGATGCAAATGAATCGGATAGGATTCGGATCAGGGTATATTTGAATCCGATCCACACTATTCATGTTGGATCCGGTCTGATCCGAAGATCCGATTAGATCTGATAGGCCTCGGTTTGAATTTGAATCCTATCAGTAAGTTGGATCTTCAGATTTGATCCGATTCGACTTGTTTTTGTAAAAATTAATAAAGTATTAAAAGAAAAATAAAATATACCAATTTAAATAAAGAAAAAAATAAAAATACAAGTATTTCTTAATTATTTTTATCATATATATACATGTTTTTTATAAAAATAAATAATATAACAAATTTATAAAAATATAATATAAATAATACATTTATAAATAAATAACATATATATTACATATATATTTATATTTGTAAATATATAACATATATCGGATTGGATCTTCTTGGATCGGATAGGGGTGATTCAAATCCGATCCGATACAAAGATTCGAATAGGGGTGATCCGAATTCAACCAAATAGGATCGGATCTCAGATCGATCATGGTCCGATCAATTTGCACCCCTATTCATCATAACATAAAAATATAAAGAAGAAATATAAAACAACACCAGCTCAATCTTGCCTTCAAAATGCAAATATTTGAGATTCAAAAAAGTGCCTTTATTTACAGGCATTAAAAAGCAGTTTTACCATCTCAAGTTTTAATTTACTGATTTTTAATCTTTTTTTTTAATTTTCATTAGTTATCGCTTTAATGTTAAGGCAAAAAAAAAAAATCCATTATAAGAAGTGTAAATGAGAGCAATTTTGTGATTTTTGTCTGTATAAGATAGAAGATAGATGGTAGGAACTAGGAAGGGTTTGATGGATTTCTAATTAAAAAGACGTATAAAAAATCGCTGTCACTAAAAACAGACGACAGCCTAAGGGCTGAGTAAGGTTGCTTTTGGATAGGGTCCAGGATTTGTGCTTTTAAAGCCTGAAAGCAGAAAGGTCTGGGGCTTAAACGTGTTATGGTCTTAGATTTTGGTTGGCTATAATTTGTTTCCCACGGCCCAAATCTCACAAGTCACAACCAAAAGCTTATCCAAAGTGGATGATAATACCGGGCTAGCTCGTTGATCCGCATGGACCTTTTCTAGTTTCCGTCGACTTTCCACCGTTATTTTCATGTTTGGTCGAGAGTCGAGACAAAGGTGGCCGGAGCTTGACGGAAACTGGTGACGACGAGACAAGCAACGACAACAGCTTTGAAGGAGGCGTTAAACGTAGAATCTTCTTTAAATGGGGGGTTCGAACATGAGTTGATGATTCAGGTACGATTGAGGCAGTGAGCCCAACTGAATCAATGGAGTCCCTTCCTTCCATCCCATGAATTAACTGTGCATAGTACGACCGACCGGTCCATTCGGCGCACTAGCGATTGGGCTGCGGTAGCCGAGGCGGAGCTTCGCTGATTCAGCAACAGTGGTATCTGTCTCAAATCTTCCATGTCGACTATTCCAATTTCCAAATACGCCAAACTACAAGCTCACTTACCCATATTCAGGGAGAAGCCCATGTGATGATGTGTTGAGCTTTTCCTTAATTGAGGGCTACTCCCATCCGATAACAACAAGTTCTTACCAGAATAAGATCAAGGATGCAAATGTGAGTCACCCAACATAAGATAGTTTTTGCTTATTTATTAGGGGTGTCAATCAGTCTTTTAAAATTCGATCCAGAGGCTGAATATATATATATATATATATATATTATCAATAAATAATATATAATTATGTTTTACATTTAATGTGTGTATTACTTTATATTTAATTAATTCTATTTTAAATTTTTTATTTATAAAAAATATTAAAATTTTCAATTTGAGGCCAAAAGGGTTATTTGGCAAAAATAACGGGGCAAGGTGTTAAGACCCCTTGAGATGCATAGATCTTGAAAAGTTATATAAAATAATAAAAAGAATCCTCAATTGAACATCGGTGTGCAAAGTTATGGGCTCTCAAAGTTTTCATATACATTTAGTGTGCCACCAATGATCCAGTCACTGGGTCGAATGGATCAATGGTCCAACCATTTGGGTCGAACAGTTCTTGGCCAAGTCAATAATTCTTGACTGTCTATCAGATTTTACTAAAACCGGGCTCGAAATCTTGACCGAGTGACAGTTTCAGCAATTCAACTGGCCAGAACAACGAAAACATTATTATCAATATACCAATTTTAGGTTGGACTTGTTCAAAACAAAATCAATTTAAACAGATTAAATGAACCAACAAGGCATATTAAATTGATCCATCCATAATGGATTTATATTGAAATGGGTTGGATTGAATAATAATATTAGATTCACTCGATAAGAATAAAGGTGTCAATAGGCCCTATATGCATCGGAAATAATCTAAATTAAAACCAATTTGAATAAATGGGATGATTCGGACACAGAATTGGACCGAACCAAAATGGCTCAAAGTATTTATCGGATTGAATTAGACCTGATTCATCTGGATTCTGACCAGATCCGGTCCGATTAGCACCCCTATTAAAATGGACCCAAACAAAAAACTAAGATAGATGGTGGGATGGTGGTGGGTGCTGGGTAGGAGAGGAGGCTGCGAGGTTAGGTGATTAGGTCCCATGTTTAGACAGTGGTTGTATTGTTCAACAGTTCTTACGGTCTGTGTTTAACCTTCGTGGGGACAAATAGAATAAACCAACCAAAAAGAGTCACCGCCCGCGCTGGGAATGTAGGTAGATAGATCATAGATGGCACAGTCTATGGTCTAGTGCATAAAACTTGACCGGATTTTCTGTACCAGCCTTACCTAAAAGTCCACTCCCGATACCCTCGGTCCTCACGCTAACATTGAGTGTTGGTTGTGGGATAGATAGCAACAAAACAAAGCAACCTCCCTTTGTACTCCCCCCTCCCCACCGTATGTATTGTCACGACAAAAACAAAGGTCCCTCCAAGGCAGTACGGTTCTATTGCCTCAGCCTCTCAGTCTCTCTCTACTTCCCATACGTACATTCATTATTATCCTTGTTGCTTCTGCACCTCAGACTGATCAGCCTCGGCCTGGAGCAGTGTTTTGGCTCTGGCGGTTTCTCACTTTCTCTTTATGTTTTGATTAGATAAAGGAGAGAGAAAATCATCCACATACATATAATATAGAATTAGAAGCCCAGGCTCTAGCCAGAGCCAGCAGCCCGCCCATCCCCACTCCCATTCCCTCTTCCTCGATTGCTCGTCCCGACTCCCAAAGTTTTCTCTCCGTCACTCTCTCTCCTTAACGGC
>NW_010729120.1:1405292-1440380 GCF_000365185.1 Nelumbo nucifera | reverse complement strand
CGCCCATCCCCACTCCCATTCCCTCTTCCTCGATTGCTCGTCCCGACTCCCAAAGTTTTCTCTCCGTCACTCTCTCTCCTTAACGGCGTCCAATGAAAACTTACGTGGCAACTTCATCATTCACCAACCTAACCAAAACCATCACAAACGACAATCCTGCATCATGAAACCTTATTCCACTTCTACTCCTTATGTTTTGATCAGCCTGGAGCAGTGTTTTGGCTCTGGCGGTTTCTCACTCTCTTTATGTTTTGATTAGATAAAGGAGAGAGAAAATCATCCACATACATACAGAATTAGAAGCCCAGGCCCTAGCCAGAGCCAGCAGCCCGCCCATTCCCACTCCCATTCCCTCTTCCTCAATAGCTCGTCCCGACTCCCAAGGCTTTTTCTCCGTCACTCTCCCTCCTTAACGGTATCCAATAAAAAACTTACGTGGCAACTTCATCATTCACCAACCTAGCCAAAACCAACACAAACGACAATCCCGCATCATGAAACCTTATTCCACTTCTACTGGCGCGATGCAAAATACTAGCCACGTGGATTATACGACCAAAGTTGTGGGATACAGGAATCTCTTGTAAACGTTTCGATTTTGCTTTCTTGCTTGGCGACCGGTCGGGCGAGTCGCGATTCCCCGTGTGTTAATATGAAAATGAAGAGGGAAAAGCTTTTGCTTTTAATCCCCTTACCGTTTCATTATTTTCTTCTGTCAATTCAATACAGCACGCCACTGCAGCTGCCGCTGATGCTGCGGCATATGAAAACTTCCAAAAGCTGAGAACGACGAATCAAATCAATGAAAGAAGTAAAAAAAAAGAACTGGAACACAGCCGGAAAAACAAACTTAAAATCTATAAAAGGAAAAAAATAAATTGTCCGAGAAAGGAAATTATGCTCTGTTTTTCGTAATTAAGTCTTCGAGTTTTGATCTTTGATGGGTTGTTCAAGTACAGATGAATCCGAGAGCAGTTCATCCAATATCAAAAATTTGCATTTCTTTTTCCTACCGTCTAAAGTAATTTTTTTTTTCGTGCTTTGTTTTTTCCACTCAGAGCATGAACACCTCTACGCTTGCCTTCTTTGGAGATTTACAGACAGGACAGGAATCGAGGAAGCCTTCACAGGGCTTGCACGAACAGAGATGCCTGCAAGGAAGAAAAAGAACGCACGAAACTCGAGAATTACAGGCCTTGCAAGCCATCTTTTTCGTTTGTTCTTCCCCTTCAGTTCCGATTTCTCTTCCCGCCTCTTCCTCTCTGTCTCTTGCTGCCGCTCCTCCTCTGTTGCTGAACGCTCTATCCACCTCGCAACAAGACTCGGCGTCTTCGGCTCCGGAGGAAAAGCAACAGACGTTCTCTCTTAACTGTTCAAGAGTATTGCTGAGAGCTAAAACGATGGCTTCGTTCTCTCTGGCGACTCTCTGCCATGCTTGGTTCTCCATCTCCACTCTCTTCAAGCAATCTTCGAGTTCCATTGTCTTTTTGGCCGCTCTTGCTATGTATTCGTCCTTCTGTCTCAGTAAACTCTGCGTTTTCGATTCGATTCTCCTTAATAGGATTGCCAGTTGTTGTTTCCTTTGTTCTTGTAGAGTCGATCTCAGTCTCTCGTTCTGTTTCCACCCACCACAAAAAAGTAAAATAAAATAAAATAAAAGAATAAGAAGCAAAATCCCATTTCAAAATTTTTAAGCTCCGAAGAGGAAGAAAACCCAATAAGAATTTGACTTTTTTCTCTTCTCACCTGAAACTGGATAAAACGATCGATCTCCTCCTTCTGTTTCTCAATCTGACCCCTTAACGATCGAGAAAATGCCATGGAAGAATACTCCATTTCACTGTTACCAAAACACTGATTTTGATCTCTCTGTTGATTCCGTAGCTGCTGCTGCTGCATCTGCTGCGGTTGTTGTTGCTGTTGTTGTTGTTGTTGGAGATTGAGATAAAAATCACAAAACCCACCATTGGTATCCATCCATTCCTGTGAGCCATACCAATAAAAGCCAGGATTCCCCAAATACTGAGCTTGAACGGCCATAACCAGAACTAACGTCGAGCAACAAGCACACACACAAACTCCTGAACTACCAAAGAAGGAGGAGAGGAAGCTGGTTAGATGTTGTTAGATCAGAAGAGGCGCGTGATTTCTGTCTTCCAAACCGAACATGAATTTGCTCTCTTGATTTGATTGTGGGAGGAAGAAAACAAAAAGCAAAAGAAAGGGTGTAAAAGGAACATATCGATCTCCTATTTATAGGGTACTTACAATAATAATATTTACGTTGGCAATAGAGTCCACAATCGAAATTATCTAAGCTTAGTTTAATTGATAACTAGAGAAAGAAAAGTCTGAAGAGAGAGAAAGAGAGAGAGAGAGAGAGAGCATAAAGAAAGCCTAGGATTCTTGGGTTCGAGTGTTTCGATCTTCTCTCCCATAAAATAAGCGTTCAAAGGAAGGATGGAGAAGAGGGGAGACGTGAGTGAACAATATGATGGAGCGGTCAGGTAGGGTACGTACACATGCAGATTTTGTGACAAAGAAACTTTTGGGGGTCAGAGATCTCAGCGGGGGTGAAAGAGAAATTCAATTCATGGTGAAAGAGTCAGATTTGTCAGTTCCGCCCTTGGAAACAGCTGAAGAATAGGGTTTTTTAATTTATTTTATTTTTTGTTTTGTATTAAAATATAAAAACCCTCCTGAGATTTTACTTTCACAAAAATATATCCTACGGTTTTGAAAAAACCTCCAGTTACCTCCCTCTGGTAATTCCGTAATTATACTGAAAACATTGGCCTAATGCATTAATTTTAAAAAATTGGCTATTTTACAATTGTATTTATTAATTTATATAAAAATTTATTAAAATATTCCTAAAAGAAATTTTCAATTTTAATTAAAATATTCCCCAAATCACATTGAAAAGATGAGTTTAGAAGGATAAATCTGACATTTTAAATTATATTGAAAGATGTTTTAATAAATTGTAATAATAATTTTAGTGATTTTGAAGTCTTAATTAGTGGAACAAGAATGAAAGGGAGGCAACTACAAATTTTTTGTGAAACGATAGGGGGCTTTTTGTTAAAGTGAAACCCCTAAAGGAGATTATTTTGATTATCAGAAACTTCAGTGGGAGCTTTTTATATTTTACTTTATTGTTTCGTTAATAATAGTAATATTTGTTACTATAATTTATGGAACACAAAATCACCGGAGGAAATAACGGTACGGTGAGAGGTCGTAGAAAGGGAAAGCAGGAAAAAACACAGAAATAATAACTGCATTGGAGATTATGGTCCACGTGTAAGGCATGCACTGTTTGTGTTTTGGGTTGGTCCCACTATTGCGCTATCACGCTGATCCTAAGATTAGTTGGACCGTTCCTTGCATCTCATTCTGGGTATCAGATATGGTAAAGGATTAGTGGATTACTTTCGGTAGGGGTGCAATTTGGACGGGTTGGAATAGGAATTTATTAAATTTTAAATCCGACGTAGCTCTTACAAATAGGGATGGCAATCAATTTTTATGCAATTTGCGGTGGGTAAAGAGTTGGTAGAAAAAGTGAGTAGGACATATGGGCTCTTTCTATTCACTTTGATGGGACTATTTTTTTTACTTGATGGGTGGGAATGGGTTTTTGGGATTTTCTAATTTATACCAGTATGAGTGAAATATGATATTAGGTTAAATCTGAATCATCCTAATTTGTATATTTTTAGAAATTATATAAACTTTATGGAGTTCAGATATGCGTCCTAAAGGGGGCGCCCCACGACGTGTCACAGCACATCATCCCCAGAATATCTCCTGATGATGACATCATCATTAATACACAGTGGGGATGTTTTATGGGAGGTTGTGGGGTGCCCTCTTGCAGGGCGTAGATGTTAATTCAATTTTACGTATTATGTGTTAAATTTAATAATGTTGTGTGTTTTATGTGAATGATAATTGATAGTTTATGTATTTTTTTACTAGTCTTAATTAAATAATTAGAAAATTTATTATTTGTTTGTATTGTTTTACTTATTTATTATTTATATATAACAAGAAATAATAAAAAAATTAATATAGGTTCTAAACCCAATCTGCTCCTACCCTTGAATGCGAGGAGGGTAGGGTCGGGAAGAATTTTGCATTTTCAAGTACATGAAGAATTTGGATTCACAAAATCCAACCCGCCACAGGTTTTGGTGTGGGTACGGGTTGTTTGGATTCTCAAAATCCAAGCCTCCACGGGTTTTGGGTGAATAAGGGTTGGGAGGTTTAGGGGTGTCAGTTCTAATATCATCTGGTCCAATATGAGTCCAAATACAGATGGACTAGGTTCAATCCAATCCAAACAATATTATGACCATTTTGCACCAATCAAATTCAATGTCTGGACTGTTAAGCCCGTTCAAATTGTTTCTAACCCAATTGGTTCATTGACACCTGTATTCTTATCTTCTATCAATGGACTGGATATTGGTCAATCCGATCTAATCCAATTTAATAAATTAATTAAAGATGGGCAAGGTCCATCCGATTAGTGATCCATAATTTGAAAAAGACAAGTTGAAGGAAAAGCAGTCCCAGTCAATCCTATAAGACTGTTTGATTTGTCTTTCTTATTTATTTCTATCAGCCAAACATAGCGTAAGGGGAAAGTATAAGAAAAGAAAAGGACCCGAAGAATTTTGGATAAATGCTTACCACTAATTAATGAAAACCAAATAAAAAGTTTGATGACTTTAAATATATTGATCTCAATGACAATTTATATATTCCATTCATGGTCCACCGATCCGGACAGTTTGAGTTGATTGACCTGGAGCACCATCTAGATAGATCCAGAACTTAGTGACGAGACTGAGAAAATATTATAATAAGGTAGAAGCTAGACCAAATACCAATGGGATATGGTGTGAAGCCCAAAGCCAAAGATGCGGGCGCATATGACGGGAATTGAATTTGGGAAGAAACGCAGCATTGATATGAGCAGTCAAAAGTTGTTAGCTGTTGTATAATTCTCGCTTTGTTCTGGTTGTGATTATCGCAAATTGTCACACTCATCGGCAACTCAATTAAATATTGTATTACTTAAATTGCCCTTTATTTTATTATAAATGATTCAATACATTTACACACAATCAAGGAATTCGTCCTTCCATAAGAAGGTAGATGAGGAGCACTGAGTATTCTTGAAATTTGGGGGGTGTTTGATTTTTGGATTTTGAGAAGGAAAAGTTGGTTAATGAGACTTTGATTTTTATTGACCAAGATATTGATGTCCTTTATTTAGTTTATGGGGGGTTCAAGAAAAATTTATGATTTCCATCTCTCAGATGGGAAAAAAAATTGTCAACACTTGGACAGGACAAATTTACCCCTTTTAATAATAGATTTTTATGACTAAAATAGCCATTGTCTTGTTTTTCTAAGAAATAGAAGAATATGGATAAATGTGATGAATGCATTTACCCAGGTAAATAAGTTCTCCAAAAGCGAATGGGGCCTTAGTAAGTCGTTGACAACTTGATCTCTTCCATATGCCACCTATGTCTAGGGGACTCATTTCATTTGTCCAAAATTGTTAAGTGCCGGGTCAAGGAATTCTTGACTTTAACTCCAAGGGATGACTTTGAGATGACAGGGCATCTTAAAATAGGAGGTGATTTAGTGGTGGGTTTGGACCTCTTTTACTACTATTCTGGTTTAATTTCAAGGAAGAAGATGATGAACAATATTTTCTATTGAAGGATAATTTCAAGATTTTAAAATTTTTAAAATGGCGTGTAGCATCACATGCATCAGATAAATGACAGAATGTTATCGATGAAGCCTAAAGTGGCAGTTTTCAGGAGTTTAAATACTAAAGATAATTCCCAAAGTACAGAATACTATATATTTTGCAATTTAACCTTTATATTAATATGGGATTTCCACTTTTATAAGCCCTTCTATGTGTACACCATGATTTTTAAAACCGGACCAGACCGGAAAAATCAGGAACCACTCAGGTGAATGGTTCTATTTTACCCCAGAAACATTTTTTTACCAAAAATTGTTGATTTGATCAGCAAACTACTGACCTATTGACCCGGGAACTGGACCCTCACTGTATACAACACATCAACACATTACATCTGAATATCTTGATTTTAAATGCATGCATTTATATCTATGTTTATATCTATATATACTATATAGAACGAATATTTGCCTTTAGTTCCGTGTAAGTTATAAAAAAAATACAATACTATATACAATTCATAATTAATACTTACACTCTGCTTTTATAATAGTGTAATTAAATGAAATTCTTGGAGTCAGGACCCAACTTAACTTATCAAACCCCAACGGTCTCAATGAATACAAGACATATGTCCACACTCCACACTCGACACTTAGGCGCGATTCCAACGACACAATAGTCTAAAAGATCCCTGTGTATATAGAGACAGAAAGAGATGGTTGCTCATCCTAAAGTCTTAAATCTCTTAGGTCATGATGTTACACTTCCCAATGCCTTTCTGTGTGTGCATGGTGTGGCCTTGATTGAAGAACAAGGAGACGACCCAACACAGAGAGAGAGAGAGACCCAAGGACGACAGAGTTGAGAGCTCACATCCCATGTGATTGCCCACCTACTTGGGGGCCCATTCGTCCGCTCTTGCTTGGCCTATTAATGTGGGACCACAGGCTCCTTCCATGTGAACACGATAACAAATCAGAGTCTTGTTTCTTCTTTCTTCTCCTCTTTTAACATTCTTATTATTCGTTTGACCATCTGGATAGTACGTGAAACAGTGTTCTGTAGAAAGGGAGGTGTTACTGAGACAACATCAAAGATTTCTTCTTCCTAAATCCTAGCTTGTTGGAATCATCTCTGCAACTTCTCTCACCATCTATCTCATCCACACTGCTTTCTCCTTTCCCTTTCCGATTTCTTTCTTTGTACCCGTTTCCATATACAGTGTAACTGATTGATGTTCTTTCTGTTTTTACTATTTGTTTCGGATGGACATATGTCGGGCTACAACTATTAGTTGGTCGTGTATTCATGTTCACGTAAAGATGTTGACGTTTTCCGAACAAACCGGATGGCCAGATTGCATTCAATCGAATTCGAACATATTGAACTAGGGGTACTACAACCGAATCGAGTCAAATTGAGCCGAGTATTAGGCTGTTCGAGTTCAAGTACGATTAAAAAATATAGAGCTCAAGTCGTATTTGGTTCGAACTCAACTCAAATTAACAAAACTGACCCGAAATTGGAACCGTTTTTGCTATCAGTTTCTGCGTTGACAATTCAATTGTCTAGTTCGAATGGATGAATTATTCCATGTTGGATTTTAATATTATTAGAGATTAAATCCAATGGGTTCGATTGGTCAATTATATGAGAAATTACTCCTGCATATTTGTTTTGAAAAATAGTTTTTCTTTTATTAAAATCAGTTTTGAATTTGTCCCACATTGGAAAATTACAAGTTTTGTTTTAGGTTTCTTAATAGGATCTGATTTTCACTCCTTAGAAATATAAGAGGAGATTATGGAGGCTTGCTACTGTGCAACACATGTGCACGTGTCTGTAGCAACAGTGTCTTCCGCGCCTCAGAGCTTCTTTTCCAAATTTTAGTGATCTCATTTCCCAACATTCCAACTTAAGAAATAAAAAATAATAATTAAGATAAAAATGACCAAAACTGTTGAATGGATCAACGGGTTGATCAAATCAATGGTTTTTATCTAAAGACCGAGTTAGGGTGAAACAAAACCGATTGTTTGGATGGTTCCAAACGGGTCGTAGTGGTTCGAAAAACACTACAAATTAATGCTCATGAGCTATTCAAACTCGGCTTGACTAAAGATGATTACAAATAAATTAGTATTAAAAATTATAAATAAAATAATATAAAATATATTAAAAGTTATAGATTAATTGATATTTTAGATACTATAATGAAAATCAACTATAAATGTATTTATTTATATTATAAATATGTTAGTGTCAAAAAATTAATATTTATTTATATTATAAATATAATATTTTACTACGAACTTGATTATACTTGTGAGCCACTCGAGCCATTGCAAAATTCGAACTCAGCTTGATCAAGTACTTGACTCGAGTCAAACTCAACTCAAACTCAATTACTATGAATCGCTCCCAAGACCGAGTAACTCACGAATAGGCTCTACTCATTTACCCCCCTAGGCATTGAACCCACTCCCCCAAAGGAAAACTCACATATAAGAGTGCAACTTGGGCGGGCCCAGCCCGAGTTCGAACCAATCCAGCTCGGAATTTTATACGGATTAGGCTTGGGTCTAAGAAATCAGGCTTTTTTAATTTTTGGGCCAGACTCAGGCCTAACCTTAAACCCAAGTTTTAGGGCCGGGCCTAGATTAACTATAAACCTAACCCAACCCACCCGACTTGCACCCCTACCCGCAGACTGATTCACATGTGGTCCCTAAAACAGAAAATGGGTTGTTTTATATACTCAACCCGGTTTAAAGAAGTCCATATAAGTGTTTTAACAAAGTATTTACCAGACCCGACAAGATGAGCAGTGGAGAGTGGAGACAAGCGGGAAAGGTGGTCAGTTCAAGCGTTATTGGAGGGAGTGATGGTTGTATATCATGGAATGTAGCCAAGTAAGTAGCTACTTTCTTCTTCTCAACCTTTTATACTGTTTGTCATTTGTTTCTGCACAAAGGGACCGTCTCACGTTGTTGCTATGCTACGTGGGTGCATGAGCATGACAAAGGGTCCCACCAATAGCGAGATATCGCCGGTAAAAAAGCCAACTTTATTGTGTTGAGCTTGTAAATCTCATAATTGTATCGAAAGCTTAGAGATATTGACGAAAAGCTGTGGTTCAAAGCTCAAACAGGAAAAGGTATGTTTGTTTGGTGTTTGATATTATCATTAATTAAAAGGTAATGGGGCCGATGTTGATTTCCTCGATTAAATTTCTGAAAAATCACTGATTTTTAAGGTCATTGATATTGGTCATGAGTTATGAGTTTATGAGAATTATCTCTCTTATTCATGTTAGATGTTTAGTTAGATATCTATATCAAAACAAGAATCATTGAATTTGATGATTTCTTTCTTTAGCCTTAATTTATTGGTTTTTTATTATTAACGTGGATTCAATGAGGCATCTATGTCTGAGAAATTGGTATTGATGTCGGACTCACATCAAGCAATGTTTTTTCCTTGTTTCTTTGGCTGATTATATTGATTTTTGGGAAATCAATAAAAAACAATCCCTAAAATCGGCCTGAGTGAGGATAGGCCTGTAAATGGTATTCAAAAATCCGAATTCAAACAGGCCTGAGTGAGGATAGGCCTCATCCTCTGCCTCTCCTCAGTTCTCTCCCGTATCTCATCTAATCATCTTCTCCTCTATTTTTTCTCTTTCAAATCTCGATTCATTATTGTAGCCGCTTGAGCAACCACTATCACCAACAGGCAACAACAACGTTAGTGACAGCGGTCGAGTGACAGTAGTCTCGACGGCAACCACCATCACCGACGACAACCATTATCTTCTCTATCTCTCCTTCACTGCATTGCCATCGTCAGTGATAGTAGTCTCGACGGCAACCACCATCATTGACGACAACCATCATCTTCTCCATCTCTCCTTCGTCGTCGGTGCACTACCATCACTGCTCATCGGCCACCACTGCCATTAGTCGAATTCGAATTGAATCAAATATTCGATTTAATAATCGAAATCGAATTCGAACTCAAAGATTTAATATTCGTCGGATATCGAATCGAATTCGAATATTAATATTCATAATTGGTTTCGAATTCGAATCTAGCCTAATTAGATTCGAATATGTTCCATTTACAGGCCTAAGTGAGGAATCACGATATTCGGTGATTCCGATTTTTGTTGGGTGAGGTGGCATCTTACATGGCGGGGGTGAGAATGTGTTCCAATGCTTTAATGAAAAATAACCACTCTTAAAAATCAATACTAAACAATCTTAAAAGCGATTTCTGAAAAATTGATTGACAATTACCGACTAAAAAAAAATAAATAAAAATCAGGTGTAAAAAATCATCATATGCCAAACATCACTCAAAGGTATTGATATTGTAGTGTTAAAGAAACGTTGAGCATGGATTGGATTGAATAGAGGTGGAAATGCGGTAGCGGTACCTTGACGTAAGCCCAACCACACGCTCAACCTTCCGAGGCTGAAGCTGGATAGGGTTAGCCCGGGGGTACGTATGAGCTGATCAGAACACGGATGGGATGAATTTGCCCAACCCTATCAGCTTTCCACGTGGCAAAAGAATCCCTACGAGTGCTGGGCCTTCCAAACGAAGACTGCCAATGGCCAAATGGACAATTCTTGTGATGGTCTGAAACTTTTAATTCATGGCGGCACTGGAAAACCGGGACATAAGGGCCCACTTGAATGTTAGCCACATTGGTGGAATAGAGAGATGACAAAAATCAAAGGCATATTATAGTATATACCATCTGATGGCATCCCTCCTAATCTTACAGTTTTAAAATAAACTTGGTCAAATGTAGACCATGAACAAGTTGGTGAGTCAAGAGCATTTACATTTGATTTTGGTAATATTACTACCCTTGGGTAAGAACAATTTTCTCAAAAGGATGGATTTTGGTGTGGGGACAGGTTTTGAGATTCTACAATTTATATGGATATAGGTAAGATACAATATTAGGTTAAACCCGATTTTTCTTAATCTGTATATTGTTAGAAAGAATATGAATTCTATGTATTAGGTGTTATTTTGTTAAATATAATACTATTTTGAAATTTATGTGAAAAATAATTGATAGTCTGTGTTTTTTATATTTTTCTTAATTAAATTACTGAAAATCTTGCTATTTTATCTTATTATTTTACTTATTTATTACTTTTATAAGAAACAATAAAAAATTAGATGCAGGTTTTAGAATCAATCCGTCCCACTCTTGAATGCAAAGAGGATAGGGTTGGGTAGGGTTTTGTATTTTCATGTGTAAGAGGATTTGAATTCTCAAAATACCATGGTTTTTAAAATTGAACCGGTCAGGGGTATGGTTATCGGGTCGAATAGTCAGCTCGTTTTGATAAAAAAAATAAAAATAAATAAAAAACGGTTAACTGCCCGAGTCAGCGGTTTGCTGACCAAAATCAATGGTTTTTTGAGAAATCCCGATTTTGAGAAAGAACAGAACCAATCACCTAACCAGTTCCTGATTTTTCCGGTCCAATTGTTTAGTCTAATCTAATTTTGAAAACCATGCAAAATACAACCCGCTATAGGTTTTGAGGCGGGTTCTAAATCCAACCCACCCTACTCTTAAGTGGTAAGAGGATAGGATCAGTAGGGTTTTGCATTTTCATTTAAGGAAGAATTTAGATTCTTTAAATACAATCCGCTACAGGTTTTGATGTGGGTACAAGCTAATAAATTTAGGGAGACCGATAGAATCTAAAATTTATAAAACCCTGTCTAAATCTAAATCCACTCAGTAGATGAAGCAAATAAAACAAAATAAAGGCAATCAGAGTCAAATTAAAGGAACTTTGAACTTATTCATATATTTGAATATTCGAGACAGCAGTTGGAGAATTGGAGGCCATATGCTTTCATTTTTCAATTAGTTAATGTTGGTCCAAGGCTTCTTTGCATGAAATTCATATCAAGTGTGTTGGGACTTGGGAGCACCTTCCTTGACGTTGGTCATGTCAATAACGTTAGTAAAATTGTACCACTTATTCCAAAGCAGATAATGAACGTTACCCTATCTATTAGCCTTTTTTTTTTTTTCTCTATCAGCGAAAGGAGACGAGACGAATTAAATCAACCTCCTTTTCTGACTTGTCCTGATTTCCAAAAAGTAGTAGTCACTTCCAAACCCCTGAGGGCTGAGGGCTGAGGCCTGAACAGCATCTCAAAGTTCTGTCTGATCCTTTCAAGTAAGGCAAGCAGGGGACGTTCAAATTAAAGGAAATTCTAAAGGAAAACAACATCACACTTGTGTTGTCCTTCGGCATCAACCTCTCATCTCACGTACAGAACCTCTGCTATTCACGAGAAACGTAACTTCTGGACCAAATTGACCCAAGTAACTTCACTAATCGCCAATTAACACTATTTTAAATTAATAAAATATAACTCTTATTCTTTGTCCATGGGCCCACACGAACCAACGTGTCAGATGCTTAATTGGGCTAGGGGCCCATCCCTCGTAAAGAAGCACAAAATTGTTGAGTGTAGGCAACTCGGCAGTTGGCACTTATTTATTATTTATTTCTTTGTTGTTAGTGAAGGAGGAAAAAAGAAATAAAATCACTCAATCTGTTGTCTCATTTCTTCTTCACGGGCATGTGCTGATCTGAGAGCACATCAGTCTTGTCTTGCCAAATTACATTCCTGAAAGTTTCCCAAAAGAAAAGTAGGCCTTTATGCCCCCAAGGGCTCAAACCCTTCTCTTTCTTGAAAGAATAGAAATGTATTAAACACAACGGGGGTATGCTCCTAAAAGTCAGCAGAAGAGAAGGGAGAGAGATGAGATGCTAAAATATAGAGAAAAGAAAAAGAAAAAAGCACCTTGCGAACGAGCCATTCAGTCGCCTGATTAGCTTCTCTGAAAACATAAACATGTTGATACTGAAAACTCCCTCTCCTCCGTAGGTTGCTTGAGATAATAACTTTCAGCTTTCAAGAAATATCCATCTTTCTTTTTTGACAGAGATGACAAGAAACAAATCACTCTCAATGATAATAGGAAACTCTCTGTAATTTCTGGCTTGAACGTGGGCTTCTCATGCAGCCCATGCTTCAATCTGGTTGATAAAGCAAATATCAATTTTATAAACTTTGACCACTAGTATCTGATTATAATTGTCCCGGACAATACTGGCTAGTGGCTACTGAACATTTTTCATCATTATTGCGAGAAGCCCAAACCCATTTTAGGACCTAGCCGGGCTTGTATATCAGCCCTCTTGGTCCACCCCATATTTACGATAGATTCTTCGGTGGAGAAGGCTAGGCTCTTTGAGGTAAAATGACGTATAGAAGTTGGTAACCAAAGCGGCGAAGCCTATCTAGGTTGGAATCAATTCCAACATTTTTGTTTTGGTCAAAATTAAAGTATGTTGCTTTATTTTGGGGTAGTTCAGGAGATCCTCCCTCGTCATATTTTTCTCTTCCTGTTCTCTATTAGGGTGACAATTTTTAACCCAACCCGCTGAACCCATCCAATTCACCCAATCCGCCCATTTACTTGGCGGGTTGTGTGATTAATCCATCACTCAATCCACCCATTTAAATGGGTTGGGTTGGGTTGGATTGTGGATAATCATTGGGTTAACCATTATAGAGATAAATATTAATTCCTTAGTCTTATTTTTTAATTTTCTTCATTTAAATTAAATAATTTATAATTAATGCATTCATTTTCTATTAATAATTGACTAAATTTAGTTTTGTCTTAAATCAATACACTTCACCCAACATAAATCCAAATCAATTTGACCCGAGCCCAAACCAGTTCAATGCGGTCAAACCCGATCTAACATATACTGATCCGAGTCGATCCAAATCCGAAATAGACCTCAGACGGGATGGTTTGGTGCCGCTTGCTCTATTCGATTTGGGTCGTTCGGTCCAACCAATATTCACATACTCCAACCCAACACAGTGCAAGTCGATTCGGGTTGACCCAAATCCGAAACTATTTTGGGTAAGATGATTTGGCCTTCACGTGCTTTGCCCGATCTGGACAGTCCATCCGACCAATATCCACATGGACCGACCCGAATTTGGACATACCCAATTTAGCTACATTGACCTGATTTGGGTCACCCGGTCTAGTCTTGAACCCGTGCACAAACCTGATATGGTCCGGTCAAAGTCAATCTATCATTGACTGAACCAGTCTGGTCCGGTCCGAACAAATTGATCTAGATCTAAACGGTTCAACCACCATTAAACCTAAGTGGTTTAAGTTGGTCTGACCGGTTTGAACCTAAGTGATTCGGTCAAACCCGGAATCCGAACATAATCAAATGGCTTCACCGCTTGTGTAAAAATAACATGCATGTAATGCGATTTGAACATTCACCACTTATGTAAATAATAACTACAATAACCATCAAGATACAACCAACTTATTTGTTAAAAGAGAAAGAATTTGTTTTTTAAGTCCATAAATATAAGATTAATGGGTTTGGACGGGTTGGATTGGGTTAAAGCGGATTTGGGTTGAACCTAACCCATTTAATTTTATATAACTAGGTCATTAATGAGTTGGCAGGTTAGCCCAATTGCCACCCCTATTCTCTATCACTTTCTAACATTCACTCTGATTGGTTCAAGTTATCGATGAAATGCTTCATGCATATATCACAAATATTATAAATAGGGTAAATTAAAAGACCCCCTTTACTATGGGGTCAGTGACAAATACCGCCTTGACGTTTCATTTCGCAACAAATACTCCCTAATTGTTAAGTCAATTAATGAAATGCATCAAATCCTATTTGATTAAAACATCCATTTTCTTTTTCAAATGAAACCAGCTAAAATAAAAAGAATAATTTCATTGGCATAGGAAAATAGTTTTTTTTTTTTTATCCATTTCACTAACATTAATGTCTCTCTTCATCTTAAAATATAAAAACTATGCACTCTTTTCTCCAATGAATCAAGAAAAACCAAACAAAACCATAAATTTATACCTAACAAAATAAAACCTCTATCATTTCATTTGAAATTGGATCCAACAAAAAAAATCTGCAAGGATATATTGGAACAACCGAGAAAACAATGTTAAATTTAAAAAATAATAATCGACTCATAAATCATTCAAATAAATAAGAAAAGGGTAGTATGGGGTATGATTAGCTGAATGCCTTACTTGTTCAATCACAAAATACATGGGGCCCATAATTATTCAACCTCTCAGTATAGGCCCCGTATATTTTATCACTGGTGTAAAACATTATCATTGATTACATGACCTGTTACATAGTTAAAGTGTTTAGCTAATCTGAATTCCTAATAGAGGGAGATATTTGTCACAAAGTGAAAGTTTCAAGGGGATATTTGTCACTGACCCCATGATACAGTGGGTCTTTGTAAATTGTAATTTACTCTTATAATGAATTCAGTTGCCATCCCTTAATGACAGAGCCTATTTGTACCCTAAGGCCTAAGCAAATATTTATTCAGAAAATGTTGACATATATTGACATCTTTATTGAGGCAAACGAAATTGTCCCACACAATTGAGTCCGGATCTGCTTCTCACAAACTGCTATTCATACATCTCCCGTATTTTGTGTTGTTATTCATAGGGAGATGTTTCCAATACATGGTGGGATTGGGATGTAAAGTTGATGTAAGATGTACTCTGTGAGGAGCAAATCCCGATTCATCACAATTTGAGTTTGGACTAGTAGTTTGGAGTAATAGGTAAATCACCTTTGTTTTTATATATATGCCCTTCTTTGTGAAAAATTGGGATTTACTCCTCATAATGTGCACCTTACACCAACCTCACAGGCACATCCCAAATCCCACTGTGTATTGAAAATGGAAACATCTTATGTGCCATTGAAACGTATTGTGAGGTTGACGTGACAAACAGATCCGGACTCCCTAGTGAATTGCCACCCCACACTCGATCACCATTTGCTAATTGATATGAAGGCGAGCAATTTATAACTTATAACCAATCGAACTGGATGAGTTCTGCTTTCGTGTTCAAGCTAGCAAAGCGAATCCCAGACCAACGGATTTCAGAGGTCGAGAGTGAGCAACACATTCCAATCTTATCGTAAACTCTAAAGCTCAACAGGATTGTCTGCATCAATTCGATAATGAGGGCCAACATAGCCTGGGTCTTACCAGTAAAAAAGGTGATATTCGATAAGGGTGGGTGAAAGTCGGGCCAGGTTAGTTCAGCTTTTTGTTTTTGGGTGGTCACCGGCCTAACCCGAGGTTTTGAACCCCGACCCAATCCAGTCAACCCTAACCCTAACCCTAACCCAACCTAAAACCCCTCAACTTTAATCCAACCTAACCATTTTCCCATTCTCTTATTACCTCGTAAGATCATTCAAATTCTCTTAATCTTTGACTAAGAGACCTAAATTGAATTTTTATGACCATATATTGGTTTTATTTTAATGGGTATTTATTTGGTTGATTTTTTATTAGTTTTTTTGTTTTTTTTTTGGTATTATTTTTTATTAGTTCATATATAATGCAAGAGTTAAAAAATATATTTCAAATGATTAAAGTCTAATATGAATTATATGATAGATCTGTTATGGAAAATCTCAAATCATGAAATCAACTATAATAAAATGTAAAATTACGGAATGAAGATCATTAATGACACCTTTGATAATTGTTCTGTTTTGTTTTAACGATTTAACTTGAGACTCTCTAACGACAAACGCCACAAAAGAGGCACGAGCTTGAGCTTGAAACTCAATTCAAGCTCCTTTGAATTTCATGTTTTTGGCTTTAACTGGAATTAAGTTAATACTCACCCAAGTTCGATTCCACTCGCACTGATTATAAATAGATTAATATTAAGCATATTAAAAATATAAATATATTATATTATTTATTTGGGTTTGATTATGATATAGAAAAGATATGATACCGGAAAAACAACTGACCAATAAATTGGAATCATAAACATGGTAGAGAATCAGGTGTCATTTATCAAAATTCATGGGTGGGTTTTGATTGGTCAAAACTCTTTCCATATCATATCTTTTCTGTATCATAGATTTTCTCTATTTATTCATATTATAATTAATCAATACCAAAAATCAATATTTTATAGAGTAAATTGAAGATTAGTACCATATACTTTGGGGCTAGTTAGGGGTGGATTCGAGCCAAGCTGAGTTGAATAGTACAAGGCTCGAGCTTGGCTCACCAAAGTACTACAAGGCTCGAGCTCGAGCTTGAGGTTGGTTCAAGCTAGATCCTTGAGCTTGAGCTCGGCTCCAATCAAAAATTCGTAAACTCGAGCTCGATTTGAGAAAAAATGTTTTATAAAAATAAAAAATATATATAAAAATATTTTTTATTTGATATATATATATATATATATATATATATATATATATATATATATATATATATCGCAAGCCTCATGAGCCGAGCTCTATTAGGCTCGAAGCTCGGTAAATCGAGCTCGAATAGCTCGTGGCCAGCTCTAAGATTAGTCTCACTTTAGCACCCAAACTTTAAAATGTGCCACTATAATACCTAAACTCAACAAAACTGTCAATTTAGTTCAAAATTATTAAATAACATTAAATGGTGTGTGAAAGGATACAAATACCTTTCAAGTTATGAATGAGCAAGAAAAGTATAATTTTCAAATGGCCAAAATAGCCATGTTTAAATCCCTTTTCATTGTAATTGGATACCGTTGTTTATTTTATGCTCTAACCTTTCTACTTGAGAAATAGTGCTTCCCACCAAAGAAGCTACATAGAAAAACGTCATCAAAGAAGATGATATCATTAAGAGGGATTAGACTGCCAACGTTGTAATCCTTTTTTCAATTATTCAAGCCATAACAAAAGGAGGGTTTAGACCGCCATTGTTCTTGGAGAAGACAAATAATTTTTTACTATCGCCAAGAAGACAATCAAGGTAAAATGGTCTCAAAAGTATTAAAAAAAGTAATTTTGACATTTTAAAAAATAAGTCACATATATTATTACATAATACAAATAATTAATAAATTGCTAGTGATGGATATTAAATCGGCAGATTTCTAACCCCAAAGTACAAGGTATTATTATTATGCGATTTATCCTTAGTTATATTATAAAAATGAGTACATAAAATTAATATTTTATTATAAATTCGACTAAGCTCATGAGCCACTTGAATCAGACTCAACCCCCCAACTACTTGATTCGAGTTGGGCTATCGACTTAAAAGTTAAAACTCAATTACTCCAAGCCCAGTTTGAATATTTAGGCTGAGTTTGGAAGGAGTATAAATGTAAAATCTTATATTTTATATTATTTTGTATATATTTGCATTGTACTATTCTTTCTAAACTTAAC
This sequence comes from Nelumbo nucifera, assembly GCF_000365185.1. The sequence continues at coordinate 1,422,278 of NW_010729120.1, read as the reverse complement.
CTTAGCAACTCAAACTGAATAACTTATGAATAGATTTGATTCTCCTATACACCTAACTGTAAGGGCTGTCAACAGGTTGAGCCTGGGCTGGATCCAGGTAGAACTGGAATCGAACCCACAAAGAAAAACCAAGGATCCGAAACTGGATTGGACCTGATAGGGTCAATAATTTTAGACTTAAAACCAATCAAATCGAATATTGAGAGAATGAAAGCTGACTCCATAAACCTATTAAAAATATTATATAATATTAATTTATTCGATATACTATACATTATATATTATACATTTTTACATATAGGTCAGATCGGATCCGAATCAGTTCGGAACTTAAGTAAAACCGCTTCCGAACCAATAACCAATAAAATCGATTCGAATATATGGGATTCAACCCGTCCCATTGACAGTCCTACTAACTGAGCACGAGACCGTGACTTCGGTCATGATCAGGATATTTTTCCTTCTTTGTTCTGTTGCCTAATTTCTCGTCTTCCAGATTGATCCGCCTGTCCTTTCTTGCCAGGTGCCTATCCTCAGTCCTCAGCCCTCATCTCTGAAATCGGCTCAGTGCTCACAAAACCGTGCTCAGGTCGCAGAGAGACTCCTGGAGAAATACGGAGATATTCTTAATGCAAGGCTATAAGCGAACGGTATTCCGACGGTTTTGTCCTCATCTCTTGCTAAAGCAGCAGGCAGTACGCGCCAAATCTTCGTTTTTGTCTCTTTAGGAACCTGGGTTCCACATCATAAATATAACCTGACAAACGACTGAAATCTCAGAATCTGACACGTGGCAAAATTATTATCCTCAGCCAGAAAACCCACGACCCATGGGTTGGGTGAAAGGAAAATACAGGGGTCAGCGTATCACGATGACAAAAACCAGAAGATGAAATTACGTTTGATCTTCCATGTATGGAATAACAACTACACGCACTCGTGTGACCAACTCTCTGCTCTTCTTCATATCATTCATCATATTTGTTTTCTTTTTTGTTCGAGAAGAGAGTCAGAGGTTTTCAGTCCTACAGCCATAGGAGGTTGACATAACAGACAAGAAGATTGAAGGGGTTGTCGCGAAATGGGGGTCTTCAATCATCTCTCCGACCTTTTCGATTGCACTCTCCGAACCAAGAAGTTCAAGAAGCGCAAGCAGTTACAGGTAGGAATCCTGGAAAATCTCTCACAATCCTTCCTCTGTTCCATTCTTTTTTCTTTTAATTCTGGACGTACTGATCTTGTTCTTTCATTAAACCTCTAAAAAAAGAAAAGACGGTAGAGATAAAGGTGAAGATGGACTGCGAAGGGTGTGAAAGAAAAGTGAAGAAGGCGGTGGAAGGAATGAAAGGTAAAGACTAAAGATTATTGTTGGATTAATTTTCATGAGTGATTGAGTTGTGAACTGAAATAATGGAATGGAGGGTGCAGGGGTGAATGAAGTGGACATAGAGGCCAAACAGAGTAAGGTGGTGGTGATAGGTTATGTGGAACCCAGAAAGGTGTTGCAGCGTATACGGGCAACGGGGAAGAAGGCCGAGTTCTGGCCCTACGTCCGGTATGACGTGGTCCCACACCCCTACGCACCTGGGACCTACGATAAGAAGGCCCCACCCGGATACGTGCGGAATGTGCTGCAGGACCCTGAGGCTTCCGCGTTGGCACGTGCCAACTCCATGGAAGAGCGCTTCTACATGGCCTTCAGTGATGACAACCCTAACTCGTGTTCCATTATGTGAATGTCCTTGCAAATTGTACAAGTGATTACTTACCAAAAATAATTGTAGAAATGATTGATTATTTCGAGAATTTGGACTACATCAGAACTTTTGGCTCACTTGTTTATGGGTTGGGCTCGGCCTTTGGTTTTGCAAAATTTGAACCGGCCCAGCCCGACGCCCATGTTATCATTCATGTAAACATGGCCTTACCCATGTTGCCAATTTAATGGGCTTTGAAGCCCCCTAGCCCTAAGTAGATGAAATGCCCCTTATTGGATACTTCAAAATCACTTGCCTATTTGACATGTGACATGAATGAATAGTTTACACGGGCTTTAGTTTGCTCCTATCATGGTCGGATGTTTTGATGATCTCTTTATTTTTATATCTAAATCCTAAACTTTACATTTTCAACCCTAAACCGTATGGAAAAAGTACAAATACAAATATGTACTTTGCAATACAAACTATAAAGTTTTGCACTTTATATATCTCTATTTGTATTCTTTCCAAATGGAGCATAAACTGTGCTTGGTTGCAGTGCAAATTTATTTGCACTGATGCAAAACTATGGCATTGCAAAGGTTTTGAGTATAAATTTTAATTTATTTTTGTTTCAAATTTTACCTTATTTGGTTGCTATACAAATGAAGTAAATAAAGACCTAAATCAAAATAAAGTAAAATCTAAAACAAAATTAAACCAAATTTAAAATTTTTTTTTTCATTTGTACTCTCGTACATTTGTACTAATACAAATAAAATTATACTGCAACCAAACACAGCCCTAAGTGTAAAATGTATTTTGCCAGAGACATGTCCTACCGGGTAGGAGACAATATTTCCTTAGTTTACACATATAATGGATATCGTTTTTTTTTTTTTTTTTTTTTTTAATCGTTATTTACGAACAAAGATATAAAGGATGTTTGGTATTAATGGCATTTATTTGATAAGCTTTTTGTATGATTTTTGTCTTGAAAATTGAAACAAAATCTGATTTAAAACTTGATTTCTTAAATGGGGTCCTTTTTTCAAAGGTGAAAAAGTAAGAAATAAAAAAAATAGAATGACACCCATGTCCCTATCCCATATGAACCAAGTACACAGTTCAGTTAACCAAATCATATGGCTATTTTTCAAACTGGACTAGTAATACCATTTTTTGGAAAACTAGGAAATGAAACTAAATCGAAGCCCATTGGTTAACTAGTTGATCAGTTAGGTTTCCAACCAGTTTGGTTCGTTGATTTTTTTGTTTTTTTATATTTATAGTATATTATAAATAAATATAATAAAAATACTAGAAATACATACAATATTTTTCAGTTTTTTGTGATCACCCCTACTGTGAACCAAGTTATGAGTTTGGGACTCAGGGTTTTAACTTTTACTTTTTCTACCTTTTCTTCCTTTTGCTTGTTCCTTATTTTATATCCCTCAATAACTCATTCTTATCTCTATACTTTGTCTCCTCAAACCTAGGGATGGCAATTTTCCCTTTCCCTATTGGGTACCTAACCTCTCCAACAAAATGGATTGGGGATCGAGACTACACCTTGGTAGAGATGGAGATTAATTAGGGATGCCCGATCAAAGAGGGGGGTGGGGATGGGAAGTGAAGTCCCCGCCTTGTCCTAACCTATTTCTCTCTCTCTCTCTCTCTCTCTCTCTCTCTCTCTCTAAAGAACTTTTAATTAAAAAGTTTGAGATGGAGAACTCATCTCCATTAGGGATTAGTGATGGAGGTTAACCTTTCTCCCTATGAGGACAAGGTTGAGGATGGCAAGTATGGTCCTTGCCCCAAACCCACCCTATTATGACTAAGTTGATGTTATTATAATGCCTGCCCCCATTCGTCAAAGGTCCTAAATCCGCCACCAGTTGGTGTCCTTTCTCCAAAAAACACAATTGATACCAAGCACTTAGGAATGCAAACGGATTGGATTGGATTTGAATTGGGGTAATCTTAATCCGATCTGATAACACATATGTTAGATGTGATTTGGTTTGATCCAATTAGATTTCATGGATGGTGATTCGAATATAAGTATATATATATATTAATATATACTTATCTTTTTATAAAAAATTACAAAAATGCAATATAAACACACACACACACACAAACACACACACACACACACACACACACACACACATATATATATATGTGTGTGTTTATATTGACTATCTCTGTGCAAAGCTTTCTAAGTGTAAACAACTCCCGAACTAGCGAACTAAACCAAATAGGAGTAAAAATGGGTAGGTTACCCCAAACTGTCGACCTAATGAGTTGGACTATGAGTAGGGGTAACTTCGCATATTGTACGCCAAGGTGGGCGGACATTGTAGGGTATATACCCGACCTGTCTGCACACAGGCTACTCGCTTAGGTGTCAGTTATCCCTTAGTGTCGAGCCGTTGGGCCTAACCTCAAATGGGATCAACCTGTATTTATGTGCCGATGTGGGCTAGACGTCGTAGGGTTTGTACCCGAACTGTCTATGCCTTAGGCATGAGAACTGATTTTTCTATGCCGAAGAGGCGACTAGGACTTGTCTGCCTATACCGAAGAGGTGATTATGACTTATCCGCCCATGCCGAAGAGGCGACTGGGACTTCTCCACCCATGCCGAAGAGGCGACTGGGACTTATCGTAGTGCCGAGGTCTTATATCATCTCGGCATCATGGCCCTTAAGCTTCTGGGAGTGACTCACAGTCCTCTCTCCAATTCGGTGATCACAAGTAGTATATTCTTAGGTTGCCGATGTTCCACACTTGAGGTACTTGCTTCCCTTCCAGAGTCTCGAGCTCGTACGTACCTTCCCCATATACCTGTCTTACTCGGTACGAACCTTCCCAATTCGGTCCGAGCTTACCGACACTGGGCTCTGTTGATAAGCTGCAATCCGGATGTATGCTAAGTCTCGTACTTCTTCCACCAGGTCTAGGTTAGTACGGAGCTTGTCATCATTCGTCTCTTCGTCGTAGGCCTCCAAGCGTAGTGTAGGCACCTCGATCTCTATCGGGATCACCGCTTCCGTGCCGTAAGTGAGGTTAAAAGGAGTCTCACCTGTGGCAGTCTTGATGGTGGTCCGGTAGGCCCAGAGTACACTAGGCAGTTCGTCTACCCACAATCCTTTGGCTCGAGCTAAGCGAGCCTTCAGTCCGCGGAGTATGGATCTGTTGGTGACTTCTGCTTGCCCATTCGCCTGGGGGTGTGCCACTGAGGTGAAGTTTTGCTGAATTCCCATTTCAGTAAACCAATTCTGAAATTTTATATCCTCAAACTGTTTCCCATTGTCGGAGATGAGTACTTGAGGTAGCCCGAAGCGACACACTATGTTCTTCAAAAAGAAGTTTTGTACGTTGCGAGCTGTGATTGTTGTTAGAGGTTCAACTTCCACCCACTTCATGAAATAGTCTACTGCCACAACCAGAAACTTCCTCTATCCTGTTGCTGGTGGGAATGGGCCAAGTATGTCGATTCCCCACTGTGCGAAGAGCCATGGGCTAGGGAGGCATTTCAGATCGGCAGCAGGTCGGTGGTGGATGTTAGTGTGCCTCTGACACTTATCGCACTTCTTGACGAGCTCAAGTGCGTCTGCCTTCATCGTGGGCCAGTAGTAGCCCTATCATAACGCTTCTGTGCGAGAGCCCTGCCTCCCAAGTGTCCATCGCACAAGCCTTCATGGGTTCACGGAGAACGAACTCGGCCTTTGAGGGTCGCAAACAGCGCAAGTAGGGGAGCGTGAAGGATCTCCTGTTCAGCTATTCGTCTATAATAACGTACTTAGCCAACTGGCGCTCTACCCTTCGGGCCGCATTGTGTTCTACAGGGAGGGTCCCGTGAAGCAGATAACTCACGAGTGGATCAATCCAGCTTGGCTCTGCTTGTGCTACAGGAGCGACTTCTCCTGCCCCCCCGAGAATGATATGTCGAGGTAAATCCTCTATGTACACAGTCCGCATTGGGTTGCTGCTTGTGCTGACTAATCGGGACAAGGCGTCAGCCTCAATGTTCTCAAATCTCGGGATCTGTCTAATGAAGTAAGAGATGAAGCCGTGCAGAACCTCCCTGACTTTGGCCAAATAAGCAGCCATGGTGGGGTCACGGGCATCGTACTCGCCGCTGACTTGGTTAACCACGAGCTGAGAGTCGCTGCATATGACGAGGTGCTTAGCTTTCACTTCCTTTGCTAGAGTGAGCCCGGTAACCAATGTTTCGTACTCTGCTTCGTTGTTCGATGTTGGGAACCCAAACCGGAGTGCATATTCCAGTTTCACCCCGCTTGGACCATATAGAATTATTCCCGCACCGCTTCCTTGTTGGTTGGACGAGCCATCAACGTGGTGGATCCAAGGCTCCTCGTCCTAGGTCGGACCAGTTCTAACCGGGATTGGTGTCGCACTGGTTGAACCTTCCATCGTGTGCTCGAGCTCGGCCAACTCGGGAGTTGCGGTACTGAACATACATTCTGCTACAAAATCGGCCAAGGCTTGGGCTTTAATTGCCGTCCGAGGTTCATACTGGATGTCGTACTCGCCGATAGCCCACTTCGTCAATCTGCCAGACACCTCGAGCTTGAGCAGGATCTGTCTCAGAGGCTTGTTGGTGAGGACGACGATGTGTGGGCTTGGAAGTACAGACGTAGCTTGCGAGCAGCTATGACTAGCGCGTACGCCAATTTATCGATCTCCGGGTATCTCGTTTTAGCATCCTACAAAACTTTGCTAACATAGTAGATGGGTCGTTGGACCCGATCTACCTTTTTTATCAGTACCGAGCTAACCACCTCGTCACTCGCGAAGAGGTACAACTTTAAAATATCCCCTTCCTCAAGTCGAGTCAGAACCGGGGTACTAGCTAAGTATCTTTTTAGCTCGTCGAAGACGAGTTGACACTCTGCGGTCCACTCGAAGTCTTTACTCTTTTTTATAGCTTCAAAGAAAGGTAGGCAGTGATCTGCTGATGTGGACATAAAACGGCTCAAAGCAGCTATCCGACCATTTAGCCTTTGAACCTCTTTTAGTTTGCGGGGTGGTCTCATATCTAAGATGGCCTTTATTTTTTCTGGGTTGGCTTCGATGCCACGTTGGTTGACTATGTAGCCCAAAATTTACTCTGAGGTGACCCCGAAGACACACTTGTTGGGATTCAATTTCATATTATACTTTCGTAAAATTTCGAAAACACTTTGCAAATCGTCTAACAAAAAATTTTGAAAATTGGGTCTTCACGACCATGTCATCTACATAACACTCAACTTTATTGCCGATTAACGGCTCAAAAATTTTGTTTACAAGTCTTTGAAAGGTTGCCCCGACATTTTTTTTAATCCGAAGGGCATAACCTTGTAGCAATACAAACCGAGCTTAGTTATAAAGGTCGTCTTTTCTTCATCAGTGGGGTCCATCCTGATCTGATTGTAACCTGAGTAAGCATCCAGGAAGCTCAGCAACTCATGCCCTGAGGTCGCGTCCACTAGGGGGTCGATCTTGGGTAGCGGGAAACAGTCTTTTGGGTAGGCTATATTTAGGTCGGTATAATCGACGCACATGCGCCATTTGTCATTGGCCTTTTTTACTAGAACTGGGATAGCTACTCAGCTCGGGTAATGGACTTCCCTGATAAAGTCTGCCGTTAAGAGCTTCCCGACCTCTTCATTGACTATCTTCCAGCGTTCCGGGGCAAGGTTGTGCTTTTTCTGTCTAACTAGCCTGACTAAGGGATCGATATTTAGCTTGTAAGTTAAAACCTTAGAGTCTATTCTAGGCATTTCTGCTGTGGACCAAGCAAATACATCTAAATTTTGTAGTAAGAAACTTACCAGCTGAGAGCGAAGTGGCTCCTCGATCGAAGCGCCAATAGGGAGAGTCTTAGCTGGGTCATTGGTTGAGACTGGGATGTGAACTGTCTCCTCTGTTGGTGTAGCTCGCTCGTTGGCATGCTCCGTTGGTCGCTCGAGTTCGATGTCAGCCGCTAGCTTGGCTTTCCCCTTGAGGGCGGCTGCGTAGCACTTGCGAGATTCGAGCTGGTCACTTCGCACAACCCCTACTCCATAGTCCGTAGGGAACTTCATTGCCAGGTAGTAGGTGGATACTACCGCACGTAGGGCGTGTGTAATGGGCCGACTTACTATGGCATTGTAAGGAGAGGGAGTTGCGACCACTAGAAACACGTGCTCGAACCTCATGATATTTGGCCTTGTGCCGACCTCTACGGGTACTAAAAATCGCCCTAGAGGTCTGACCTCCTCACCGTTGAAGCCTACTAGGGGAGTATCTGTCGGCTTTTGGTCGCTTTCCTGGAGCTACAACTTGTCGAATGTGTCCTTGAATAATATGTTCGCCAAGCTACCCGAGTTCACCAGGATGCGCTTGACTTCGAAGTCGTTTAGCCTCAGCTTTATCACCAGGGTGTCGTCGTGAGGATACTGGATCTTGCGCGCATCGTCCTCCGTGAAGTAAATAGGGTCTTCAAGTCGCAGTTGTTTCAGCGGGTTCTGCTCCTTGCTTTCTAGTTTGCGGACTGAGGTTCGTCCTGTTGCCGAAGTACATCCCGTGATGATGGACCCGCCAGTAATCATATCGATTACCCTGCGGATCGGTCTCTCTTCGGGCAAATGTCGTGGCGGCTACTCGTTCTACCTGTTACTGGACTCAGGAGCATTCCTTCTCTGGTCCCCTACCGATCTGCCTGGTTTCTTTTTTCTCTCTATACAAAGTTTTTTAGGTACTTGCGGCAAATGAGCTCCTCTATCTCGTCGCGGAGGTTTCTGCAGTTCTCTGTACTGTGCCCGTGGTCTTTATAAAAGTGACAGTAGACATTCCTGTTTCTTGTTCCGGGATCTCCCCTCAACATAGGAGGCCACTTGACGAATGAAGAGTCTTTGATGGCCATCAGTATTTCTCCTCGCTTAGCGTTGAGAGGTGTGTAGTTCGTCCTTTCAACAGGTGGGGTCCTGGAGCGTTGACTTGACTTGCGAGATCGCGAAGAAGATCGACTCCCAGACTTCTTTTGTGCCCATCATTACCAGTATTGTCATTATCTCTTTTTCTTTTTTCCGTCGGGTTGTCTATCTTCTGATTCATCTCTTCCTCGGTTCCGATGAACTAGTCGGCTAGCTTGAGGAATTCTGTGATGTCTTTAGGTTTGTTGGTCACCACATGCCATTTGAACTCTCTATGAGTTATGCTCTTTTTGGTAGTCGTGAGTCTCACCGCTGGGTCTAGGTCGGGGATCTGCAGGCAGGTGTCATTGAAGCGCTTGATGTAGCTTCTAATGGACTCCCCTTCTCTTTGAACTACTTTAAGCAGACTCTCCTGCGACCTCGGACACTTCTTACTGGTGATGAAGTGCGAGGCAAATAATTCCACGAACTGTGCCCAGCTCTTGATTGATCTTGGTGCGAGGTTCTGGTACCAAGTCCGAGATACTCCCTTGAAGGTGGTGGAGAAAGCTATGAACATGCAAGACTCGTCAGCCCCAGCTAGGTGCCTCTGGGACTGGAAGGAATCCACATGATCATTAGGATCAAAAGATCTGTCATACTTATCCAGGGGAGGCATCTTGAAGTCCTTGGGCATCGGGGTCGCCAAGAGCTCGGAAGACAGAGGGGACAACCTGGAGAATAGTGGAGCAGTCTTTGTAGCTACCGAGCTCGCCTCCTCTTTACCTTTCACCTGTTCTTGTTGGTTCGGTCTCACGAGCTGGTTGTTATGTACTAAAGTTCTGCATGCCTTGCGACGCCTCCGTTGCTGCTTCTTTATCGGCTCTACATTAGTGCTGCTAACCTCGGTATGCTCTGGTACTGTTCTGTCGCGAGGTAGCTCCTGGTTCCTTGTGGGATTCTGGGGCTGACTATCATGGACGGAGGGGCCTTGCCTTGAGTTCACACCCATAACCTCGAACCGGTTACCTGCGAGCAATCCACCTTCTTGATGTGAACGCCAAGGAAGAATGGCCCTGTTGGGCTGAGTGTCCCCAGACCTGTTTCCGAGGTTGCCTTGTGAAGCAGGTGGAGTGATCTGACCGTCTTTCCACCCGCAAGGTGAGACTTGACTCCTGGGAGGAACTGGGACCTAGGAAATCTCCTCGCCTCAGTGGGGAGATCGAGTGATGTCCTGGTTGACGCGAGGTTGGTTCTGGTTCTGTTGGGTCCCTGGGTGCCTGGGTGGAGCCGACTGCTGGCTCTGTGGCAGTGGAGGGAACTGTTGCTGGTAGTGCTGGTAGAACATGTACTGCTGGTATTGCTGGACCTGCTGTATTTGGACCCGGATGGCCCGCACACAATGCACCAAGTCGTCGAACTGAGATTGTCCAACTCCGGGGGGAACCACAGACGGCTCAGCGAAGGTTGCGCCTACCACTGGAGGGAGTGGGGCGTTCACCTGTGTGGTGTTTTGTGGCATGGTCAGTGTTGGGACCCCAACCGCAGTAAGCGGTATGGTGAACTGGCCAATGCACACTGAAGGAAGCTGAGGTTGCCCCCTAGAGACATTCATCTCACTGCTCTATCCGACGTGACTGGAAGATACCATTGATTTCAGTGGAAAATTGTTGATTGTGAAGAAGGCTTTTTGATTGTTTTCCCACAGACGGCGCCAATTGATGTTGTGTAATCTGACTACTCCCTACTGGAGGATGAACTGGCTTCCAGTCGGACGGCGAGCTAAGTGAATCTGCAAGACAGGATCAGAGAACCCAGGGTGGCTAACCCGGCGAGGTCGCTCCGATGCTTAAGTCAGTAATCTGATGCAAGCTGAATTGAGAGCTTAGAGAGTAGAAAAAATCACGCGTACCTTAAGCCATTGGGGTTGGTGCCTTTATATACTAAAGTAGTCGTGGAGCTCACGAAAGAGCTTCGGGATATCCGGGGTGTGGAGATAGAGTTCGTTGCACTTCCGAAGGAGCAGCAGATAAGGCTTATCGTTCCACTTCCGACTCTAGTGGAGTCGAGATGAGCCTTCATCGTTATCTCGAAAAAGTCGGGATCTGTTAGCTCATCGTGATCTTGAGGGATTCGGGTTCTGTTGGAGAGACCTTTGGAGTTCGTTACGTGGGAATTAGTTACGTGGCGATTCGAGTTGTTGGTCCCGAACTGGTACTTCGGTTCCTTAGTTCCGAACTGGATTGAATGTCGAAGTGCTTCGATGCCGAGGTGAGCCTTATGCCGAGGTGGCCCTGCACTGAGGTGACTGAATACTCGATCTCAACTGTTGCGAACTAGGCATGTCAAGTTGAGCTGTCATCTTATGGTTAGGTCGTGTCCACATGTCCCCTTTTCGCTAGGTCGGGCCAAATCACCCTTCATCAGAGTTGGTGAACTTTTCTTGGTTTTGAAGTTTTAATGTAAGAAATGTTGGTTTGAAATTTGATAGTTGAATTCTTAAAAAAGATAGTTTGAGCATTTTAACCTCGGATGTGAAAATGTTTTTGTAACTATTTACAAATTAATTAACTAAATATAACATAATTGATAAATAGTGGATTTGATAAAAATTATAAATAATTATTTTAATTGGTAGATATGTTGTAATTATATAACAATATATATTTGTTATTAATTATTTTGAATAGCTATTTATAAATTAATTATATAATTATTAATTATTAATTACTGAAACAATTAACAATTAATTTAGTTATTAATAGTTATTTAGTACATAATATTTTATTAAATATTCAATGAAAATAAATAATTATTCAATAATTGAGAATATATTAAATAATTATTAATATGTAATAAAAATTTTAGAATAATTATTTTAATTTATAATATTGATTAAATTCGTTATTTATTTTTTTATTAATTAAATAAGTAAAAATAAAATATTTCAATAATTAATTATTTGTTTTTAATGTTTAATAAATTAAGAAATAGTAATTAATATAGCCATATTAATTATTAAAATAATTAAGAGTTTTTAATTATAATAATAAATAATTTTGTAATTATTAACTTTTGTGATGAAACATTAACATATTTTAATAATTATTAATTTATTTAATTAGTTAAATAATAATTGATGATTGAAATTGGTATTGTAATTATAAAAAATAACTATTTTATAATGCAATTGAAGGTTTGAATTTTTTGAGCAATGAACAATCTGAAAGCCTCCAAAAGTGTTTGTTCTCTCTTCAACATTAGGAGATGAGTTGTAACAAACGGAGTGTGAATTAGTTGTCCATTAGTCAATCATTTTAAGAGTTGTCCCTTCAACCTCCTTTAATAGTTTATCAAAAGTGCATTATAGCAGTTGAACAGCTTAGCTGGATCTTCATTTCAACCCACCCAAAGGGGCAATCATAAGTTATGTTTGGTGGAATTCCCATGGGCACCCCATAGAGTGCGCCCCACAATCCATCCCAACCCATACGGGAGATGTTCCCAATACACAATGAGATGTCCATGTGGGGTGCCTTTGGAATGCGCTCTGTGTGGCACCAATCTGAGCTCTATTTGGTGAGTCCCACCCAAACAACTCATAAGTTATGCTTGGTGATTGGTGAAAACCACAAAAAGCCCAAAATAGTTGTCCTTTAGCAAAAAACAATTCTTTCCATTGAAGCTTATTTTAGCAGCTCAAAGCATTAAGTAGTTCAATCAAAGTTTCAATTAGGAAAGGCAACGAGGCAGGTTTGGGGTGGGGCATCCATTCTCCATCAGGGGCGGGAAATTCCCGAATTTTCCCCACTCCGAGGCAATTACTTAAAAATATCTATTTTATAGACAATTTATACATAGGATATAGGAATTTGGAGGTATTTTAGAATTGAATTATAATACTTTAGGATAATTCAAAAATAAAATTATGGGATCCTAGGATTTTAAAATTTTAGGGAAAACTTAGAGATATTTTAAATATCAATATTAAACCTAGATATATTTTATTAATTTACCTTCGGGTTTGGGGCGGGTCCGAAGAATTATATACAAAACACGCCCCCGCCCCGTACCTGATTTGGGGAAATTTTATTTTTCCTGTCCCCGCTCCATCCTTGTTTAGGGTCGGGGAAAACCCGCCCCATTCGGGGCAAGGTGGGGCCCCGATTTTACGGGAAAAATTGCCATCCCTAGTCTCAACCCTCTATTCGGTGAGTCTCACCCAAACATCTCATAAGTTATGTTTGGTGATTAGTGAAAACCACAAAAAGCCCAAAATAGTTGTCTTTTAGCAAAAAACACTGCTTTCCATTGAAGCTTATTTCAGCGGTTCAAAGCATTAAGTAGTTCAATCAAAGTTTCAACCCTCATACTTTGATTTTCTTCGTTTATGGGAATAATTAAATTTTAGTACTTGAACCATTTGTCTTGGTGTTAATAGTTTGCCTCGCTTGGTTGTTATTGCTTTATCTTGTGATTAGCCATTATAATAAGATGGTGTCTATTTCTGATGAGGTAGAAAATGATGTGAATTCACTAGAATTTTTTGGGTGAATCCAAATGCACATGATCTAAAAGCTTGTATAGCTAACGGGTGCAACTATGCAAGTTGAATTGGGCTCGGTTGAGTGAAGATCAATCCTACTCCCAAGGACATGGCCACATGGGTTTAAATATAAAGAAATGATTTAAGAACTCATCATTTAAAATGAATCTAACATTAAGACCCCTTTCGATTTTTGGGAAGTTATTTATTTGAGTAAATGCACTTATCCGGGTAAATGTTTCTTGGGAAATATTTATCCGGTAAGTGCATTTACCCATGTTCTTTTATTTCCCCGGTGAATAAGATAATGATCGTTTTATTCATAAAAAGCCATTATTAAAAGGGTCAATTTTGTCCTATCCAAGTGTTGGCTACTTTCTCCTCTTGGGGGATGGGTCTCACTTGCCCGAATAAGTTATACCTAGAGATAACAAATTTTCTATGGGATATGTTGGATATGCCTTTACCTGGAATATCCCAAGAGTAAAATATCAAAATATAATTCATATAACTAATTCCATATAAGTGGGATATGCCTTTACCTGGAATAATAAACATGAGGGTAATAGAAACATCAAAGCTAAGTTGGATAGAACTTTGTGTAACCAACAATGGAGGAACCTTTTTGAATATGCCTTTTCAAAGGTGCTTTACTCTTTCAATCCATTTGGTTGTCGCGATTGGGACGAGAAAAGAAGAATATTCCCTTGAGATGCTTCATTTCTCGCATTGTTTTGGGTGAAATAGTGACATGCGATGAGAAAGCATATCACAAATTTAGGGACTTGGGGTCTCACCAAATAGGTGTGACCCCACTGAGAAACGAAAATATTGAGAAGCTTTGTGCGAAAATATTGTCGAGGCATGTCTCCATCGTCTTAACCGAGCTCTAGCCTTCCAACAGTCACTACCCCATCATCTCCGTCATTGTTTCTGTTGTCATCTTTGAGCTCCAACCTTCCAACGGTCACAACCCCATCATCTCCATTGTCATCGTCTCCGGGCTCCAGCCTTCCAACGGTCACAACCCCATCATCGTTGTCTCCATTGTCGTCATCTCCGGCGAATGTATGTCATCATCTCATATCTAAAACCCTATGTTAGGTCTGCTGAACCAACCGTCTCAAATCTAAAACCATGTGTTAGATTTGTTGTCCTTGTCTCAGATTTGTGTTAGATCTATTGAGCTAGCCGTCTTTGATGAATGTGTTGTCGTCTCAGATCTAAAACCCTGTGTTAGATCTCCGGCAAATATATTTCGTCATCTCTGGCGAATGTTTTCTCAGCAACCAAACTCTGAGAAATAGATTTGGTAGGATAACTGGTCTCAGCAACCAAACACAAGTGACATAATTGAGAAAATAAACTTTCTCTTCTCATCCCATCCCGTCTCATCTCATCCTTTCTCGGCAATCAAACAGACCATTTGGGTTCTGAACACTTCCCCATTTGCATTAAAAAAAAAAAAAACTTAACTTGGAGAATAAGGCCCTTTAGGATGGAAGGAATGTGGTTCTCCCATGAAGATTTTGAATGGCTTCTAAAAGAAGAATGGGGGAAGAATAGTAGGGGATCGAGACAATTCCAACTAAGTGGAAAATTAATAAATTTACAAAAATAGTTGAAATTTTAACAAAGAGATTTTTGGTGAAAATAGAGCGAAAATTGAAGATCTATAAAAAAGCCATAGGTGCTGAAATGGAAAAAAAAAAGAGGAAACAAACCCAAGAGTCGTCTAAAAGCTAGAGAAAGAGCTTCAAAGTTGGATGAAAAGAGAAGAAATAAAATAGCTACAAAAATCCAGAATTAATTGGTTAAAGGGAAACAAAAACACAAGGTTTTTGCATGCAATGACTATGAAAAGGAGCAGGAACAGAATAGTTAAAATTCAATCTGACTCTAGGGAATGGGTTGAAGGAGATGAGTCAATTGAACAGATGTTAATTGAGCACTTTGGGAGCATTTACAGGTCTTCAAAACCTCTCAATGTAGAAAAAACTCTAAACAGACTTCAGAGGAAACTTAATGTGGAGGAAGCCAACTGGTTAGAAAGGGAGGTAATTGAGGAAGAGGTTAAGGAGGCTTTATTCTAGATGGCCAAGATTCCATAATTTGTTTTTTCATAAACATTGGGATGTGGTTAAGGAAAATTTGGTTAGATCTGTTAAAGCTTTCTTCCCCAATGGCCACTTGCTTAATGACTTTAATGAAACCTTTATAGCCCTAATCTCTAAGGTCCAAAACCCAAATTGTGCTACCCACTATAGACCTATTAGCCTTTGCAATACAGTATATAGAGTCATAGCAAAGATTCTTCTAGTTAGTAGAGTCAAACCCCTTCCAAGTAAAATCATAAGTGAGAACCAAAGTGCCTTCACCTTGAGTAGATTGATACAGGACAATATCCTAATTGCTTATGAAGTCAATGACTTCATGAAAAAGACAAAACGATCCTAAAATTAGACATGAAAAAGGCCTATAATTGAATTAAATGGGACTTTGTTAAAAATAAAACTTTGGAAAAATTGGGTTTTGGCACAAAATGGATTGGTTAGGTCATAAAATGCATCATCTCTGTCTCTTATCAAATCTTGATAAATGGACCTCCTTCTAGGAGGCTAACCCATAGAGAGGCCTTAGAGAAGGGGATCCCCTGTCACCATACCTATTTTTCTTATGCTTTGAGGTCCTCTAAGCTAACATTATTAATCTTGTAGAAGAGAAAAAAAAAATCAGGAATTAAGATGAATAGGGGTTCTATGATTTCTCAAATATTCTTTGCAGACAACAACTACTTATTCATTAAAGCAGCTTTAGTTGAAGGTAGAGGTGGCAATTGGGTGGATTGGGTTGGGTTGGGCTCGGTTTGGGTTGAGTTTCAACCCAACCCATTTAACCCGCCAACCCATTAACAACCCAATTAGATAGAATTAAATGGGTTGGGTTCAACCCAAACCCACCTGAACACAACCCATTTAGATAAAATAATGAAAATTACACAAAAATAAAAGAAATTGCAGGAAATAAAATAGAAATTAAACGAAAACACAAAAATGCATAAAATTAATAGAAATTACATAATATTTTGAAAAAACAGAAATTGCAACTTTCATTTTGTCCAAACCCACCTTGGCCCAACCCATTAATTTTTTAAATTATTAAAATACAAACAAATGAACAAAAAATATTTAAAATTACAAGAAAATGCAACAAAAAATTATAGAAAATGTGGCAAATGAAAAAAATACAAATCGTAGAAACATAACAGAAATTTTAAATTATAGGAAAATGTATTAAAAACATAGAAATTTACCAATCAAAAATTACAAAAAATATATTAAAAAAACAAAAGTTTAAGAAGATACAACTTTGTCTGCAATTTGAAATTCTCTTCACTTGTGCTTTGGCTTTCAACAAGATTTGAGAATCATTCCACAACAAAATATGAGGTAGGATCGATATTTTTGTGACTAGAATAATAAATTAAAGAGATTGACAACTTATTTGACGATTTAATAATCCTTTACATCTGGCGTAGTTGAAGATAATTGGGTTAAAAGAACAAAACAAAGTCTAAAAAATGAAAATTCCTACATGTTTTGGTGATCGAACATAATGAAGGAAGATAAAGAATAATAAGAAACGTAGCTGAGTTTTCAAGCAAAATTTTAGTAGCTAATTTGCTTAAATACAGATGAAGAAATTCAAAAAAGTGTTAGACAGTTTTGTATGCCCTTAGCTTCAATCAAGAATGATGTACTTTATGAATTTATTGTAAATGAATAAAAGTACATATTTGATTCATGTTCCCTTTGTATGTTTCAGT
>NW_010729120.1:1375860-1401232 GCF_000365185.1 Nelumbo nucifera | reverse complement strand
CGGACGTCGTGCGGCCGCCATTACCTTAATTGTGGAAGGCGTGCCGCCAATCACCTTCAGTTTTCAGAAGGCGTGCGGTCAGTGCGCCTGCGAGCCATTGGATCTGCTTTGATATGGGTTGTTGATTTGGAGGTGTGAAGACTATAAATAGGATGGCCCTCTAGGCCTCATTTTCTCTCACACCATCTTGCTGTCTTCGGATTCTGAGGTCGCGCATTCATCTAGTCTACCCGAGTTCCTCAATTTACTTCGTTTCGTCTCTTCTAGTGAGTCCCAATCGCTGTCAACCATGTCTGGGTACCCATACCACACCTACCACCGCGGCGGTAACCAGGACGACGATGCTCCCTCGAGCTTGGGGGGAGCTTGGGAGCAGGTCCCGGAGGCTCGGGAGACCTCCGATGATGTAGCATCTACTTCTCGGGCGAGGGAGCCTGACACTTTTGGCCCTTCCTCCATGACGGCGGAGAGACTCAGGTCTCTAATCCACTACTTTTGCCTCCCTGGGGACCTGGCCTACAGCCTCCCCACTGGCAGCTTCCCTTGGGAGCATGGTCCCAATGATCTTTCAGGAACAGCTCGAGGCTGGCCTGCGTCTCCCCCTGCACCCCTTGATAGTGGAGGTGCTAAACCATTTTAACATCACCATCGATCAGCTTCATCCCAACGCCATTCAGAACATGATTGGGACTATATCTTTGTGTTATGAGTACTGTCTTCCCTTGAACCTTGATATTTTTGCCTCTATTCTTTGTAAAAAAAATGCCACTCCTGGGGTTCCACCGGAGAGGCGCTTTTACTACCTCTCTCCCCGCCGCGGCTATAAGCTCTTGTATGAGCTACCGAATAAGATTCCCGCCTGGAAACGGGATTACTTTGTGGTCCGTAACCCTGAGAGGTGGCCCTTTCCAACTTCTTGGAGGGGCGCCATCCAGGACCCCGGGGCCGAGCTGGACCCTAAAACTCAGAAAACGATGCTGTCCTGGGCATCGGTAGGCTTCCTCTGTTCGGACTACTTGGTTGAGGAGAAGCTCGTGCAGGCCGGCCTGAGCCCGGGTAGATTGTCCTTTTAGGTCGCATGGTTTTTGTCACGACATTGTGTTCATATGCATCATTCTTACCGAATTAACACTGATTTCTTCTTGGTAGCCATCATGTTTGGTATCGATTCGCGCGCGCTGCCTTCTCTCAAGCAAACAGAGGCGCAAAGTGAAGAGATCGCGCCCCGACCGGACTCCCCCCTCGGGGGGCACTGAGTTCGAATCTGCCGAGCCGGTTTTATCTTCCCCTCCGCCTGAGATCCCAACACCTCCACCCGAGGGAACTAGTGGGGCTGGTCTCGGAGGGGACGAGCTCCCTCAGCAGGGGGCGGCTCCCTGTAACCCCCTCCAGCCATACCCTTACCCTCCATTCCCAGTGGGGAATTGGGAAGGGGTGAATGACTACCTTGTGGCTCGCCGGAGGAGCCGGAAGGCAATTAACAACGATGAGGTCGCTCACTGGGGGAATATGGAGCCCGGGGACCTCGCCGCATTCGCCTCCTCCCACTGCATGGTGGTAAGTGATTCTTTCCTTTCTTCTCTCATTTTGCTTCATTTCACTGTCCTCTAATCTTCTTTTCTGTTGGTAGGTGAATACCGCCATCCATGCCATGGCTCTCCAGACGCGCGTCCACCGCGTCGATGCCCTCGACCAGCGGGCTACTAATAAGAAGCTCCAGGGCGAGCTCGATCGGATCCGGGGCGAGCTCCATCATACTCGCAAGTGGAGTGAGTCTCAAGAGCTACTCGTCCGCGACCAGGAGGCTCAAATTTCTCGGCTTTCTAAAGAGAGCGCGCGTTACAAGGAGGAGTCGTCAAGGGTGGAGGTGGAGTGGGAGCTCATCCGGCAGCAAGTGCGGGACTTGGAGTCCACTCTTCTAGATCGGACTCAAAACTTTGACCAGATGGTGGAGGCTGAACGAGAGAAAGCGGTCTGGGATTTCAGAGACTCCTAGGAATACCACGACCTCCAAGTGGAGTATGGCTTGAGTTCGTACCACTCTGGGTTTAAGCTTTGCCGGTGGTTGGTTCGGAAGTTCTCCAGGCTCAACCTCGACGGCATCACTATGAAGGGCATGTCTCCTTAGACGGCGGATCAAGTGGAGGAAGAGGAGCCTGACTCCCTAGAGGATGAGGATGAGGAGGCGGATCCCTGAGGCGGTGTTTTCCCGGACTTCTGGTGGCTTCTAGGTGCCATAAACTCAATCTTTCAAAGGTCTTTGGTTGGGCGGTTATGCCCTGTGATTGTCACACTTTCTCGAGCTGTTTAGCTCGGTTATTGCATTGTCATTTTTCTCTCTCTTTCTTTTTATTTTTTTTTGAAATGGTAATGAAAGTTCTCCCTTTTTCTTCCAAGTATGATGTGCTCTCTTTATCTTTGCTAAGGCGACCTCAACACCCAAGCTATTAGAGCTACATACCCGAAGTAGGACTCCTCGATAATCGTTATCTCAAACTGTACCTCAAATCATTTTAAGGCATCTCTATGGTGCATGGCGAAGTGATTACCACGTGTGCCCGAACTATACGCTCGTCGGTTATTCTCCAGTTCGATCATCATACTAGAACGAGCTATGTTCGGTGGGGTTTAATCCCGAGCTGCTTACGCTTCTCATACTTTACCTTCATCATCAAAATGGCTAAGTCTTTCATGATGCCGAGGTGTTGGTCAGCTCGACACTTGAAGTTCACCCATGTCATGGAGACGACTGGGTCTTATTGCGCCGAGGTCGTGTTAGCTCGGCATTTTGGCCCCTAGGCTCTGGGAGTGACTTATAGTCCACTCTTGGAGTTCGCCCATGCTATAAAGGCGGCTGGGTCTTATTGTGTCGAGGTCATGTTAGCTCGGCATTTTGGACCTTAGGCTCTGGGAGTGGCTCGTGGCCCACTCAGTTCTTACAAATAGTATTGTCTTAAGTTGACAATATTCCATGCCCGAGGTAGTTGTTTCCCTTTGAGAGTCTCAAGCTCGTACCTTCCTTCCCCTAGCACTCGTTTCACTCGGTAAGGTCCTTCCCACTTGGACCTGAGCTTGTCAGCGCCGGGCTCAGGTACCATAACTTTGCGAAGGACCAGGTTGCCGACGCGGAGGTTCCGCTTCTTGACCCTAGCATTATAGTACCGAGCTACTCTTTGCTAGTAAGCTGCGGTCCTGATGTACGCGAGGTCTCTTACTTCGTCGAGTAGATCGAGGTTGGTACGGAGCTCATCTTCATTCGTCTGGTCACTGTATGCTTCTAGTCGCATTGTAGGAACTTCGATCTCTGCGGGGATAACTGCTTCGGTGCCGTAGGTGAGGTTGAAGGGTGTTTCTCCCGTGGCGGTCTTCTCTATGGTTCGTTAGGCCCATAGAACACTGGGCAGCTTATCTGCCTACAACCCTTTAGCCCGGTCCAGTCGTGCTTTCAGTCCGCGGAGGATGGCTCTATTCGTGACTTCTACCTAACCGTTTGCTTAAGGGTGTGCAACTGAAGTAAAATTCTGTCGGATTCCCATGTCTTGGCACCAGTCTTGGAATTTGATGTCCTCAAACTGCTTGTTGTTGTCAAAAATCAATACCCGAGATAACCCGAAGTGGCACACGATGTTCTTCTAAAAGAAGTTTTGGACGTTCCGGGCTGTGATCGTTACAAGGGGCTCAGCTTCTACCCACTTTGTGAAGTAGTCCATTGCTACTACTAGGAACTTCCTCCCACCCGTTGCTGGCGGGAATGGCCCGAGTATATCAATGCCCCACTGTGCGAAGGGCCACGGGCTGGTGAGATACTTGAGGTCGGCAGCGGGTTGGTGGTGAATATTGACGTGCCTCTGGCATTTGTCACATTTTCTAATGAGCTCAATAGCATCTGCCTTCATTGTTGGCCAATAATACCCCTGTCGAAGTGCCTTCTGGGCGAAGGCCCTGCCCCCTAAGTGTCCGCCGCACAACCCCTCATGAGTGTCGCGAAGTATGAGCTCGGCTTCGGTAGGTCGCAAGCAACGCAGGTAGGGGAGTGTGTAGGATCTCCGGTATAGCTGTTCGTCTATTATGACGTATTTGGTTGCCTGGCGCTGCACCCTTCTGGCTACATTGTGATCTGTAGGGAGGGTCCCGTGTGGCAAGAAGCTCACAAGCGGGTCCATCCAGCAAGAAGTTCGCGATCTGCAGGGGTGTAATCAGTTCGGTCCACTACAGGAGCTCGGAACGACTGACTCGACTTTTCTCCCCGAGCTGGATCCTTTTTCTTTTGGCTGTCCCCTTGACTGGAAGGCTCTCCTTCCCTTTTCCTCTTTTTGGGCATGCCCTCGCCCTTTTGGCTGATCTCTTCTTCGGTGGCTATAAACCTGTCCGCGAGCTTAAGAAATTCGGTCATGGTCGCCGGTTGGTGAAAGACCATGTGCCATTTGAACTCTTTGTGCATCACGCCTTTCTTGGCTGCTGCGAGGCGCATGGCGGAGTCTAGGCGCGGTATCTGCATGCAAGCATCGTTGAACCGCTTAACATAGCTTCGGATGGATTCTTCCTCTCTTTGCACTATGTTGAGGAGGCTTTCTTCAGTCCGCAGGCACCGCTTGCTGGTAACGAAGTGGGACGCGATGGCTTGTGCGAACTGCGCCCAACTTCTTACTGATCCGGGTGCCAGGTTCCGGTACCATGTCGGGCTACTCCTCTGAAAGTGGTGGAGAAGGCCACGCACATGCATGACTCACTGGCTCTCGCCAGGTGCATCTGCGACTGGAATGCATCCACGTGATCATTTGGGTCGAACGACTCGTCGTACTTGTCAAGAGGGGGAGCTTGAAATCTTTAGGCATTGGGACTGCCATGAGCTTTGGAGATAAGGGGGATTGAACTGAAAGGAGGGGAAACTTAACTTCGCCCGAGCTTACTTCTTCTTTGCCTCCAAGCTCGTGCAGGTCGTGGGTGGCAGATCGACAAGCTCGGCGGCGGCATCTCTGCTTCTTGGTGGGCTTGACGTTTATGCTGCTCACCTCTGTGTTGTCAGGGATGGTGTGTGCAGGAAGTAGCTCAGGCCGCTGGTGATGACTGCGGACAGAGGGATCCTGCTTGGAGCCTGTGGGCAAAATCTCGAACCGGTTCTCTAGGAACGGGGTATCGGGCTTGGAGGGATGAGGTGACGTGGACTTGGCGAGCTGAGGTCCTTTCGACCTGATTGCCGTGGTGAGACTGGAGTGGTCGGTATTTCTTGTCTGCCGCGGGAGGAGGCCTGGCTCCTGGGAGGGTTCTGGGGGGCCTCTCCTTGGCGAGAAAGGTGCTCCTCCTGATGGTGAGACCTAGCTCACTATGAGGCTCGGCACCGAGGAGGGAGCTGCGGCTGTTGAAGCTGGGGTTGAGGCAGTTGAGGGAATTGCTGTTGATACTGGTACTAGGAGACCTGGTGTAGCACCTGTTGCTGATAGAGCTAGAACTGTTGAAACTGTTGCATTTGGGCCTGCATGGCTCGCATGCACCGCACCAAGTCCTCAAGTTGGTTCGGGTTGGCCGCTGGGGGCACAATTGAGTGTTCGGTGAAGGTTGCTCCGACTGTAGTAGGGAGTGGAGCAACGACGGGTGCCCCTGTAAGAGGCACGTTCAAATTAGGGATCCCATCTGCTAAGAGGGAGACGGTGAACTGTCCAATGCAGACAGTAGGAAGTTGGGGCTGTTCCCTGGAGTTATCCCTCTCCACGCTTCATCCGTTGTTGCTTGAGGAAGCCATGAGTGTCAAGTTTTTAAGGAAGAAAGAGCTATGAAGGTTTAGAGAAAGGCTTTTCGAAGCGTTTTCCCACAGATAGCGCCAAATGATGTAGTGTGACCCGGTCACTCCTAGCTGGCACTCACGTGGCTCCTAGATGATACCTGAGATGAAGAAGAAGAAGAATCCCCGGGGGCTTACCTGGCAGGAACAATCCGATGCTTAAGTTAGTACTCTATAGGAGAAGCAAGGAGAAGACGAAGGCTAAGAGTGCAGATAGCGCGTTATCACTATACTCGAGAGATTAGAAGTCTCCAGAAGAAGTTTCTCTTCTGCCCTAAGGGCTTTTATAGGGGCGTTCATGTTAGGTTGGGCATAACCGCCACTAGGCTCCTACCACAGCCGTTACCTGCCAGGGCTGCGCAGGTGGCCGTTGTGACGTACTTTTCGCCCGGGTGAGTGACACGTCTCCAAAGTGGCAGCCTCCGCCTGCTAAGAGACGTGGGCACTGACTATCGAAAGGGCAGGGACCGCGCCGTTAGTAAGGGACGTAGCGTAGTCCGACCGGTACGGCCTGTCAGATAGAAGCTTCCTGAGGAGTGCTCTCGCGGCTCATTCGCGAGATACTTTGTAGCGAGCTCGGAATACTTTAGGATTACCCTTAATAGAATTGGTCCTTGGGATGACTTGTCTGCTTGGGAGCTCGGGCGAGCTAGTTCCCTTAGCTCGCGAGCTAAAGTTTCCTCGGAGTATCCCTTCAAAGGTATCTCGAGGAACTCGGAGCTCACGTTGTGGCGAGCTCCTCTTTTTGTGAACTACAATGTAGCGAGTTGCTTTATGGGCCCGTCACTTGGTTGCACTAGGCTACAATGTTGAGTTGTCGCTCATGCTGAGTCAGTGTCCACGTGTCACTGTTTCATAGGTCGGGTCAAATCGTCCTCCATCAGAAACAATTGGGCAATATAAAAAGTAGGGTGTCCATAAAAAACCGAAAAACCGAACTGAATCGATAAAACTGAACCGCAAAATGCAGTTAACCGAATCGATCGATATATATAAAAATATATATTTTTAATATATATCACATATTTTCTATGTATTATATATAAATATATATTCGTTATATATAAATATATACTTATATTATATTTATAATGATCTATTTATAAATATATTATATATTATATATTTTTCAAATATTTATAATATATTATATATCATTTATTATTTATTATATAATATTATACATATATTTGTATAATATATATTATAAATATAAAAAACCAAAAAAGTGAATCGATCAAAAACCGAAACCGACGGACCGGTTAACCGGTGGTACCGATTCGGTTTCAGTTTGAAAAATTGAAAAAACCGATACCACTAGTTCGGTTTATAAATAAATGCAATGGTTTAATTAACCGAACTGTGGACACCCCTAGATTCTAGTCAGCATGTAAATTTATCAAAATCTAAGATTTTTTTTGTTGTTATAATATGCACCCTAGACTTCAAAAGCTAGTGGCCAAGAGCATGAAGATGAAGAAGGTGGAGAAACCTGCTATATACTTAGGTCTACCAACTCATTTTGGTAAATCCAAGAAGGCCTTGTTCAATCACCTTACTAATAGATTTGAACCAAAGACATCCAGGTGGCATGAAAGATGCTTCTTTCTTAAGGGTGAAAAAGGTTCTCCTAAAATCTGTCATAGCAGACATTCCAGCTTACTCTATGTCTTGCTTTTATCATCCCAAAGCAAATGTGCTCCAATGGGGCTTCTGGTGGAGATCCTTAGAGAGAAAAAAAGAAAATAATCTGGATCAAATGGAAGAACATTAGCGGAAACAAAAATGATGGAGGCCTAGGATTTAGAGACCCACACTATTTTAACTTGGCTCTCCTATCCAACCAGGCTTGGAGATTATGCATTGAAGAGAGTAATATGTGGGTTAGAATAATTAAGGCAAAGTATATATAGGGCAAACATTTCCTCTCTGATAACTTTAATTCTAGAGGATCTTGGGGTTGGTAGAGCCCCCTAACTGGGAGGGAAATTGTAAAACAAGAAGCTTGTTGGGAAGTCAACACAACTAATGGCTTCTAGGGTTTTCAAACTTTAGAACAATGGCACCTAGACCAAATGCCCCTAATCTTGATTGGGTCAAAGAACTGATAAACCAGGACCAAAGAAGTTGTAATGAAACTCTCATCAGAAACCCTTACCCTAAGCTCGGTTTTGTAGGTAATGAAAGGTAGCAGCCTCTAGGTCCCTTAAAATTGACCCAAATATTAAACCTTTTCTATTGAGATGCTTGTGGAATGCAAGAGCAATAAGTGAAAATCTCTACAAAAGGGCATTTACACCTCAGGTCTCTGTCAGATTTGTGGGAAAGAGAGTGAATCAATCATTCATACTTTATTTCTTTGTGGTCATGCCATCTCTGTTTGGTTTGGGTTTGTTTTCTGCTACAGAGTTGATCAGGCAGCTAAGTTTGCCTCCTCTGATAAATGGTTTGAAAACTATATCAACCTTTGTTCCTATGATAAATTGTAGAAAGAGGAATTAATGGATCAAACTGCCATTATTCTTTGAAACATTTGAAAAAGTAGGAATGACGTTGTGTTTAACCATATCATGTCTAATCCCAAACTCACCCTTCTTCGATGCAACAGGATGGAAGCTACATCAAAAGAGGTCGAGCTACTTTTGGGGTGGTAATCAGGAATCATTTTGGCTACATCTTTTGGACCTAATGCAACCCAAAAATCATAATATATACATGCTAGGTTTGGGTTGGATCAAAGCCTCAAACTTAATGCAACTCAAAAAGTTGAGAATGAGGATTCAGCATATGGTTAGAATTTGTAAGCCTAAAATATTATTGGGTAGGTGTCAGCTGGGAATAAATGCCAATTCATGGATGGATTGTTGACATTTTAAATATTTATAGTTCTGCGATGGAAATAAAAAATGAGCATTGAGCCTGTCCGTACTTTTTCAAAAGTCAAATTCATATTTTCCACTCTTACCCAAACTTCAACCCCATCCAAACCCATCCGGCTCTTTTGGTTGGTTTCAGGCTAACCTGGCCAAGTTGCATCATCCATTCATCTCCCACGGTCCTACCCGCCACAATTTCGCTTTGGATCCTCCTCTTTGGTCTATAGTACTCGGATCATATGTTTAATCCGTGTCGGGCATTGTATAAAGGAGTGAGTCAGTCTGTTCTCTCTACGAATTCACCTCATTTTTTTTTTGGCGGGAGAGAAGCAAGAAGTAAGAAGAAGCGCGACAGAGATGGGAGAAGAGCAGGAGATGGGAGATGAACAGGTGGCGGAGGAGTTTTCTGTATGGAAGAAGAACACACCTTTCTTATACGATCTGGTCATCTCTCATGCCCTCGTATGGCCATCGCTCACCGTTCAGTGGCTCCCTTCTTTGCCCCAAACCGACGCCGAAGACGCATCCTTCGCCGTGCACAAGCTAATCCTCGGGACCCACACATCAGACGACGCTCCGAACTCCCTCATGATCGCCGACGTGCACCTCCCTCTTCCTCCAGACAACTCCTCCGAAATCGACAACTCTCAGCCCTCCAAAAGCCTCACCATCCCCAAGGTCAGAAACAAACAGCTGTGCATATTACAATTTATTGAAGTTATTTGAATACCAGTTGTTTGAAAGAATTTCAAACTGATGGAAAACATGAAAAGAAAATAATCACCTGGTAGTTCTTCTTCTTCTTTTTCTTTCTGTTCATTATAATAATCAGGTTGAGGTTACACAAGAGATACGTGTTGATGGAGAAGTTAATCGTGCTCGACACATGCCGCAAAATGCCTCTCTTGTTGCGGCTAAAACTAGTGGTTCCGATTTGTATGTTTTCAACTGCACCAAACACCCAGCAAAACATCAAGGGGGTCCGTGTGATCCTGATTTGCGATTGAGGGGTCACACTAAAGAAGGTTATGGCTTATCTTGGAGTCCTTTCAAAGAGGGCTACCTTCTTAGTGGTTCAAATGACTCCAAAATATGCTTGTGGGATATCTCTAAAATGCCTAAAGATAAAGTGCTTGAGGCGATGCATATATGCGAGGTAATTTGGTAATTGTGTTCTGTCTTGACTGCATCAGTTTACTACATTATAATGTGAGAAAATTACTAACATTTTTCGCTACATCGTTGATGCTAAACTGGGAATTGGTGAATGATGATTCAGGTTCACGAGGATGTGGTGGAAGATGTTGCATGGCACTTGAAGAATGAAAATTTATTTGGGTCAGTAGGGGATGATCGACGGTTGATGATTTGGGATATGAGATCGTCTTTGTTGAACAAACCGCAACAATCACTTTTAGCTCATGAGAAAGAGGTGAAGCTGTCCTTGAATTATTTTAATTTGCACTCTCTTATGATTAAATCATGCTGTACTGTTTCATTCTATTACGTTAGCATAAATTGATTCAGTTTTTTTAGTTATATTTTATTCTCTTCATGCATATCTGTTGGGGAAATGGACACTTCGCAATGTCCAATTGTCATTTTTATCAGGTTTGCATGCATATATGGTGCTTATACTCGGATTTTATTGTTCAACTGTTGTGTTTAAATACTGATTTATACAACAACATGAATTTTACTCTTTTGAGAGGCGTATTTAGTTATTACTCTTTCAACAACTAGACTATCTGTCGGCTTTGGTGCAATTATAACTGTGCAGTATTTAGACCATGAGGCTTTGTTTGAATTGGGGGGAAAAATGGAAATGCTGTGCAAAATCTTGTTTTTTGGTGGATAGGGATGGCAATTTCTACCCTACCCGGTGGGTACCGCCCCTACCCATTCCGTTGGGGTGGGTTTTTTTTGCTTGAAGGACAGGTTTTGGGATTCTACAACCCATACGGGGACGGGTACAGTACAGTACAGTATTAGGCTAAACCCAACCCTCCCGACCCGCATATTGTTGGAAAGCATATAAACTTTATCTATTAGGTATTGAATTTAATAATATTTTAAATTTTGTATGAAAGATAATTGAAAGTTTATGTGTTTTTTACATGTTTTAATCAAATAATTGGAAATTTTGTTGTTTTGTGTTATTTTAGTTATTTATTTATTGCTTATATATAATAAGAAATAATAGAAAATTAAATTCAGGTTCTAAACCCAACCAGCCATACCCTTGAATTCAGGGAGGGTAGGGTCAAGAAGGGTTTTGCATTTTCATGTGCGGGGGGAGGGGGGAGGGTTTGGATTTTCAAAATTCAACCCGCTATGGGTTTTGGGCTGGGTATGCGTTGGGAGGTTTAGGGAGGTGGGTAGGGTCTATAATCTACAAAACCCTCCCCAAATCCACCTCGTTGCCATCCCTATTGGTGGATAATGGAATTACTGACACACCATTACACCTGCCCATTCAATTCCATTTTCCATCCAAGCAACAGAAAAGCGCCATAAAATCTACTATTTCAACATTTTGAGTGCTTCCTTTATGAATCCAAAAAGTGGAATGCAGAGAGTTGCAGATTTACTAGTTCCTTTTACATTTATTTACAGGCAAAAATTTCAGAGAGTTCATCCTGATTACATCTGTTTCTTGTTTTCAGGTGAACTATTTATCGTTCAATCCATTTAATGAATGGATTCTGGCAACAGCATCTTCAGACACCACCATTAATCTATTTGATTTGCGGAAGCTAACAACAGCATTACATAGCTTTTCTGCACACATGTATGTTCTTTTACTTGTTATGGAACTCCTGCATCATCTGTGCCATATTATCATCTAAGTTTATTTCTTTAGTAGATTGAGGGGATATTGTGTTTTTAGTAACTATTCATCATAAGCTTATAGTTCAACAACTATTTATATACATTATTTTATGCCATTATCTATGCATATTTTATTTAGTGGTTAATTTTTGGTTGCCAAAATTTCCTTCTAGCCTATTGCATCAAGTTTTGGCCTAGTGTGTTAGTCAGGTGAGGTGAGCTGGGTAGGCCGATAGGCATTAAAGAGCATTAATAAATCTTCCGAGGTTTTATAAGAGTCTGCATGGTTTTGTTCATTCATTTATGGTTCCTTCTTGAACCTTGAAATCTTATTCTATAGTACTTTCAGATTTCATCAACTTCATAATCAGAAAGTTTTAGAGTCAATGAAGATTTCTCCCCATGCTTCTCCCTGATTTATTAATGTTTCTTAGAAAAATTTCCCTTGTGTTTTTTTTCTTTGAATCAAAGTTCTTTTTAAAGCTGAGATATAACTTTTAAATTATTTGCCAAAACAGTTAATTCTCAACTCATGCCAATTAGAGAGAAAGATGACTCCACTAGAATAATGGAGTCATTTGCACAAAATCACTTGATTTTCATATTCCATTGCCTCTAGTTTTATATAATGCTAGAATTCCAATAAAGTGTCTGATAGAACCCTGATTCAGCCATCTCAGGTTCTAAGTGTTCAGCCAAGTAGTCTACCAAAGATATCTCGCGTGGCACCCCCTATCAAATTTGTCTACTCCAGGAAGACATGTCAGCATAATTAATCCCCCCCCCCATGTGCGGCGGGTAAATCAGGTTGTTATGCATGAGGAACAGTAGTATAAATATCTCTGTGAAAGTCTAAGGAAGAGCAGAAAACATTACCAGAATTCCTTTCCTTCTTTTTATCTTCTTTCTTAGGAGGAAGAGCTCCTTTGAAGTAGCTCAGTTTTGCTATGTAGCTTATCAACTAGGTCCAACGTTGTTGACGATTGAGTCGATCGCCTGGAAGAGCATCTTCATCGGATCGATGCGATGTGAAGGAGATGAAGGAAATCATAACCACCTTCATCTCACAGCTTGAGAGGACCACTTTAGGGCTAACAGGGAAAGCGAGCAAGAAGGGTCTAGTGGAGACAGTCATTGGCTGCATGGAAGTCCTTCAGGAAGATCGATCAAGATCAACTTCCCCGTTTTCTCAGGTGATGATCCTATACCTTGGATTAATAAAGCTGAGCAATACTTTGCATTCCATGAAATACCTGCCTCCCAGAGGATGCAAATTGTGGCTATCCACCTTGACAGCGAGGCAAATCTCTGGTATCATTGGTACCGGAGGTCTCACTTGCAACTCACCTGGCTTGATTTCACTGAAGCCCTTAATGTCCGATTTGGACCTTCTGGGAACAAAGACTTTGATGAATCTCTTTGGCCAAGATCCAACAGTTTGGAACGGTTAGAGAATATCAAAATCATTTTGAGAAGTTGGCATCCAGAGTTCAGAACTGGATTGAGAAGGCCTTAGTTGGAAGTTTTGTAGGGGGCCTCAAGGATGAAATCAAGCATGAAGTTAAGGCCATGCGACTTCTGACTGTTATTAGCAGCGGTAGGTTTGGCCAGACTCTTCGAAGAGAAGATCAAGAGAAGTAAGAAGTCTTTCAGGACTCTCGGCCCGATCCTTAAGACCCCCCGGACTGCCCTTGAGACAGGAACCCAATTCAGTTATTAAGACTTCCCAAGTTTGGGATGAATCTGGCTCAACCAAATGAATGGGCTAGAACCCCTACCCAATAAGAAAGCTAGCCATCGTGGGTTGAGATGCAGGCCCGGTGAGAAAAAGGCTTGTGTTACAACTGTGAAGAAAAGTTTGGACCGGGGCACCGGTGCAAAGCCCCAAAACTTTTCCTATTGCAGCTGTGGGAGGATGAGGAGGAGGTCCCCCTATCACCCATTGAGGAAACCAACTTAGAAACCCATGAGATATCCCTACATGCTCTTATAGGGTTTGTAACTCCTAAGACTGTGAGGGTAATGGGCTTTATTTCGGGCCAGAGTGTGGTGGTTCTGATTGATAGTGGCAACTCACTGAACATTATTACCACCTAATTAACAAAGCAACTGGGCTTGGTGGTAGAGCCCACTGGGCCTTTTGTAGTACAGGTAGCTAATGGTCATAAGATCGTGTGTGATGGGCTTTGTAAACAAGTTGGCTTCATATACGGGGCTGTTTGTTCTACACAGACCTATACCCTCTAGGGTTTTCCGGGACAGATGTTATTTTGGGTATCCCTTGGCTCCAACAAGTGGGGCCCATGTTTTGTGGTTGGAACCGACTCATCATGGAGTTCACCATTAAAGGAGTGCATTATCAGCTCCAAGGGTTA
The DNA here is from genome assembly GCF_000365185.1 of Nelumbo nucifera. The sequence goes on along the minus strand of NW_010729120.1, from coordinate 1,387,370 downwards.
GAACCAAAGGCCACCTCTGTAGACTCCCCTAAGACTATACTGAAATGTTGCCAGAATTATGGTGTTCCCACTTCCATAGACTTGGGCCAAATGGGCCCAGAACCTGTGTTGACCAAATAGGATAATAAGGAAGATTCAATTGCTAGACAAGTTCAGCTACAGCAACTACTCCAGGAGTTTTCAGATGTTTTTCAGGAGCCCAAGTCCCTACCACCGGAACGGGTTCATGATCACAAAATTGTACTTCACCCGGGAGCTGCCCCCACAAATGTAAGACCATTCTGTTACCCTATTATCAGAGGCTAGAAATAGAGAAGATGGTAAAGGAGTTGCTAGAAAAGAAATTCATTCAGCCTTGCAACAGTCCATTTTCATCACCAGTCCTTTTAGTTAAGAAGAAGGATGGGTCTTGGCGACTGTGTTGATTACAGGGTTTTAAATCACATCACCGTGAAAGACAGGTTTCCCATTCCTGTTATTAAAGAGTTATTTGATGAACTGGGACATGCCATATTCTTTTCTAAGCTGGACTTAAGATTGGGTTATCACCAGATACGAGTATACCCTCATGACATTCACAAAACAGCATTCGGAACTTTAGATGGTTAGTATGAGTTTTGGTTATGCCATTCGGCTTAACCAATGCTCCCTCAACTTTTCAAAGACTTGTGAATAATGTCTTTAAACCTTATTTGCGCTATTTCATTTTGGTCTTTTTTGATCATATATTGGTTTACAGTCCGTCATGGACAGCTTACATGGATAATCTTTGCAGCACCCTAAGCATTTTGCGGGAACACCAGCTTTATGCTAAGCCAACTAAATGCTCCTTTGGGAAGACCAAGGTACACTACCTAGGTCATATCATTGCGGGAGGGAAGGTGTATACAGACCCAGAAAAAGTTAGTTGCATGCTGGAATGGGCTCGTCTCACTTCCTAGAAGGCCTTACGAGGCTTCTTGGGATTAACCGGGTTCTACTGCTGGTTTATTAAGGGGTATGGAGTTGTGGCTGCCCCCTTAACTTAGCTGCTGAAGAAAAACTCTTTCAAGTGGGACGATAAGGCTGAACAGGCATTCCTGGCCCTCAAACAGGCAGTGATAGCCCCTCCCACTTTGGTTTTACTTGATTTTTCAATGGAATTTGTTGTAGAAACAGATGCTTCAAGCTGCAGTATTGGGGCTGTGCTGTTGCAACAAGGCCAGCCCATAGCCTACTTCAGCAAGGCTCTGTCACCTCAAGCTCAGTCCAAATCCACTTATGAGAAGGAGCTCATGGCCATCACACTAGCCATTCAGAAATGGTGGGCCTATTCATTGGGAAGGAGGTTCACTGTTCGAACTGATCACAAGAGTCCGTCACTTATTGGACCAGAGAGTTCTTAGCCCAGAACAACAAAATTGGGCCTACAAGTTATTGGGGTATGACTTCCACATTGAGTACAAGCTCGGTTCCTCTAGCACTGTTGCAGACACTCTCTCCAGAGCTGAAGAACTGCATCTGCTGGGGGTTTCTCAACCTCACTACCAGCTTCTAGAACAGTTGAAAGCAGAGGCTCAACATGATTCAGCCCTCACACAAATCAGGTCCAAGTGGAAGCAAGATCCAGCATCAGTCCCTGAGTATTCAGTGGTTGATTCCACCTTGTTTTACAAGGGAAGACTAGTGGTGGCAAATACATCAGCGTATTATGGGGGATTGCTCCATATGTTTCATGATTCAGCTATGGGAGGTCATTCTGGGGTTCTGCGCACATACAAGTGGGTATCCAGACATTATTACTGGAAGGGAATGAGATCCATGATCAAGGAGTATGTTGCTAAATGTTCCACATGTCAACAGCAGAAGTATAGTACCCAAGTTCCAGCAGGTTTGCTTCAGCCCTTAGCGATACCAGAAAAGGTATGGGATGACATAACCATGGACTTCATCACCAGGTCACCTAAGTCTCATGGGAAGTCAGTAATACTGGTAGTGGTTGATAGGTTGAGCAAATATGCCCATTTCATAGCTCTACCACACCCATATACAGCAGTGGCAGTGGCTAGAGCTTATGTCCAAGAAATAGCAAAGTTACATGGCACCCCAAACACTATACTAAGTTACTAACAGAGAGATCCTCTATTTATGAGCCACTTTTGGTAGGCTTACTTCCAAACCCAAGGAGTTAAGATGTTGCACACAACCAGCTACCATCCTCAAACGGAATCTGAGGTTCTCAATCGCTGTTTGGAGACTTACCTACGCTGCTCCACTGGTGACAGACTTAAACAATGGGCCCTGTGGCTGCCCTGGGCCGAATTCTGGTACAACACCTCATACCAAGTGTCAACAGGAACCACCCCCTTCAGGATCATGTATGGGCGTGACCCACCAGCTGTATTGCCTTATGAGAAAGGATCCACAATTGTCGTTGAAGTGGAAGAACAGTTAACTTCAAGAGATGAGGTGTTAAAGGATCTTAAGCTCCACTTGCAGAAGGCTCAACAGAGAATGAAGTTATATTATAACCAGAAACATAGGGAGTTGGAGTTCCAAGTAGGGGACTTGGTTTACCTTAAACTCCAGCCATATAGACAGACATCTCTAGCTCAGTGTGCTTGGCAGAAGTTGGCACCCCAGTATTTTGGGCCCTTAAAGGTGCTTGAGCAGATAGGACAGGTGGCATATCAACTGGACCTACCTCCCGACTCCAGATTATACCCTGTATTTCATGTCAGCTTGTTGAAACCTTGCTTATCTTCAATAGAGAAGGTCAGCTCCAGTCTACCCCAGTTCCCTGAAGATGGAATCATCATGATAGAACCCCATTCCATTAGTGACTTCAAGTGGGTGAAGTCAGGTGCTAGATTGATCAAGCAAGCTCTGGTCAATTGGAAGAACCTCCCTCTAGAGGACGCCACTTAGGAATATGTGTCCCAACTTCAGCTTCAGTTCCCAAATTTCAACCTTGAGGACAAGGTGGTTCCAGTGATTTAAAAGGTGCATCTAAGGCGTGCTTAGGCGCACAGGCGAGGTGCATTTTATTAGGATGAATGAATGAACAACATTACCAAATTGGGGGTAATAAAGTGTCTTCTTAAAAAGCAATTAAAACTATAAAATCATTATTTTTGACTAAGAATTTAAGACCTAATGTGAACTTGTTTGGGCTTGCCTCGAGTGGCATGGCACAAAGGCGGCTCGTAGAATTAGGAATGTAATATGTTTTACATTACATTAGCTACATGAAGTAATGCAATTGAGTGAAAAAAAACGATTAGAGGCATAGTTGTCAAGGCGACGCCTAGGCAACAAGGCGACCTTTGAGGCTTGCCTCGCCTAATCGCCTAACAACTTTCTACTTCCTACTATAAAAAAACTTTTTTATTCATTCTTTTTTGATATTATAATTATAAAATAGACATTATTAAAATAAAATAATCATTTTGTGTGTTTATATACTAATTTCTTTTTATTATTTTCTTATATATTAGGGTTTAATCAACACAAACATTGCTAAATGCTGTATTGAACCCTCAAAGACTTAAAAACCTGAACCAATAAGTACGGAAGAACTAAAAATTTTATCTAATCAGCACATTTTCCCCTTCCATATATTCTTCCTCTACTTCTTCTTCTACTACTACTACGACTACTACTACTACCAATACTTTTTATTTTCTTCTTTTCCTATAACAAAAATAAGGGTTCAGCCCCTATATTTTTTGAATTTTATTTTCCTTCTTCCTTTTCTTCTCATGAATATGTTGATATTCTATACCATATGAAATTTATACTTTTCTTATGAAAATCATGAATAATTATCAAAGAAATATGGTTATGATACCTAGAGAACTATCCTAGGATCTATGTTTTTCAACATAAAAAGTCCATTGCTTAGCCGATGCCTAGGCGCCCCTCAATCGCCTAGCCTCACCTTGGCACCTTGAAAACTATGGTTAGAGGTTTTAAATGCTTGAAAATGTTTTATATGTTTGATTTTATTTTTAAATTCTCACTTGAATATGCTTTACATCTTATGTTCATGTATTTTAATTTTAGATAATAGGTTTTTTAAAACATTATTTTAAAATATAAGTATATATTTTTTATTAATATTATGTTTAATATTTTTTTATTTTTTTTTGAAATTTTGGCATTTTTTTGAAATTTCTGACTTTTTTTTTTATTTTTTAGCATTTTTTTTATAATTTTGTGCCTTGCTTCAAAAAGGCGTGCACCTCACCCTGCGCCTTTTTTGCGCCTTGCGCTTTTAAAACACTAGGTGGTTCCCAAGCAGGGTGGGACTGATAGAACCCCGATTCAGCCATCTCAGGTTCAGAGGGTTCAACCAGGCAGTCTACCAAAGATATCTCGTGTAGCACCACCCCCCTATCAAATTTGTCTGCTCCAGGAAGACACAGGTTGTTATGCATGAGGAGCAGTAGTATAAATATCTCTGTGAAAGTCTGAGGAAGAGTAGAAAACATTACAAGAATTCCTTTCCTTTTATCTTCTTTCTTAGGAGGAAGAGCTCCCTAGAAGTAGCTCAGTTTTGCTGTGTAGCTTATCATTGTCCTTTTTCTTAGGAGGAACAGCCTTACTTTTGCTTGTTTTTTTTCCTCTTCTGGCGGAAACCAACATTGTGTATGATAGACCTTACCCCTACACCCCAGAAAAAAAAAGAAAGAAAAAAAGTAGAAATTTGTCTTATTAGATTGTTTTACCAGAGTCTTGCACTTTATCGCTTCACAGGAACAAAGAGTTTTTTTCCCTGCCAAACCAATTTTGGGTTATAGAACTTTCATGCAGAACCCAGAAAGCTCTCATATAATGATTAATAGTTCACTCAAGTACGGGGTAAATGGCAATTTTGCAAATATGGATAGGGAAAACTGAAATGGATACATTTAATAGCATATGCAGAATAATTTCAACCACAAGCTTAGAATGGTAATGGTTAATGGTGTCTAGGAATCTTAACAAGTAATGTTCATCCATCCAAGTAGAGAGGCTTTTGTATGGTGCCAACACCCTAAAAATGCATTACTAGATTACATACACTTTTTTCCACTGTTGAATGATGGAAATTTTCTGTTCACGAAACATATGTTAGATGGCCTATAATGCCTGTTTGTGCAGCATTATCAAGATCATGATTTAACTTTCAAGGTGTTGATTACAAAATCCATTTCATGAGACTCATAATTATGGGATCTGGTTTTGGGATGCTGGTGGTTTTGGTTTTGTTATGGAATTTTAAAGCAGTTTAGTTTCAACTGAACAATTTGGGGCATGACATTCTTCTTAATTCCAACTTAACAAGAATGTCCTTAAAAAGACTGCCTTTTGTTGCTTAGCATATAAAGCCTACGCCCCTTTCACTTGTTCCATGCAGTTACATGCATATATTATTACATATCTATTTGGATGTGTCAATATTCTTTGCCTCCTATAGACATTGTAAAGTTCAACTAAGGTCTTATTTTATAAAACCCTGGAGCCCTGGTCTTGGTGCCATTTTTAGAAGTTATCCACTTTTTGGCCCCTGGTGTTTTCTATTTAAAAACCTAAGCCTAGAGTCTTGGTTTACCAAGAATCGTTCAACCAATGCTATTGACTTGGCTTTTGGCATTAAGAAATGGCCTTGAAAACTTTAACTTAGCAAAGAATGTCATTCACTCACTGGATTCTTTATTGAATGCTGCAAATTTTTTATCAAAAACTGCTAAAAATTTTATTAGATAAGGAAAGAATGGTGTACAAAATCACATTTTCATTCTTTTACATTCATTGAGCAGATGCTTGAGGAATGACTGCCCAGTATAAGTGTTCCCTGTGGGCCTTTATTTATTTTATTTTATTATCTAGCTCATCTGCTGTTGGAGAATTTTGAACCCAACTATAAGATGTTATTACTTGTCTAGTTGGTTACTTATGGTGTGTGTATACTGACAAGGCCCTGATTTTGTTGTTTTAAAACCACTTAACAACTACCTTTGAGTTGCATAATATAGAGATCTTCCCAGCTTCAGTCCTTGTAATAATGCTAGCGCAGCCCTTGTTGAGTGACTCATACCAATAGGTCCAGAGTATAAAGCCAATCAGTGTTTTAAAAGGCGTGGGAGGCATACGCCTGGAGGCGCAGGCGCTCCCAAAACACAGGAGGCTTACGCCTTCTTCTTCATCCTCCTCCCCTTCCTCCTCCTAACCCCCCTCCTCTTAAGGAGGCTTATGCCTCTTGCGTTCTGAACTACGCCTCACGCCTCTAGGTAGTGGAACGTCTCACGTCATGCCTGTGTTTTAAAACATTGAAGCCAATGTGTCTATTACAATTCTCATAGACTCCTCCAGTGTAAAAATTTGTGGTTTTCCAATGCTACTCCCATCAAAGATTAGTTTAATATAATTGAGAGGGGGCAACCATACTCTTGATGCTAAATTCCTTGTTGTAGAAGAATTTGGATTGCTTTGCTAACATCTCAATATGTCATCAATTGAAATGGGAGAAAAGATATCTTAAAATTTTACCAAGTGGGCCACCTTTATGCTTATGTTTTCAATCAATGGTTCCTTGGTTAGGCTTATCTCTTTGAATATTAAACACTGCATTTGTATTAATTCCAAGTTCAAGCCAATGAGGTGGTGGACTTAGATTGCTAAGAACAGAGTTGCATTAAAGGCTTGACAATGTGTTTTATTTGTTGCTTTTTTTTTAAGGTTTACCCTTTTCCGGACCTTCCCTTTATTATTTCTTAACTTCTATAGTAATTCAATAGTCATTGATAGGAAAAAGGAAACCATAGGATTTCCCTTCCTTGATTAGGTTAAATGCTTAAATGCATGTTTTCTGTGACATTGGCCATGTCATACTGTTTTGCAAATGATAATCCATGGGTCTGGAGGGTGTAGCTTAGGCAACTATTTAAAACTCAGTCATTTTTAATATCGTAATTCTTATCAGGGCTGTTAGATGATTCTTTTTTTATCCTTTACTAGAAAACTTTGAAAATATGTTAAAAGTGTGTGGCATTTGAAAATGACTCTTTTTCAAATTGTTTGGTTAATTAAATTTTAAACTATCATTCAGAAGTTTTTATAGAACAATCAGAACCTGGTTAAAGATGGAAAAAAAGGCACACTAATTAGTGATGCTTTGCTGCATACCTTTTGGGTGTAATGTTTATGCTGTTATCTCTTCAGTCTTTATGGGATGATTATAATATTGATTATGTGTGCCAAACTCTCACTATATGAAAGGACATATCTCACTATTTTGTTTCTTCCAGGGAGGAGGTATTCCAGGTTGAGTGGAGCCCTCACCATGAAACTGTCTTGGCATCTTCTGCTAATGACAGGAGGTTGATGATTTGGGATCTTAACAGGTATGCATCACTTGCAAATGAATGGCATGGTTTTCAAGAGTTCCCTTGGTGTTTCCACTTCCATGCCTTTATCGCCTGTGGGACTCGTTTTAGGGGACTAGAAACCTAACTGAAAAATGAACATAAGCCTTTTTTTTCAGGCTGGATGGGTTTAGGTGCTTGTGCTCCTTGCCAATACTAATCTTAGAAGTTAAAGTCCAATTTTATACTCTTATGTAAAATAGTTATTGTATGCTAGAAACTGTCTTTACTCTGCACGATGCCCCATGGCTCATTTATCCTGGATGCCCAATTGTTGTCCCCAGAGGATGTGCATTTCTTAAAGGCCCTATGGCTTTCTCCTTTGTTCACAATTGCTAGTATTTGTTGACTAAGGCTTCTGTAAAAAAAGAATTATTGGATAACCTAGGTGTCTTACCATGCGCACCATGTGCATATGCTACTTGTATGTCAGTCTTAGGTTCTGCATGTCATAATGGGTTTCTTTATGCTTCTATCCTCTGTTTCTTTATTATTAACAAACGAATTTGCCATTGTTCCTGTTCTGAATCATGATGTGATGTGCTTATCCTTTAGGATTGGAGACGAGCAGTCTGAAGGAGATGCTGAGGATGGGCCTCCTGAGCTTCTCTTTTCTCACGGCGGTCACACATCTAAGATTTCGGATTTCTCATGGAATCAAAATGAACCCTGGGTTATATCAAGTGTAGCTGAGGACAACATCCTTCAAGTCTGGAAGATGTCAGAAAGCATTTATTAAGATGATCATTAACATATAAACCATGATTAATCATAGGTTGCATTTAGCTGGGAATAATGTGTACCTTAGCATGAAATTGCATTGCACTTTCTCCCTGATAATGGAAGCTTGGCCGGGGCATTAAGCACTATTATCAACTTTCAATTGGATCCCAGGCACAGAATAGTTTGTCTTGGGAGGAAAATGTTATATTTCCAAATCAATGCAGGTAAATCATTACCAGTTCACTGGCCTTGTCCTAAAATTGTCACTGGATGTACCATTCCTCTCGATTTTCATTGTGATTCAGTATCTTGGTTATGTTGGACATGGTTGTACAATTAATTGGTCGAGTTCTTTATTTCTCAGACTCATCAGAGTGTGTGTGTGTGTGTTTGTGTTCAAGGACAGCAAGAGTAACAGTTTCCTCTTCGGATTTGTCTTGTACCCATGTGAGCAATGTTAATCTTAACTGGGAATGAAAGAGTGGTGTTTAGCAACAAACCATGTCTCTGGTATCACTCATAACTCCCATGTAATACATCTAAGACATTGAAGCCAGGAATTAATCCTAAAATTAAACAATCAGTCATACATGCATGGACCTGGCTGTGTATAAATGCTTAGTCATACTTGCAGTCTCTCACTCCGGGTTTAGACTTCAGACCTTTATTTTGGAAATTTATGGTTCTCTTCAGAAATTTTTATTGGTTCTTCTAAATGTATGTCCCAAACCCCACGTGTTAAAGTAACTTTATTTGTATTGTGATAGATTGTTCTCAACTCTACTTATAAAATGAATCTATAAAAACCCCATAATTAATAGAATTAGAGCTACCTAATAACTGTATGCCATATGCATCTGCCCTGTCTCGTTTGCATGTAGATACATGTTCAAAAGTAAAGCTTATGGGTTTACCATCACAGCCCAAGCAATAGCCCCATCCACATTGCCATGAGTTGTATTAGCACTTCACTGGCATTCGGTGTTAAATCCTGTAAATGAGTCAGACATCACTTGGTGTTGGTGTTCAAGGAAAAACTTGTAGCATTGGGACTACAACCAATGCATAAGCGTATTTACCGGAAAAACCACCACGGTTACGCTTGCTAAAGACTGACCAATGTCAATGAAGCTATGGGAGATATTCCTGATGTGCGGCCAGGACAGGCTGTGAGGTCAGTGAGGTTGTGTGAGCAGATCCGGACTCCAGAATAAGAAAGAGTTTATGCTTCGAGTAGCAGTTTGCTAATAACAAATTCACACGCTATATCTATTTCAAATCTTAAGGTTGTGTTTGGTTGCAGTGCAACTGATGCAAAACTATAGTAGTGCAAATGATTTGGGTGCAAGTTTTTATTTATTTTTGTTTCAAATTTTACCTTACTTTATTTTGTTGCAATAAAAATGAAAATAAGACACAAGGTAACATGAAGTAAAATCCAAACAAAAATAAACCAAAGTAAACCAAAATTTGCAATTTTTTTTCATTTACACTCCCATAGATCTATACTAGTGCATATAAAATTGCACTGCAACCAAACACAGCCTAAATTTCGCCACCAACTGCTATTAAGGCTAATTCCCATTCCCAAGCATAAGTGGAAATTCATCTTTTTTTTTAGAAACAATAACAAATGGAGTAATCTACCACAATTCAAAGGGTACTAGCATAGGTGGGGGTTTGAATAATAAACCAATAAAAATGTCCGAGGGAGAACAAACCATGTATTTTCGTTTTTTTTTTTCCTGGGACCGAAAAAGGGGTAACCCATAACCATAACCACCACCATCTTATTTTTGTACTTTTGTAGTTTAATTTATTAAAAGCAACTCAGTTTATATATTTTAAGTGCTAATGCTATAAAGCACATCTTTTTTAAGTATCATGCGGGCTGAGCATGTAGTTGATCTGCTTCTAGTTATAACAACACGTATGGAAATGTTCCCATTTGCATCAGCTTGCCCCCTTCTAAATGGACATTCAACATCCATGATTAGGCAAAGCTAAATAGTGTGCTACTTTTAGAGAAGGGGTGAGGTGAAAATATAAGAAACCATCATTTTCTTACAATAAAACACACACACACATCGCTCACCTGTTCACAAACTCAAAGATGCAACTGAAATAGGAAAGCTTTAACAACTTCCATTCTACTTGTAAATACATCCATCCAGGATTTACACATCTAAGAAAGAAGGCAGGAACTCATTAGAATCTCGGAGATTAGCAGCAAGTTCAATGCCAACGGAAGGTGTTTACTCAGAAAATTATGAAGTTCAGATTTAAAGGCAGCTGATCCTTATATGCAAGTACAACTGAAAGTTTCTCCCTTCGTTAGCCTCTCACTAAGTAACGGAATTGCATTAGAAATCCATTCAAACTTGCTTCTTTACATGGCATCTGGGTAGAAAAGCTTAAACTAGGCCAGGAAATTAAACCAATTTGGAAGGTGGATGGGGCCAATAGTTTGGTCAATGGTGAGGAGATCAAGACAAAATTAAGTTCACTGCACCATGAACCCAGGAAAATAGAAACACAAAAAGGAAATAAATGAATAAGAAGAGTTCAAAGGCAGGAATAAGTGAAGATTATACTAGATTGCTTATTGGTATATGTAAGCAGATTCCATCAAGTTAGCTCCCCAACCTCATGTTGCTGCATGAGCACCTCCTAACAAAGAAAGAATATTAATGAGAAAGAAGTTATGATGGTGATAAATCCATACTTCTCTTCAGTTTCTAGATCAATAAAGAAGGATCAACATGAAGAAAAAGGTTATGCTTCATGCATAAGATGCTATTCTCAATGTATTTATGTAATGCAGTCTCTATTCCTTCTTTCATTTTCATATCTTAAGGCTTCAACTTATGTCCCCTCTTATCAGAAAGGTACCAGAATGCCTCCCTTCATATGAAAGATAAGTTAGACTGGAGTTTGTAAATGAATTTGCCTCAAGACCTACCCCAGTATGGGACAAATTGTGAGGAAGACATTCTCCTCTGACATAAAATTATACATTGACAATCAGTTGTCTCCTGTAAAAGGAGGGAATCAGGGAACCATAACATCTACTACAGTAAAAAATGATGATTATAGCCCAGGTTGTAGAAGTGAAAGTTTTCATGCATGAGATGTGCAACCATTGGATTCTGTAATACCAAGCTCCTCTTTCTAGGATTGAATGAAAATTTCTAAGTTAACAAAGCATCAAAGCATCTCATCAATAAACAGCCCAATTACCAAATTGCACATCTAAGTTCTGAATTACTATATCCTCTTCCTCACAAAGTTAGACAAAGCGAAGTGCTAAAACATAATGCAATCACTACTGATCAGGCAAAAAGAAAAGGAAAAGAAAGCATCCAACTACTAATATCACTGCCACCACTACTTACCATA
>NW_010729120.1:1309179-1375355 GCF_000365185.1 Nelumbo nucifera | reverse complement strand
TATTTCTAGACCAATACATGTTTGCGATCACAAAATAGAATAAACTGTTGGAGTTATAGGGGTAATATGAGACCATGAGAAACAAGCACCAAAGTAGCTAAATTGTTAAAAGAACGCTAYGAAACATTTTTTTTCTTAAACTGCTTTAACCAAGCTTCATTCATCAAAAATAATATCAAAGAAACATGAATAGAGCAAACTGTGGAAACAGAAAAGGAGAAAAGAGGTAGAGTTCAAGATTTCACCTTTTCTCCTATTAGAACTCGAAGAATTGACTACTTGTCCCATATTCCCATTTCCGCAACTTGGAAGCTCCTTCAATCCCGAATTAGAATTCCCCAGGCAATGAAGGTTCCCAATTTCACAAGCATTAAACCCTTGGCTAGTCAATCCTGCACTTTCTTCCCCTTTGCCCTCGACCCCTGGATGAAGGCAATAAACTTGATCATCACAACGCAAATCGCATGGATTCATGACATATGCGCCGGGTAAGTTTGCATGGACAAGGTTTTGAATCCCATTTCCATTCTTTGGTAATTTCTGATATGGAAAAGATCCAATCTCCCCTTCAATTCTCCCTCTGATGTCCACAAGTAAACATTTGAGCCTAGCTATTTCAGCCTCCAATGCAGCTTGACCCTGCAGCCTCTTCAACAACTGCTGGTTCAGAGCCCTCAACTTAACAACTTCGTCCTCTAATGAGGCAGCTCGGGCCTTCTTCTTCTCACGGTACTTACGAACAGCTTCTCTATTACCCAACGGCCGTTTCTTAGCCTTCTTTTCCACAGATTCTTCTGTGTCATCGGTAGCTGCCTTATCTTCGGAGGGGGCAGGCAGGATTTTGGTGTGGACATGGAAACAAGTGTGTGTGTGGGTGGAATCTGGACCAGGTGGATTGCAAGTGTGGGTATGGGTGCATGCCTGGGCGTCCTTGAGGAGCTCATCGAAGAATTCATCCATGGAGCAACTGCTAGGGAGTTGATCGCCCAAGTTGGCGCTTGAGAACACTTCTTGGTTGGAGAAATCAAGCTCTCCGTCGTCCATGAGAAAACAAAACTAACTGCCAATTACTTAGTATTAATTGAGCGAAAAGTTCAAAATTCTAACCATGACCTAGATGAATTCTGCTATTCCAATGCGAAGAACTTTAGGGAAATCCAAATTTCAGAAAAATATAGAAACCGAGAAATTGAGAAACAGAGGATTTCCACCACGACCACGACCAGATGCAAATGTGTGGTTATTGTACAAAACAAAGCAAGAAAAGATGTCCTTCCAGCCAATTCTAAAAATCCCTCTTTTATAGCAAAACTGAAACAGAAATGGAAACGAAACCCCACAAAGAACGAATACGACGATGCCTACACGCTATAACATTCCAATCAAACTCTAGAAATGTTTCGCAGATTTAAATGGGCAAAAAGAAGATCGACGACCCTCAACCTTCAAGTATTAAATAAGCAACCACGAAACCTAGGGTTCTACGCGGAGGCGGAACCCCATATATGGTCTGTTGTCTCTGTTCTGAAACTTCCTTGTAACGATTGAGAGAGGGAAGAAGATCAAATATTTCAACGATACCCCAGAAATTAAAAAAAAAAAAAAAGGAATCGAGATATTCGAGTGTAGAAAGTGAAGTTGGATCAAAACTCGAAAGACGAAACCCTAACGAAAGGCCCTAAACAACCACAAAAGGGATTAAGGAAATTTGTAAGTAGCAACCAACAGTAACAAAAAGACCTGAACCCCCTGGTATTTATATGTAATTGTCTACCATTTTGCGTTCACAAGCTCCGATGAATGTCTTCTCTACCTACTGATGTAATAATAATTGTCTCGTAATATGTACCGAAAATGCGAAAATAAAACAAACGGAGGGGAGGGGGAATATCGAGATAGAAGCCGAAGAAAAGTTTGGACATTTGGGACTTGGGAGGAATTATTTGTTTATCAGAAGTCAAAATGCCTCGGTGGCAACGCATTTAAATTGTATAGGTTGGATCCATGCAACACGCAATGTCTATATCTCATACGCCAACTCACCACCGCCACGTGGCTATGAGAAATGGGCATCCCCTCTTTTGGGAGATGAATCATGAATGGGCCCAAAATAAGCCGTTCCGTGCCGTTTGATAACGGCTGAAGTAGCTGGACTGAAAAAAAAGCTTATTGCCTTGTCTTTTATGTAATAAATAAAAGTCAAAATAATAAGTCATTTTACTTCCAACTTCAGTTGTTAAAAAAGTGCACTTTTAATCCTAATCCAAGGGGCTTGTTAAAAATAAAATAAATAAAGTGTTAATGGATCTCATTTTGTTAAAAAGAAAATAAAATAAATAACTAACAGATGTGGTAAGTTAATTTTAAATTAGATCATCAAAAGTATAATAAGTCAAGTCTTAATCATCTATAATAAAATACATCCACTGCGCAGATAAAAACCCTGGTCCTAATTATTCTTACCAATAATTTCTCTCTCTCAATAGGGGTTGCAAGTTGCTTCTCACACACCTCATAGCACTTGGAGCCACACATCTAGAATATCTCCATAACTTATAACTTATCATTCATGGGTAGATGTTTCCTAGCTGCAAAATGTAAGGAGGTTGGCGTGTGGGTGCGCGCTATGAGGAGTAAACCCAAATTCCCCCAATAGTCAATCTTTGTAACATGTTCTCTTTGTCCCATTATCTATCATAATTACTAAAATTAATAGATTCCACTTTATTTTGCTCATTATTTCCCCCTTTGATGTTATTACTCTATGAGAAAAATCATAAAAATGAATTAACTTCTCACACAAAAATGATTGGGACACACCACATTTGAGGCAATTTAATTTGATATGGACACGTTAGGGTGATTTAATTTGATATGGCTCCACCACATTTTGTATCTTGACGCCTTCAGGCAAAAGATATCATTAACACTATTCAGTGGATACATCAAAATTCAAGTCCTCCCTTAGGCACCTTCATTCAACTTTTTGTTACATCCTTGTTCAATATAGAAGAGATAAACTCAGGAGAAGAGGATTAGGATTGAGGAAATTAACAAGTAAGAGCAAATTTAGTTAAGTGGTGAAGCTACCTGGTTACCAAATCTCAGAGTGAAAGTAACTGAGGAACCATCAAGGTGATCGAGGAGACTCCTGCAACTAGACAATAGAGCAAAAATACTCCAAGGAGGATGAGAGTTTTCCTCCAACAAGAGCTTAATACTAACTCATTGTCACCTTCAAAGATGGTATGAGAGAATCCCATGGAAATGGCAAATTTGATACTTTCCAATAGAGTTGTGGCTTTAGAAACAATTAGAAGCGAGAATTGATAGGAATAGCTCGTGCAAAGATGAGAGAACCTGTATGGTCCCTCACTACAATTCCCACTCCTGACTTCTGAGAGGAATTGGCTCCATCAAAGTTAACTTTTAAATAGCCATTGGGAGGCTTTATCCAATGCACTGGCTGAATCAATCTGTTCCTTGCAGGATCCATAAAGTTACCATGATGATTAGAAGTGATCAAAAAGTTTTGATGAGTGAAACTCGTGGCGCGTTGCATAATGATATGAGGATCCCATGGGCTGTTATTGAATACTAGAGTATTTCTTGCAATCCAGATATGCCATAGAAGAGATATGACTTTCAGTAAATCAATATCAATGGTGAACCTTGATTTGAAAAGCTTTATCCAGTTTGTGAGCCAATCAGCCATGCTCATGTCTGTAGTTACATCAGAATGGATAGCAATGTCCGCACCAAACCAAACTTGCTTTGCTAATGGGCATTTGAGAAATAAATGTTCAAATGATTCTTCTTCTTCATCACACAGAGAGCAGGAAGTGTTTATGTGTTTAAGCACCAATTCCAGTCTTCTTTTAACAGGAATAGCATCATGCATTATTCTTCAAATGAAAATCTACAGTTTAGGTAGAATGAATTTCAAGCTCTAGAAATAATGCCATGGGACCCCATCATAATGTAACGGTTTTTCTGTTAGTAGGAGTTTGTACCTGGAAGTTGTTGTATAATTTCCATGTGGTGTAAGAGTCCAAGCCAAAGTGTCTTCTATTTCTGCATTTGGGCTTAGGATAGTCATATTATATATATGGTTGGAGACAGTAGAGTTAATGAATGGGTTCACCAGATCACGATGCCAAGTCATTGTAGAGTGGTCAATTAAGCTCGCAACTTTTAAAGTCATATGTTAGTGATGAGAAGAGTTTAGCTGAACAACAACAAGTAACCATGGATCGTCAATAATGTTAATATTCCAACCATTGGCCACCAGCCATCGACAACCCTTTAGAAGGTATGGTCGGCATTTCAAAATGCCTTTCCAGATATAAGAAGATCCATTGTTGATTTTGGCCCGCCAAAAATTTGAGTTCTTAATATATTTAGCATGGAAAATCTTTGCCCACAAAGAGTTGGGATTGCTCAAGAAATGCCAACCTAATTTTATAATGAGCGCCACATTCTTCGAATTTGCATCACGGAAGCCAAGTCCACCAAGATCCTTTGGTAACATAAATGATGACTAGGTTTGAAGATGTAAAGAATTGGAGTTTGAGTCTGACCACCAGGAGTTACATCAAACATTGTTCAACTCATTACAGATTGTTGCCAGCAATAGATAAGTTTGCATTATATATTGTGGTAAAGCTTGAAGAGTAGTAGTGATGAACACACTTCTTCCAACATGAGAGAGAGTTTTCTTTTTCCAATTTGACAATCTCATTTTCAACCGATCCACCAAATAATTCCATTCCACAGTTTTAGCTCTTCCTAAGAAGAGAGGACCACCCAAATATTTATCTCCTCGCTTCATAAAGGATACTCCAAACTTGCTAGCTATGCGAATTCGTATTCTTCTATGTGTGTTGTTGCTGAAGAAAATGGACATCAAGAATACGGGTTGCCTCAGTATAACTGCATCTCCCAAATAGAAGAAGATCATCTGCAAACATCAAGTAAGAGATATGGATGCCAGTTTTTGGTGAAGTTGAAGCCATGAATCTCCCTGAGCTGAAGCTTGGATTCGAGGAGCTTAGACAACATTTTCATACACAAAATAAAGAGGTAGGGCGATAAAGGACATCCCCGTTGCAAATCTCTACTTGGACAAAAAGGAAAACTAGGTTTGCCATTTACAAGCACTGCAAATTGGGTTGTGGAGACACATTGATAAATAATGTTACTTATTTCAGCTGAGAAACCAAAGTGGTGAAGAACAAAGCATAAAAAGGACCATTCCATTTTATCATAGGCTTTAGCAATATCAAGTTTAAGAAGAAAGTTTCCAACTCTACCTTTTTGCTTCTTCATGCAATGAAGGACGTCCTGAGTGATAATTGTGTTATCAGTATGTTTCGTACAGGAGTGAAAGCACTTTGGAATGGGGATATCAGTTTGGGGAGGATCGGTTTCAGCCGATTACAGATGACCACAATCTTGTAAGAACATTGCTTAAGCCAATGGGCCTGAAGTCTTTTGCTCTTTCAACTGTCTCAGTTTTTGGGATCAAACAAATATAAGTAAAATTCACATGTTTGATATCCTCTAGATTTCTGAAAATATGTTGTACCCAATGATAGCTATAATTATAACCCTAGCAAGTGCATCAGTTACCAAGTAGTATAAAAATATCATTCCCATGGGGATTTAACAAAATAAGTATTAGAACTATAGTCTTCCCTAATTATTTGGACAATCGAAATTCAGATTTAAGAATAAGAATTACTGAAAATAAAAATAGAAAAAGAAAATAAAAGCAAAGGCAATCAATAACCGAATATGCAATGAGTGAAATCGCTAGGACCATTGGTCCACCTAACCATTCTAATGAATATTAATGGATGTGATTAACCAAGATCATTTGTCATTCCCATAAGCTGAAGTTTTTCCCAATTTTATTTAATATTCATTCTCAAGATATATTAAACCTATTTCTATCAAGTAACCCCTCGATCCCTCGACTAGAGTTCTCAATGATAGGAATGCATTAAGTGCAAGAAAAACTCATATATTTAGATGAATCATGTGTATATATCCCTATATATCATTCAATTCACACCATGAATTATGTGGTCGAATATATAAACTTCTCTCCCGATTCTTTCATATAAATCGAATCAATTAAGAGATGGCCACTCCTAATCGCATTAAGCAAATAATTCATAGACTATATGGAAATCACGATCTTGGATAAATCATAATGATAAAAATATATTCATTATCATGGTTAGGCTTTCCATAACCCTAGCTAAAAACAAATCAGTTCATGATAAAGGAAATAAAGCAAACAAGAGGAAAGAAAGAACTCATAAATTCGCCCATGATGTTGAGATCTCTTCTTCTTCTTGCCGCCACCTCCTTCTTGAAGCTTTCTTGATTTGCTGATCTCCTTCTTGAAGTTTCTTGATGATCTTTTTGATTCACTTCAGAGGGACTTTAGTAATTGATTAATTCAATTATTGATTGACGCCCAAAGCTAGTTCGCCCAACCCTTGATATAGTTTAGGGAGGGGGGCTGTTACAACCACTTGGAGTTATCTATAGAATAGATAATCCAAGTTAAACTCATTCTATCCTATCTTATCTCATCTCTTATCTAATGATCTCAATCTTTAACTTTCTAGAATTACATCACAAATTTAAATCTGGTAGGACTCTTCTCAGTTTCTTGTTTTTGTATTCGTATTAGGCTTCCTCTGCGAATTGGGCTGCTGCAAGTCTTTTCTGTCAGTTGGGCTTCAGCTGCGAATTGGGCATTCCTACGAATTTTCCCCGACTTCAGGCCCGGATTTGACTTTGATGCAGGCCGAATCTGTGAAAGCCCAAAACATGAAAGTTGTAGATTTCTCTCTTATCTTTCCAGTGAGTCTTTAATCAGCCCAATCGAATCTCGGATACGAGAGTTAGGCCTAGATTACTGAACGGTGCCAAAACTGTAAAAAATCATCTGATTTGCCTTGCTTTTTTCCTGATGCCTTTTTTCATGCCCTGAACCGAAATACAAGAGTAATGAGTCCATTTAAATGTAAATTAAGTGTAGAAAGACTGAATTTTCATAGATAAAAATATGATAAATTTTATTCGCATCACCCAAACTGTGATGTCAGTGCCCACAACAGACCATTGATTATGTAAAATTCTTGCATGCATTCCATCTGGCCTAGGTGATTTCTAAGGACCAATCCGACATAAAGTAGTCTTAACTTCCTCAGTGGAGGGAATACAACAAAGTAAATCATTCTCTTCAAGGGAGAGAATCATGCTTAAATTTGGAACTTGGATATTTGATAAACATGGGCTAATAGAAGTAAAAAGATCTTTAAAATATGAAACCAGAGTTTGAAATATCTCATCATCATTGGTGGTCCAATTTCCAATAGAATTTTTAAGACAATAAATTCCATTATTTCTTCTTTTGTTGGTTGCAGAGATATGAAAGTATGTGGTGCATCTATCACCATGCAAGGTCCAATCAACATTTGCACGCTGCTTCCAATACAGTTCTTCACGCATAAGCCAACATTCTAGATCTTTTTAAACTTTACAAATGTCCTAAAGAGTTTTTGGAGAAGCCGGGAGTGATTGAAGATGAAGCAATTCAGATTCAAGATGATTGATTGTATGGCGCATATTGCCATAGGAAATATTGCTCCAATTTTTCAAATCAATTAACATGAAATGAATTTCATGAATCCACATTTGTTCTGAACGTGTTATGTATTGTTGATCCTTCCAAAACTTCTTGGTTTGTAAGATAATTGGGTGATGATTACTTCCATAATGAGCAAGGTGTTGTACATAGGCTGAAGGGAATAAGCCAATCCAATATGTAGAAGCCAGGAATCAATCAAGCCGTTGACAAATGAGTTAATCTAGACCTCTGTTGTTTGACCATGTAAGGCGAGGGCTTGAGAAACCAAGATCAATAAGATTTCAATCACCCATAGCCATGGAGAGGAAGTTGTTTGTATGGGAGGAAACATCACTACCACCAAACTTTTCAATTGGTGACTTAATTAGATTAAGATCTCCACACACGACCCAAGGGCGGTTGGCAGTTGCATGAAAGTCCTTTAAATCATCAACAGAGTTTCTTCGAGCAATATAGTTTGGTGGGACATAGAAACAAAGAAGATCCCATTCCCGGTAATGAGGTTTATTCCTAATAGTGCAGTAGACTGCATTATCAACAATTTATAGCAAATCATTAGAAATGATAGAAATCCAACCAAACCAAAGGCCTCTCGATCTCCCTACAAAGGGAATTATTTCAATGTGATATCTCAAGAGATTTTTTAGAATATGGTGTGATTTCTCCAAGCCACTTTTGGTTTTAGAGATGAAAAATATATTAGGTTTGTGCATGGAGAGGAGCCTTGCCAAACGGGAAACTGTCTAGGGGCTCCCCCCGCCTTGACAATTCCAAGACAGAATTTCCATGGCTCTTGGTGGGGCAGTTTAGGCTCTGCCACCTCAGCCTTAGAGTTTAGTTGAGCAGCAGCATCTAGAGATTTAATGCGAGCTTGCTTTTTTAATCGAGTTCAAATGCTATTTGCTGGTGAAGGATGGACTCCATCAGTAATATGGAAACCTTGGTCCATTTCCAATAATTAAAAGTCTTCAATGCTCCTCTTTCGCTTGTTGATGATTTTAACCTTATCAATGGGCTCTGTATCAACGAGCATGGGTTGAGATTTGCTTCTGTTACTGGACAAAGGATGACTCTGTATTATTAAGGATTTTTCTAGATCAGAATTTGATTTCAAATCTTGGATTAACACACCTGATTTAGCAGGAATACTTTCAAAGAAGAGGAAAGTAGTCCTGCCATCCACTGTAGAATATTTGTGGCTTCACAATCAGTTGGTGTTGGCATTGATGCTTTGGAGATAGTCGGTACTTTGTTCAAAGGTGTGGAGTGCACCACAATGGGCTCTTGAACGAAAGTGTCCATTCTTAATGTTGAAGTTGGTAGCATAGTGGAAGGAGCTAGGATAGATGTGGGATCATGATGCATTAACTTCCCATGTTTGCTTGCTGAATCAATCATAATATTGGTGGAAATATGTAGAGATTGGTTAGATTTCAAATTTGAACTGGAAGTAATTTCAATCAAGGGAAGATCGAGTAACTTGCCTGATTTGGCGGTGTCACCCCAAGAATTTCGGGTGTAACCCTTCCTTCCAAAGATGGAGCATCATTGCAGTTCGCTGGCTTGATAACTGTTGTCAGGAGTAATTCCAGTGAATCCGAAGAGTCCTGTTGATGATTGGATTTCTTGAAACTAGACTTGAATCTTTGAGGATCTTTTAGCGTAGAATCAACTCTAATATTTTTAGTGATTTGGTCATGTAGGCAACTTCATATTTTGGTTTTGGCTTCCTCTGTAGAACAATTCTGGAGAGTTGTCAAAAGTTTGTGTTTTGTTCTACAAGTAGATGATTCATGTCTAATGATGCCATAAAACTTGCAGTATCGAGGAAGCCTTTCGTACTGTATTTTCACATGGATCGCCTCTCCATTTAGTAGAGTGTAAGGAACATGTTTTAACGGGAGAGTGACATCTAAGAGGATCTTGATCCTCGCAAATTTGCTCCATTTCAATGGGCTCCGGTCATCAGGTTCAAATGGTTTTCCTATTTGCGAAGCAATGTGCTTGACAGCATTAATATTTAGATAAGCGACTGGGAGTTCGAGCAGGTGGATCCAAAACTCTACAAGGTGAAGAGAGTAGTTTTTAGGTTTTGTATGTTCTTCAGCCTTTTGAGTGACAATAAGATCATTGTCAAAGAGCCAAGGCCCTTTGTCAACAACTTGATCTCGATCAAAACTTGTTGGTAAACGAACTAAGAAGGACTTCGGTCCAAAATCTAGAATGGTTGCAGCTTCTAGTCGCCATGAGTTACAGATAACTTCCTTAAGTCCTGCTATTTTGATGGAGCGATCTATAAGAACACGGAATATTAGAGATCTCTATCATTCATCTGTAGAAGAGGCATCCTCTTTGTTTGCTTTTACTATTTCATTCATCGGTGGGACAAGGAGTGTAGATATGTTTCGTAATAGATCATCATCTGCTATGAAGATAAATAGAAAAATGGATTAAGATGGAAAAATGTGGAAATAAGTGGGAAGTGGAAAAAGGAAAAGGCAGAGAAAGGACGATAGGCATGAAAGTCAAGAGCCTTGCTCAATCGGCAAGAGAAGTGCCTTGCTCAAGTAGCAAGAGGAACTTACGCTAGATCCGCCCAAGTAAAAGGTCTAGCTAAAGATGAAGCAAACTTGGCTAATTCATAAGCCACCTTATTACAAGACCTATGCACAAAAACCACTGAATACTTGGAGAAATGCGATAACATCTCTTTGCAATCGGAAAGAGTAGTGTTTATATGCTAAGGAGGTGAAGCAAATACCTCTAGCAAAGAATCTATGACAACCTTAGCATCTCCCTTATACACAACATAATCCTGTTTCATCTGCAAAGCCAACAACATAGCTTCCCAAAGGGCAAGAGTTTCACATTCTACAGGAGAGCAAAATGACAAATTTAAGGATTTGACTATGATAAATGTCCCATATGATCTTGAATCACTACACTCACTCCTACTTTAGAAGAACTGGTAGCCCATCAAAGTTTATTTTTAACCAATTCAGAGGAGGACAAACCCAAGCATTAGGTTGGGGTTCCAACCGTGGAATGACCCGTTTTGGTTCAGTATTCAACTTAAAATCTTGGTCTTGAAAAGCAACACAAATTGAATTAACAATAGAACATGGATCAGAGGGGAAATTTCCCATCATCAATTTGCATCTTGCTTTCCAAATGGTCCAAAAAACTGTTACAATTAATCCAAGCCACCAAGGAGATAGAATGTTTAGGCCAAGGATCATCCAACTTTACCCAATAAGATAGCTAGTCATGCAAATTCCATTCTAAGTGAGCATCAACCCTCATGTTTAATGGTGAGGCAAACCAAATGTGCTAAACTATTGAGCAATGAATAAATAGGAGCATTAGAGTTTCCTCTTCAAAATTACCAATACAACATGTGCCATTAATACTTACATGTCTCTTTATAAGCTCCAACTAACAGGAACACAATTGTTGATGCATTTCCATAAGAATAGATTCACTCGGGGTGGAATGTTTGTGAAGCACAAGAATTGCCTCCAAAGAATATCTCCAAAAGCTATTGAAGTAGTAGAACTTTGGGGACGTTTAGCTACAATTATTTTACAAGCTGGACTAGTTGAAAACACGCATGTGTCACTAATTTCCAAATAAGGCAATCTAGGCAACGGTTAGCTTGTGTAGGTAAAGCTATGTGGGTAATGGCACTAGCAATGAAAGGTGGAAAATGAGAGTGAATTGCATTAGAATCCCAACGCTTTGACTAATGGTATAGTAAAGATGCAACCTTAGCCAAATAAGAAACTCTAACATCTCGTAGCCTATTCAGGCTCCACCCATCTATCCAAGGGTCCTCTAGAACATCAATGTTCCAACCTGTATCGACCAACCAAGAACTCCTTGTCTAACCAAATTTTGGCACTCCAACATAGAAGCCCAAGTTGTGGTTCAATTGGAGCAATAGGGACACCATTAAGAATCATTCTCATCTTAGAACATGTTATACAATTATAAACTAGTTGGCAAAACGTTTATGAGAAACCCTCAAATGAAGAACATAAAGCACAAAACTCCACTCCATTTTGTCATATGCCTTCGAGAGATCAAGTTTCATCGAGAATTCACCCATACGACATTTCTTCTTTCGAAGGGAATGAAGTATCTCAGATACTATAACTCTATTATCAATGATGCTTCTTCCCGAAGTGAACACATTTTGGAGGGGGGAAATAAGTCGAGGCATGATGGCTTTGAGTCTATTAGTTATAATCTTAATGCCAATTTTATAAGCCACATTAGTAAGGCCAATAAGCTGAAAATTTGTTACTTCCTCAACATCCCCTTTCTTCAAGATAAGCACAATATTAATGGCATTAATCTCTTGGATTTTCTAAGGATTACGAAATTGATCCTTAATGAAATAAACGAGCTCATCCTTCAAAGAATCCCAGTTTTGTTGATAAAATTGAGAAAAAAATCCCATAAGGTCTATGAGCCTTCAAAGCATGAATTCCAAAAAAAAAAGCATATTTTACCTCTTCCATGGTTGGAGTCGAAGTTAGTAAAGAATTTTCATGTTTAATGACATCTGCAGGAGCTACCTCATGGGAGATAGAAGACAAATTTGAATGAATAGAAGAGAATAAATCCATAAAATAAGCATTGATAGTGCCTTCCATCTCAGTTTGATCATTTGCCAAACACCAGAAAGGTTACGAAGCCAATTGATAGAATTTTTGTCTTCTTGAAGTAGCAAAGCTGTGAAAAAATTTCAGATTTTGATCCCCACTTTTCAGCCAGTGGCACTTAGACCATTGCTTCCAATGATCCTTTTCAAACTGAAGTAATTAATTGTTCATATTCCACCAATAAGCACCTCTCCTCATCAATGTTATCTTGACCATTGGTAAGACGTTGAATCTCATTTAATCGCTTCTTCCAATTTCCAACAGTTGAATTACTCCAAGAGTGAAGAGATGAGAGACATTATTTGCATTTCTCAGTGAATGGCCCTGTACTGTTCTTCCATGTTGTAAACATAATATTAAGAAAATATGGGTGTCTAGTCCAAGCACTCTCAAAATGCAAAGGGTATTTAGCCCTCCTATGTTATTTGGTTGTGTAAATAATAATCAGAGAGTGGTCACTTCCTATAATGGGGAGGTGTTGTTCAAGATTGGTGACCGTAAGTAACAGTGAAAGAGAATACTCACAAAAGGGATAGTAGATTTTAAGTCAAGAGAACTTGTTCCCATATATGGGAGATGGGAACATTCTAAAAAATCTTAATATGCTAAAAATATGATAAATAGATGTTTGATGTTGACAAAACTGTGGAACATTGAATGCTCCTTTCTTTAATTTCAAAATATGGGGAGCAGTTGCTTCCCATAGTTCCCATTAGTTTTAACTCGTAGTGCTCTAGTAATTTTAGTAGTTAGAAAAATCTTGCTTCACTACCACTAGGATTGGATTGATTGCTAGCAGGTATGAGTAAGACTTAAGTATGATAATCTCATGATAGAAACAAACATTTTTTTGAAAGTTAGCAAAAATGGGATATAATACCACTAATAATAGTTGATCCAAGAAGATCTTTTGTAGATTGAGCAAGCCCAATTCCTTAAACTTGGATAGGTACTACAAGTAGTCATCACAAAGCTATTTAAAACTAGAAAACAAATCATGTCAAGACCTAGAATCCTACCATGTTTGTAATAATTCGAAGCAAAAAATCACACCCTATAAATTAAATTAGTTGTGAATTTTATCTGGATTTCATAATTATTTGTAAATGCAGCAGATGAACGGTGGAATGTTGAGTGTTCATCCTTTCTCTCAAAATCTAGGGGGTTCGTTCCTCATATGTCATGAAAACCAGTCCCAACATACCACATTTTCCTGCCAGTGGTGGATAGAATGATCCAATGGCAAGCCCATCTTAGTTACACAAGATCATAGGAAAAACAAGCTTAAAACTGTGAAAAGAATCGTAGATATGCATATACATAATATTGAGATGTGTAGAAATAAGTTCCCAACCAACATCTAAGAATACATCTAACCCAATTCTTTTGTTTATAACTATAGAAATGAGTTCTGAATCAACATCTTAAGATACATTTTATAAGAAATTGGAGTACAAGTCAAGATTTTGTGAGTGTGGAAAGAAATGTGTAATCCACGTGTTGGAGACATCTTTGAACCCACAAATATTGTTTTATAGTTGTCCCGATAATATAGTAGTACTATTCGAATTGTATATTTTATGTGTTTGTAATGACAATTGTGATTGTTGAATGCATTGACTTGACTTTACATGTATTCAGGAAAAGAAAGACAAAGTGGTATGCTATAACTATTTTGTATGGGTATTTCCCACAACTACTTCAAATGAAGCCATGTCATCAACAAATGTAGGATATGTAGAAACCCACGTTGAAGAGATTGATAGGTTACTATTTGACTTAGACAAGCTTTGCTTGTTACTTTTATGATTGGATTTCTTGTGTTGTATATGTTCAAGAACTAGCAATTAGGATATGTGTTTTTCAAATATGCTTTATGATCAAGAACCTAGTATTTATGGTTGTGTTAGAAATGTATTATGACCAAGAAACTAATATTTATGGTTGTGTTAGAAATGTACTATGATAAAAATTTGTCTTTTCTAAATAGTGCTAGCTATTTTTGGTCCAATTTAAATCCAATAGATAAGCTTTTATTTGAATCTGAATATAAATAAAACAATGTTGGATTTATCTAACATTTGGAAATGAACACATGAATTTTGCTTGAATCTGAATATAAATGAAACAAGGTTGTATCTATCCAACATTTGGAAATGAACATTTTGAATTTTATTCAAATCTGAATATAAATGAAACAATGTTGGATCTATCCAACATTTGGAAATGAACCCAACATTCATGCCATTGACAAACCGAATAAGTAAGGGTGGAATTTGGTGAAATATTTCCAAATATGCAACTATGATTAAGGTTACTTTCATTTGGAGAAATTGCCACATTGAAATATTTTATGGCTTTCCCAATTGTAGGAGGAATTTTTTAATTTTCAAATATTAAAAGTACTAATGTTAGAATTAGTAGGAAATTGGTGTATCAAAATAAGAATTGGTCTTATTGAATCATCAAGAAATTGTCAAGATGGATGCTTTTTAAATCCTAAATACTATTGGGTTAATTAAGAATTTCAATGACATTTTTAGGGTCAACAAGACTTGCTCAAGATCTTGTATTATAGACTTTTGGGTTTGCAATTGTTGAAGCATGCAATAGTGATAGATATTTTAGGTTCACAGTTATTGGATGTTGAAGATAGTATTAAGCAACAAGAAATGGTTGTGAGTTCAAATTTTCCATGTTGAGAACAATCTCATCCATTTTGGAATTTTTTATGAGGACAATTGTAAGTTGGAATTTTTTTAATCTTAAATATCTGCATGTACATGCAATGCGACTCAATTGAAATCATGCCTTTATACATCTAATACAAAAGGGTCTAAAAAATAATAATTTTTAGTTTTCAGTTCAACTACAAAAATCTAAATATCTTAATTTACAAAATATCCATTTTAGCAAATGATAGGCAACATGCTAGCCTGAAATGAACATAATAGCCTAAGACACCCGTCCTCTCTTTAGTTGTTGGTCTTGATAAGGTCCAATCCATGATGGTTGTTGCATGTGCACATAATAGTTTATTAGTGTTGCATAAAAACATAAAATAATTGGAATATAAAGTTTCTAAGAAAAGCTTTATCACCTGGCTTGGATGAGATCTAGTGGATATGGTTTCACTAAATACTTTTCCTGGTACTTTTACTTATATATAAAAAATCAAAAATGTGAAAGAAAATAATTTATGGTTATATTTAAAAAAATCCAAATACCACTTACTTGTATGTGAAGATTATAATAAATGATGCAGGATGATTATACTTGAACTGTTGTGGTGAGGGCATGGTGTAAAAATTCTACCGCCAATCCTGTAACACATATTAGAAGATATGTTTACATTTTGAGAGATTATATTAAAACCATAAAAGAAGAAAATTAGTGTTAGCACCCAAAAGTAAACATTTACCCTTGTAACTTGCAAATCCTCTTTTAGACACCTCACCCGACTAATCCGACACTCCCTAGAGACTCGAGGCACCCTAAAACCCCCGCTTGTCAAAGATCTCAATGCTCCACCATTGGCCCCTTGATTGAAGTAAGTTTCCTTTTTAGCCATTCTCGTTGTTCAAGGACCATGATCTCATAAATTCTCTAGATGTAGACCGTTTTAGACCCAATTGACCCTGCCAACGAGTCCAAAACCCTCAAAAACCTTTATAGCTTTTGTTAGAACCCCCTCCAAAATACCCCTTACACATCTTCCTTCCCAAAAATTCCCCCTAAAATTACCTTGTTGGAATTTTTTACCCTTGAAAACATCAAAATACCCACACACACCTTTCTTTCTAGAATACCCCAAAATTTCCCTTGTTTGGACCCTTTTTTACCCCTAAAAACCCTTAAAATACCCAAAATGCCCTCACAACACCTTCCTTCCCAAACACCCTCAAACTCATAGTCACACATTTTGGACAATCTTACCCTTGAAAGCTCTTAAAATACCCAAAATACCCCAACGCATCTTTCTTCTTGGAATATCCCCAAATTTTCCTTGTTTGGACCTTTTTACCCCTAAAACCCTTAAAATGCCCTCACAACACCTTTCTTCTCGGAATACCCCCAAACCCACACATCTTGGACTATCTTACCCTTGAAAACACTCAAAATACCCAAACTGCACTTCTTTTGGATCTTTCTATCCCCAAAATACCCCTTCCTAAACCCTATAAATAGGGGATGGTATATGGGGACCCAACGCATCGAATCAACCTAGGAAAATGGACCCTCTCCCCTCATTCGAATTTTCTTGCCACATTATCCGAATATAATTTTTTTTTATTTTAAACCCCTTTCATTTTTACCTAAAAAGGAAAGGTGGGAGTTTTTTGTTTCGAGCCTCCCTCTTCTCCTTCATTCTTCCTAGAAACTACAAAAAAGAAAGAGCTCGACATTGCAGAGAAGGGTGGTCGCCATTAACTAGCTTTGAATGTTCCAAATTGCACCTCTTCCACCTTTAATTGACGTTGCTCACAGTCCATATGGCAGTTATGATCTCCAACATTTGGATTCCGGCATGCTAGAAGCCCTTAAGACCAACGTCTCAAGAGAAGTTTAGAGGGTTTCTTTTGAAATCCTAGTGTTCACAACGGAATTCCTTTAGAATCCCTTGGTTGGAACACATTCTATGAATCATTTGCACACGTAGGTAAGCTCCCTTCGTCCTTTTATTTATTTATTTTATTATTATTATTGATGTAGGGTGTTTTGGCCCGACCTCGTAACACGGGGACACGTGGACGCGACTTGGCATAAGTGACAATTCAGCACGACAGCCTGGCCACAATTCGGCGTAACGAGCTCGCCGAGGCCCGACCAAACGACTCGGCGGGTGTGACAACTCGCCGAGAAGCAAGGCCCAGCTCGCCTCGAGCCTGAGGGTGGAGCGCCCCGAGCTCCCCCCGTGCAAAGGGACCCGAGCTCCCCTTGAGACCCAAGCTCCTCCTAAGGGACTCCGAGCTCTCCCTTCCTAAGAAGGGAGCACCCCGACTTTTGGCTAAGTGTCCCGAGGGAGAAACACCTCGGGACAGCACTGTCAAGACTCCTGTTCGTACTTGCTTAAGGCTCGCCTCCGGTGCGAGCACCTCGGTGCCGAGGCAAACCAGCCCCAAGTGGTTCGGTGCACAGTAGCTCGACAGCCTGCAGGGGAGATCTGCCTGACATCCGTACCTGTCGGATCCGGTGGCAGCGCATACATCCCTTGCCAGGTGGCGTTTTGCCTTCCGTCTCTGAAAAGCATGGCATGCCTGACGAGTCCGTACCCTGCAGCAGCAGCCTGCACCTGCCACCCCAGCCCTGGCAGTAACGGCTAGGGCAGTGGCGGTTACGCCTGATGTGACTGAGCTCCGATATAAAAGGACCCCAATCCTCACGAAGCAAAGGTATTGAAGCTAGCACTTTCAGCACTCTTAACTCTCTGTGTCTTCTTTGAGTTTTCCTCAGAGTTCTAACTTAGCCATCGGAGTGTTCCCGCCGAGAGAGCTCCCCGGGAACCCTTCACGTTCCTTTTCATCTCAGGTGCCATCTGCTACAGCTAGGAGCCAAGTTTCAGCCAGCTAGGAGTGCCCAGATCGTGCTGCATCAATTATTATTATTATTATTATTTTCTCTGTTGCCTGAAACAAATTGCTAGAACGGTTTAGGGGTGATAGACATCAGGGTTCTCGTCCTCCCCAAGTAGGTTATTGACTAAAGGAAAGGTGTGACGGGAAATTCCCAGTACCACCCCATTCGTTGAAGCTCAATACGAAAGAGAATGGTGCCCTGGTGCTTCTAGAATTGTGACTCTTGAATCCGAACTCAACCAAGTCTTTGCCCCTCTCCTAATTCGATGAACAGTAGCTGATTGGTGCCAAGAGAAGCATGAAGGGGGGAATCCAATATTGTTACACTCATTGGCCTTCAATATGAATACTTTTTTTATTTTTTTTTTGCTGGTAAAGTTTCTTGTTCAATTATTAATTCAAATCTTGTACATCAGAATAATCTAGAACATGGTGTCTTTCTGTTTCTCCATGAAAACAAGCTTTGTATGCTAAGACGTGAGCTAGTTTGTTTTTTGTACGAGGGATATATACAAATTCTATTGACTGAAAGTGTTGTGTCTTGGCTTGAATGGTACCCTAGTGAAGTTGATCCACCCATGAGCGATCAAGAGAATGGTTCTTGAGTTTTTTGACCTGTCCTTCAGTATCTAAGCAAACCAGTAAATGATTGCAATTGTGACGGATTGCTGATTCCAAACCTTGAATTAGAGCTCTAATTTTTGCATCATTGCTCCCATTTTCTTTGCATGCTATTCCTTGTGCTTCCTAGATTGCTTTTGATTTTGAACTCTTGAGTACATATCCAATTTCTGGATGACCTGATTTTTCATCAAATGAGTCGTCTGTGAACAAGGTATACGAGGGAGTGACTGGATTTGACCTTATGTCAAGGTGCTCATTCTCTTCTTTTGCAATTTCTGGATATTCTTCGAGGATGTTGCAGGATGATTCAATGATTCTCAAGGGGTGATTTTTTTTTCTTTTGAAAGATCCATTTATTCCTTACTTCCCATAACTTGTATAGTATCACATGGAATTTGGAGAGCATGTAGATTTTCTCCATTTGGCTTCCAATATGAATACTTGGGAGTCGGGGAAGATGATACCAAATGAGTTCAGATTAAATCAATTTTGGTTAAGCATTTTGTGGTTAAACTAGAAACCAATGAACAAATAAATAAATAAATATTTGATAATGGTGGTAGCCGATAGATAGGTCAAACTATCACCAAATTCAATAGCAAAATTGAGTTTTCTAGAGCATTTTTCACTCTGTATTGTTAAGTGTTTCAAAAACTGCTACTTGTTTGATTGAATTCAGCCTTGCTATTTCGGTTAAGAGGAAGTGACATTCGCTGTGACAGGGGAGAGGGGTGCCTAACACCTTCCCTCTCCTCTTCCTAGGTTACTCGGATTGCCTTATTTTGATGACGGAGTCACCATAAATCAAAAGCTATTTAGTTTGAACACCGGGAGTCCCATCACTCCCTTTCTCTACTATGATGGGTGGTGACTCCAGTAGTTCAGCCACGAAGTGGGTCACTTTCCGGTGCCCACAACTAGCTTACATGAATAACATTTGGAATAGTGTTTTGTGATTCACCTCTACTTGCAATAGTTTCCCAAAACCTTTGGCCTTATATTATAAGAGTTTTAGAAGGGTTTCAATGCAAGATTTAGAAAATTTTGATGCCTAACCTCATCAAATTTCCATACTTGTGTGGATGTTATAGAGTGGTTAGATTCTTGCTCTTTTGTCATATTCTTATTGGCTAAATGGTTCAAATTCCCTCCATCTTTACATGCTTAAAGCAACAATAATCAATTAGTAAAGTTCTAAAGAAATCAAATTAAATAAATTAGAAAATACTTGTGTAGTGCATTTTTCAATAGATTGGTCCTTCTTTGGTCTTTTTCTCTTGTCTATCACTTTCTGTAAGGCATTTTTTGACCTTTTTTTTGAGGAGTGCACATTGGAAAACTCGTGGTTAAATCCTTTCACATGTTTTACAAGCCCATCTCCCGTAGAACTAGAATACTTGAATTTGTATGTTAGTAGTTT
The DNA here is from genome assembly GCF_000365185.1 of Nelumbo nucifera. Next base: position 1,355,399 of record NW_010729120.1, on the reverse strand, counting down.
CAACTTGTGTACCATCAAGATCTATGTAAAGAGATCCATCAAATGATATAGATGATTGCTCAACGGTTGCTTGCTTTATACACCTTGATACATCTTTCAAAAGCTTTTCTCCTACTTGGATAGCCATCTTGTAAGCATCACCATTAGATGAAGAACGACCCAAATTCAGCATACCACAGTTCTTCAACTGTATTCATTAGCAAAATAGGATGTAAACTAGACGAATTCAGGCATTATGCCCCTTTGATTGTACAGATAAGAAAAGCAGGGGTAAACCCTTTTCTGGACTAGAAAGCCAACTATTTACTGCATGAACGACAACATAGTGGGATTGAAAACCAACTGAAATCATTCAACTTCATCAGCATTTCTACTGTTATTAGATGTACAGGCAATTGATTTCATTAAGAGGAAGAAATGTTGGACTAGAAAGCCAATTGATATCATTCTTACTATTATTTGATCCATTTGTGCAAGCAATCGATACCAATCATCCGATGATGTATCTCTCCCACCATTGGTTGTGAACCCACTGCTATTAACTAGTTAGAATTTCGATCTATCATGGCAGAGGATGAAAAGTGAAAACCAAAATACCTATGTTTTGGTTTTAGATAGGGGTGCCAATTGGACTAGATTTGGTCTAATCGGATCCAGTACAATGTGAGTCTATTATAAATGGACCAGGTTCAATCCAATCCAATGAATATTTTGGATCATTTTGGAACAGTCCAATTTGTTCTAATTTAGATTGATTTCAATCTAAACCCAATTCATTGTCACCTATATCTTTATCTTATATCAATGGACCGGATATTGGTTTAATCCAACCCAATCCAATATAAATTTATTATGGACGAAACCAGTCCGATCCAATCTAATAAATATTTTGAATTGGATTGGTCCGATCCAATATGCCTTGTTGGTCCGTCCAATTCATCCAAATTGATTTTGGACTGGTGGAGTCCAATCCAAAACCGGTCCATTGACACCCTTAGTTTAGGAACGCAAAGGGAAGGAATAAATACTTGACGGTGATGTCATTCTTCATGCTAATTAGAGAGAGAGAGGAAATATGGGCTCGGTTTTGGAGAGAGGGCAGGAAGGAAGAATGGATAAAAGTCGAATGACCAATTTCATTTGGGAGAGCTAATGGTGTGAGAGAAAACAACCATTTAGCTCTTTTCGCAAGGGTCTAGGTCTAGGTGGAACACGATTGTATTGGTATCACTTCCATAAACATGGGTAGAGTGTGTGGCATTATTAGTTTTTTTTTTTTTTTTCTGGACTTGGGTATAAAATTTTCCCTTAGGTTGTGTTTTGTTGCAGTGTAAATTTATTTGCATTAGTACAAATGCATGAGAGTGCAAATGTAAAAATTGCAAATTCTTGTGTAATTTTGATTTGGGTTTTACTTTATTCTGCTTCATGTCTTAATTTACTTCATTTGCACTGCAATCAAACAAAATGAGCTAAAATTTAAAATAAAAATAAGTCAAAATTTACACTCAAATCATTTACACTAGCATGATTTTGCATCAGTTTAAATTTATTTGCATTGCAACTAAACACACGCTTTATCTTATGTTTGCTCAATGGACATATGGGATAGGGCTCATATTAGTTAGGTTTTTTTATTAAAAAGAATTAGGCGAAGAAATTAAGTACATCGCTTAAATTTAGGAAATACGAAAATTGGGTAAAGAAGTGTAGAGATATCGGGCCAGCCCAAAGTAGAGTTAACCCGAGCCCCACCCAATCCGGCCCGACTTGCAGCCTTGGGCCCTGGCAAGGATTTCAGCTCAGCAGGTTTTGTGAATTTGTGGGATGAAAGGGCTAAAAGGTAAAAAACAGAGCGTGCCGTAAGAAGCGGGACGACCTTGCGGCTATATATACCCCTAGTCGGGCATTCCAGGGAAAATACCAAGGTGTTTCTTCATATATCTTTTCTCTCTCGCGATTTGGAAACCCTAACCCTGGTAGGGCTTCTATTATTGCGCCAAGATTTCTGTTGATCTCTATTTGAATGATCTTCCGGTGGATTTTCGGTCCGATGCGTTTTTTCTAGACGAGCTTAACCCCTAGAATTTTTTGTTATTAGGGTTGATTGCATCTATTTCTGGACGGAGAAAATTTGCCCAAACTTTCCCTCTTGCAGACGATCAGCAGAAGATTGTGGTTGACTACACAGTGTTGATAAGCTTTGTTCTTGTTATTCTGAGGCGATTGTATTGTTACGTCCTGAACGATGTCTCGATGCTTTCCTTATCCTCCACCTGGGTATGAGAGGAAGAACGGTGCCGACGCTCTAACTGAATCGATTAAGGTTTGTTGAGCATTCATGCAGTGTTGATTTTTGCGTTTATGCTCGACTGCTTTTTTCGGTTCGCAAACGTGATTGGAATCGAATCTCGGCTATCCTTTTTGTACACTGAATATATGATTTGCAATTGGTTAATTATGTAATGGATGATCTACATAGATGTGTGTTTTTGAACTCAGGAGGACAATGAAGATCTTACTTCCTACCCATTTATTTTTGGCCTTTGCGGAGTATGTACAGACTTCAGGATGGTTTTCTTTCAACATCTCTTAAAATAGAGAAAATAAAAAAACAAGGATGATTTTGGTTAAGGGAGAGTGTGCTTTATCTGTAGAGCTTGAGATGTGTGGTTATTTGAATCGGTTGCATATGATACTAAAGTTCGGGATCTTTTGGCTCATTGTTGGGGCCTTTTATTTCTACATGTTTTTATCCTTGTGCATAAGTTATAGAAGTTTATTTAAGACAAAGGAAAATCAATATAAGGTTTCTTTCATGATTATATAATGTTAATTACAAGATAAAACTTAAGAGCTATGCTATTGCGTTTATTAGAATATTAATTTTAAGGCAATTTGATACCCTGTTCTTGTTGCTGAAGTGGGCATGTTCATTGCTTAATAAACGTTCAACATGCCTTGTTTCATATATTTGAGTAGGATTCTTCCTACCTACACTTTCTGTTGTACTACCATTTTATACTTCAATCGAAGTGATTTTGATGGCACATTATGATGTTGTCCAAGCTTTATTCATTGGTATCTACTATTTGTCTGGTTCAAGGGTGTGAATTAAGTCAGTCCCATTAACATGCCACATGGGAACCAACCAACCAAGTTTTTTGACATGCAACCATATCCAGACTTTTATGTTCTGAGTACTTGCTGTATCTCACGGCATTATGTCAATTTTGTTACCAAGGGTTGCTTGTAATACTGCAACTCCAAGGTTCCCCAATGAGTTACTTGTCAATTCTCTGTGTAATCAAAAGATGATCTTACTTTGGCCCTATTACAGAGTGTAAACAGGCATATGTGTAACAATTACTTGCTGTTTCTTGTTTATAGCATTGTCGGAAACTTAGCTTAATATCAAAGTCAGGTGGCTCTGGGAACTTCATGAATAGAGCCGCAACTTTTGGCAAGGCATTGTTTTGGATGTTTATGTTATTTGAAATGCCAGTTTCATTTTGTTGTGTATGCCTCAGGTTCATGTATTAATGTATCATTTATTATAAATGAGTTGCAGGTTCTGGTTAGCATGCCTGAGAAAGCATTACACTAGCTTTCTTTTCAGTTTCAGGTTTATATTTTTGATATTGGGTGTGATTGCTTTAATTTGACTTTGTGAATACAAACAGGATTTGTGCAACTGGAGGTGCATGCAGGTTATGGTTCAGTGACTCTGGATTTTCTGCACATTTAATTCTTTTTCAGTGTTGGAATCTATAGATTCCCAATCTAAAGAGGATTGACTTTTTGATTGGTTTTGATAAATACGAATTCAGGACGGGATCTTCTTAGTTTGCAGCAAGCTTCATGACATCATTGGTTTCTAATTGTGGGTTTCTATGAGCTTTATGGTTGTATGGCCCTCTGTAAATCTATACTTGAAGTTGGACGGGTGTTGGATCTAATATGAAATCAAGGAGTGTCAAAGAAAATATCCTATGTCCATAAAAAATGAGTTGGAGCCAGGGGTGTTGAAAATGCACCTCAATTCCAGCAAATATTACTGAAATGGTGGGATCAAGGAAGTAGAGTGTCTGATGATAGACCAAAAATTGGCCGAGTAGTGTAAGCTTGAATACAAGTGGGGCATACAAGTCATCTTATGTTATCCAGGGTCACTTTTATCTCTTTACTAGCTGCAAATAGTGCCTTTGGCAGGACTTTTGAGTGGCATCAACATTTTTGGGCTATTAGAAGGGTTGAAGATGTTAGCATTGTCTTCTTGCTGCCTATATTGAGTGCATATTTCCATGATCAAAGTCCAAAGGCATTGGATGGGTGTTGGCCTGTTGACCTTTTTGATATGTGATGTGCACAGAAACATGAGAAGGAAGGATAAGTTTGTGTTATAAGCTGCTTCAGTTTTTTGCAGCCTTGTAGCCTATTTCTTTCACATTCTCTATTATGAAGTTAAACAAGTCCGATGAGTAGATTTTTTCCTCCCAAGCAGGTCTTATTCCAGCAGAAGTATATTTTCTGAAGTTGATTTGTTGGCCATGGTGATGCAGGGAAGGAATAAATGGACCAAATAAGAATTTCAGACTTTGAGATCATATTGTTTGGGGCTTTAGGAATGCTAGTCTATTCAATGGCTTTGGGTTACTACCAAGTTTTCTACTTTGACTTGTGCAAAGTGGTATCCCGGGCTCACTAGCTGTGCCACTGTACCTCAGTTTTTGGTGGTGCTTAATTTTGTGGAATCAAGGTTCAAAGTATCGATACGATACTGCCAATACCAGTATCGTATCGGTACATAGAAACACCCAACACACTTTTTCTTTTTCAAATTTTGGTTTTTAAGGAAGCTAAAAATAGGTTTTTTTTTTATTAAAAGCAGGTGGGGTTCCGAAACACCTGTTTACAGGACAGGTGGACAGGTGTTTCGGGGCATATCTTTTTCAAAAGATACAATACGATACGCCCGATACGGGGCGTATATCGAGTGTATCGTAACCATGTGTGAAATAGATTCTAATTATTTAGGTCTCAAGTTATTGGGATGCTGAATAAAGCTTCTTTTTTTCTTAATTTAGAATATTTTCTGCACTCTGATTTCAGCACCTACTGTCTTGCAACAGTGTAGTTTAAACTCAAACTGTGTGTTTACTCCTTTGACTATGGATTGCTTGTCATCCTCCTTGAATAGTTTTTCTGTGGTAGGATGGAGTATGGGATATACAGTCCTTGTAAATCTCTAAATACCTAATGTAATGAACTGAACTGATTTTATGCTGCATCTTAATAAGCTTAGTTTTCTCCTGAAATTTCAAGTATTCTCCATGAACTTGGTTGTGCCTTGTTTCCTTTTGTCTAGCTGCTTTGGTATGTCAAAATGATGGTTACCCTGGTGTTATGACATCCAGAGAGAAAAGGACAAGGCTAAGAAAGAAAGAAGGAAAGAGAAGAAGAGAGAAAAGAAAGAAAAGAAGGAGAAAGACAGAACCAGGGACAAGGGGGAGGTTGGGAAGAAGCATAATGACGAAAAGAAGCACAAGAAGAGCAAAGTAGATCAGAAGGGGGGAGAGCATCCGAAGAACATTCAAGATGACAGCGAACAGTTGGAGAAGAGTGTCCTTACTGAAGATCATGGACAGGCTGCTGTTTCTCAGAACGTCTATGACTCTTCTGACAGCACCGGGAACAGCCACAAGAGAAAAAGGCTTAGCTCGCCCTCTGATGGCAGCCAAAACAACGGTTAGTGTGTTTCTTTTATCCACTCTCTACAACTTGTGCTTAATGGGGTTTGTTGTTTCTTGGAGGCGCTGACATTCTTGAAATTCTTTTTGTTATTGTAAAGGGAGCATTCTGCGAATTAGGTTGCCCTTGATGAAACACAAGGAGCCAGAAGCATTACCCAGCAAGGCAGTTTCTTCTTGTAATTCTATAGGGTCTGATGTTGTTGCACAAGGGAGGTGTGAAGTTACTCATAGATCCGGAAATGAGCAAGCTTGTTCTTCTTCGTGTAGAATCGAGACTGCTACTGCTGTGCAAAATAGTCATGTGAAGGCTTCAAGTTCCAGTATAGAACTGCCATGCTCCACTTCCAGCATTGGAATTGTTGCCCAGGACAAGGCCCCATCTTCTACATGCGGCGTCCCTAAAAGAGATAAAATAAAAAAAGAATTACAAAAATACAGGGACCTGGTTGAGAATTGGGTGCCACCACCTATTCAGAGAGAGTATGCCGAGTTTGATGATCAAGACTGGCTCTTTGAAGTGAAGCCCCATGGCAGGCACGAGGCAAAGAGAGTAAAGGTTGATAGTGATAGTTTGTGTCGTGGAAGCTCAGATCTATGGCCGCAGGCCTGTTACTTGCCGGAGGTGGATGTATATGCATTGCCATATACAGTTCCTTTTTGAGGTTTTTTGATTTTGGCCAGATGGTGGAGACGAATTGTTGGCGATTGGGGTTTCTATATTGTCAACATCTGGGTGGTTTTACACCAGTACAGCGCCATGCGCATAGCTCCAGCCTCTCCAGCTCGTTATCGTTACAGTTTTTGGGCAGAGGTGATGTTGAGGATTGGGAAGGAATGGGAGGGGGCGGACTGTTTGCTTGTAGAAAGAGCAAATTCATCTTCTTCCAATTGATACCAGGGAAAAGAAAGATCAAATTCATGTTATACACTGCACAAGCACAACTCGTTCTTTATGTCATCAGTATATAAAGCAAATTAAATATTCAATTTGCAGCTTCAATGATGTTTTTGTGCTGCATGCGTCGTAGTATCGTATGGTGTTGCCTTTTCTTTTATGTTCTTTATCCCTTCTGCGTTCTGCCTATCGGTGTGCTTTATTTTTGGAGAGCAATTTTGGTTTCTACTTTCTAGGGCCAACCTAATTGACTTTAGATTTGACTTGAATTAGCAGTTTGATTGTTTCTGCATCCAGCCCTGTATTATAATTTTCAGAAATACAGAAACACTCAAACTTCTTCCATTGCAAAAAGACATTGTTTTTTGTTTATTTATTCATTCATTCATTCATAGGTTTCAATGGAAATTTCAATCCGCATTTTCAGAATAGGAAGTTTATTAGATTCAGACGTGCGTTTGTTTTTAGCGAATCATTGTTTTTTTGGGTTGTTGTTGCTTAACTTTTGTTCGAAGGTTTTGATTCTCAAACCCAGAATATGCAATCATTATAGATTGATGTCTTTGTTTAAGGCCTCCCATTTTCAGACATTGGCTATCAGTGTGAACTGTCGGGAGAATGTATGTAAATAGTGAACGATACGGATGGTGGATTGGAATAGCCAATGTGCAAAGTTTTAGAGGGTTTGGTGTGGGAAGTGATATGGTGGATTTGTAACAAAAGATGAAATGATACAAAAGGGGCTCTATTTTAGGCAAGCCCCAATTTTATGAACCGGGAACATTCCTTACGATGCATGGGTCATAATAAACTAGCAGTACCAAGAAATTGTGTTATCTATTGGTTTCCACCCATGCTTCTATCTTTTAACCAATGTTTTAAAAACCAGACCGGACACAGAACCGGTTTGGGAATCAGTTTCCAGGTTGAATGGTCTGACCGTTGGGTTTAAACAGATTCCCCGTTCCGATTTAAACATAATAAATAAATAAAATAAAAATGGCCAAAAATCATTGTCTGGATCGATGGTTCGATCGCCTGGTTCAATGGATCAACTGACCAAATCATCAGTTTTTCATCAAAAAGTGGTTTAAGAGTGAAACGGAACCAGTTATCTGACCATGACTGGTTCCCTGGTCAACCCGTCTGACCATTCAGTCTGATTCAGTTTTCAAAACCATGTTCTAATTGTTTCTTAAAGTTAAGCTGGTATCATTTTTCATAGTATGGATCTGCTGACCATGACACATTGCTGGCTACACGCATCCAACTATACATCGGGAATTTCGGTTTTATAGTACAACCAATGTTCCATTGTTTCTGATGTAATGTGTGGCAGGATGCGTGTGGTCAGTAATGTGTCGTGGTCAGCAGATATAAACTCTCATTTTCAAGCTTTTATTCAAAAGGATAAATATAATAATCATCTTAACCCACAGAAAGCTAAGGTTGAACCAATTGTTAAGCCAACTCAACAACATGACCAGATGAGATCACCCCAATGTGTGTCATAAAACATTTTAAACTCCAATTACACTACATTTGAATGGGTCTAGAAAAGAACAGGAGTATTCCTACAAGCTTAGGTGATTACACATTTAAGCATTTCTCTTGGTAGGGACAAGGTCGTTGGGTGGGTGTTGGGAGGGGTAAAGCTTGGTGTCAATCGCTGTATGATAATGGGATACAACATAGCGGTAGAGTCCAGTTAGAAGAGATCACATCTCCGCCCTACAATGCCCCACAGCACATCCCTGCTGTGTATTAGGAATATCTCCCGATGATAGTACCAAAACTGATGATATCGTCATCGGAAAATGTTTCCAATACATTGTGGGGATGTGCTGTGGGGCGGCCCCTTGTGAGACGGCGATGTGAACTCCAATTAGAACTGTTAATGTTAGATTTGATTGGATTCAAATCATAAAAAACTGTCACATATAAAATATGTACACACATTAATTATTAATTTATTATTAAACGAGGCAAATCAGATTTGGAGCAGTTTTTGAACTTCTAAGCAGCTGGTGGGATTCCCCTAAGCCAGCGCAACTTTTTTATTTCTTAATGCTGTGCTTTTTTTTCTGTAAAATGTAAACTTTTTACAACTGAAATATTTCTATCCTTTCACAGTAAAAGATTTGTATTCAACCTCTTCCAGTTAGTTCTGATCTAATTTTAATTGTAAATGGGGAAATATAGTTCCAAATATTTTAGCCTGAAAAAATTTCCAGTAATTAATTTTACATTGAAACAAACAGATTACAGAGCTGGATCTTGATGCGTGTAATATAAACCCACTATTGGGTCCAACTTTTTTTCTTTCCTCAAATGTACAAAACTACAAATTAGACAAAAACTTGTTTAAACGGAGAGAGAGAATCGTTGTTGGAGGTTGAAGCTAATCAAAACTAGATGAACGACTCCAACGTCCCTTCAAATAATCCTTTTGGTCCACGCTGCTGAAAGATGTAATTGTGACATCATCATCATCCACATCAAGCAATGCAAGGCCTAGAAGTGACTCAGCACTTGATTCCGGATAAACTTCTTCATCATCTTGGTTATCCCACTCTGTCCCAACATTGCCACAGGATTTCGCCCACTCCTCCACATCCTTGTCCCCTTTTAGAAGCTTCATTATCTGTCATAGGTGACACCCAATTATGTGTCATTTCTCTTTCTTTACCCAGACATTCCAACTCCCAAATCTCAACAGTGGAGACATGGAGCTTAAAAAGATTTGTCTCCAGAAATCAAAATTGGTAGTTAAATGTTACGTGCCAGTCAATAAATTTTTCTTGGCCTTAACATCTGCACTCATTTAAGTTAGGGCTACCCAGTGGGTAATTGCCCCATGAATTTTGGGGTAGAGACAGGTTTTGAGTATAGGTAGGATATGGTATTAAGGATAAATTCTACCCTCTCCAATCCATATATAATTGGAAATCATATAAATTTTATGTATTAAATGTTGAATTTAATAATATTGATAATCAGAAGTTTATGTATTTTTTATATGTATTAATCCAATAATTGCAAATTTTATTATTTATTCATATTATTTTATTTATTTATTACTTATATATAACAAGAAATAATATGAAATTAAATTCGGATTCTAAACCCAATCCACCCTACAAGCTACACTTGAATGCAGAAAGGATAGGGTGAGAGGGGGTTTTGCATTTTCATATGCGAAGAGGATTTGGATTCTCAAAATCCAACCTACCATGGGTTCTGCAGCAGGTATAAATGAGGACATTTAGGGAAATGGAAAAGGTCTAGAATTTACAAAACCCTTCTCAAACCTGCCTAGGGCAGTCAATGTGTCAGGTCCGACCCGATGGACCTGATAGACCCAAATTGATTGGACTAGTTCTGGTTCTAGGAACTGGAACTGAGTCCTGATATAGTGTCTCGATTATTATTGGTTGAGAATCGCTTCCACCCAATCCTAAACCGATTCAGACCCAACCCGAGCTATATTAATATAATACATAATATATATATATATATAAATTATATAATAACATAATATATATATATAATATTTAATATATTAAACATATTTATTTATTATTATTATAATCAAATTCCCAAGAATTGATCGATTTGGTTCTGGGTCTGAAAATTACAGATCCTATTGGTTCTGGTTTGGTTCCAGTGTTCAGTATTTCCTATCAGATCAGTTCCGGTTTTAGTTGGTTCCAACTCAGACCTGACCCATTGACAACCCTAAACTTCCCCATTGCCATTCCTATTCCTAACCCCTATAATGCAGATGAAGATCAAACTAAGAGGTTGTAGTTGTACTACACAAAGTCATTGGTGTGTTTGCACCAAAATAGATAACATTAATACAGCTCATGAAAGAGAGACAATTCATGTACCATGCATCCATTGACAAGGAATAAACTGATACCTGACTCATATTGGGACGAAGACGAGCTGTCCTTGTAATGCACAGTCCTGCTGCGAGAACCATTCTCTGCATCTGAGCCTCGTCGAATTTTCCTTCCAGATTAGGATCCACTAATCCTTCCAAATCCCCGGTTTTGAGTATTGGTTTTGCCTGGAATGTCCAAAAGCATTAGTAAATGGACCTTTGGAGGTGAAAGGCTGAAGTGACGAAATCTTTCTTTAAGATGGTGTTTAGTATTGATGGGCTTTTTTTAGAGCATCAGGCGTTTAAGGAGAAAAACGCCAAAAAAGATGTTTGGTTGAGCCCTTTATTTAATAAATCTATTTCTCAATTTATGTGAGAGCCATACCATTTATCAGAAAAAAAAAAATGTTACAAATAGTATCTTTCATTTTCAGGGTCTTTTTTACTGTTTAGTTTATAAGACATCTATAAAATCAGATTTTGTCCCGATTTTCAAGATAAACATGATGATATCAAATATATCCTAAATTTAGTATATGTTTGGAATCGATGTTGCATATATAATACGATTTTCTTAGAAAACATTGTCTTTTTTTTTGTTTGGAGATGTTGCTGCAAGTAAAACATTTCTAGGGCAATAGCAACATCTTCTGTCTGGTACTAATGCTCCATATCTGTTTTCAACAGTAGTACCCATTATAGGAAGTCCATATCACTGTCACATCATATCTTTATTGGCAGCAACAAGCTACAAATTGAGAAAACATCGAATTCCACGCCTTCTCAATTTCCACGACATAGTTTGAAGCACCATTTTTTATGGAAAAACAATTTCAAACATGTTAATGTTTTCTGGACCGGAGCACTGATTTTTCCAACGTAACACTGATGAATTGATACCAAACACCACCTTAAATTGAAGTAGACTCTTACCCAAATGACCAAACTCTCTTGTCCCATGGGAGTAGTCCCTGTACCGCCGATTGCCTTTCTTCCAGAAATCAGTTCAAGAAGCACCACACCGAAGGAGTAGACATCTATTCTGTCGCTAACCTTCCCGTACATGAAGTACTCTGGTGCGAGATACCCAAACGTCCCCACTACATCACTGTGGCTCTCATAATAAGGTGGAGTTGTCGGTGCCCATACAGCAAGACCGAAATCAGATAACTGTTGCAGACACAGCATGATAATGGTACCACTTCTGTTGAAATTCTGTGCAACGATTCAAACTAGTAGAGCACTGTATATCTGGTAAGAGAGAGAGAAAGAGAACTACCTGTGGCTCCAAGTCATCAGAGAGAAGAATATTTGAAGACTTGACATCTCTGTGAACAACAGGCCGAGAACAATCATTGTGTAGGTAATTTAGTGCCTCTGCAACTCCAACAGCCACCTTAAATCTCACCTCCCAAGACAGTACAATTCCATCTTTTGTACCTGATTTATGAATTAAACTCCTGTCACCATCATTTTATGAGGTAAAAGTTTACCAGAAATCCTGGACTTCACCTAACATCTTTAAATTTTTTGGTTGAAGGGTTTATTGAGATGGTATCAAAGCTTATTTGATTATGTGGTTTAGTGTTCAATTCTTCTTGCCCCATTATAATTAATTAAATTTAAGCACAAGGTGTGGGTGGGCTTATAGTCGGATGGGTTTTCGTGTGAAGAGCATGCCAGAGAGTAAAAACATATCCAGCGACCTCACCTAACAGTTTAAGTTTTGTTGAACGATTTCTTTAGATAGTATCACAGCTTGATTGACCAAGTTGTTATCCCATTATAATTAATTAAATTTAAGCACAAGGAATGATGGGCCTGTGATTGTCTAAAGAATAAAAACCTATTCAGGGACCTCACCTAACAGCTTAAACTTTTAGATTGAACAGTTATTTGAGAGGTGGAGCAAGTAACAGAAGCTTTTACCATGTAGATTTTCCTCCAAATTTCCCTTGGAGAAGAAATTATAAACCGAGATGAGATCGTTGTCTTCTATGCAGATCCCAATCAATGGTGTGATGTGTTTATGGTTCAATGAAGATGTGATGTCTACTTCCAAGGCAAAATCCTTCCATGCTTCTTTTGATGATTTCAAGATCTTTATTGCCACTGACTTCCCGTCGGGAAGACAGCCCTTGTAGACGCGGTTACACCCTCCCTTCCCGATCAGATGTTCTGTTGGTGAAATGATCAAATAATTAGAAAGAGACCCAGATGAAGAAAACAAAAACTATAACTATATAATTAAGCCTTATACTCGATGAATGTCTGAACCTGATGAGAACTGAGATCTTGAATTCTTGAGCTCCTTATGGCTGAACCATCTACAACTTGGAGAGTTTGTCCTGATGAGAAGCTCCAACTCATGGGGAACCTTCTCCCAAGCTAATAAGCAGTTGCTGTGACTCTTATCCACACAATTGCTGTTGTCTCTTCCAGAAGGATTTTCTTCTTTATCACTCTCAGAACCAATCTGGGTCTTGGGAGTGAGTGGGGGGGATCGATTTGGTAAGCTCATTACCCATTGGACAACAGACATTTTTCTAGCTTCAGCATCACTCATAGTTTCAGGAATTGCAGAAACAGCTCTTCGAAGGAGGGGCCAACCAGGCATTGATTCTGGCACATCTCTTACACGAAGAGATGATGATCTCGATGGTGGTTCATCCCATTCATGAGAAATACTGAAACTGCAATCTTTCAAACTGGGTTTCTCAATCTCCGTCTCCTCTGCGTCTACTAAAGAAGGCTGTTTCTTAAGCCTGGAAATATTAACTGAATAAAAGCTCGGCCTTGGATCTCCTTTTAGGCCAACTGAAAAAAGGGGTAAAAACAAAACATTCATTCATTGCCGAAATCTGTCCAAATGGTTGAATTCATAGAGAGAACGGATCAAGTTCAAACCTGTAAGCTGGTTTGTCGAACCCCTTTCAAATACAACCTTCCCATTGTGGACAGCCAGTATGGCGGTATTCGGCGGTAAGCATTTGGCACAGTACTTGGCCATTGACACCCAACCCCTGAAAAAAAGAATTTCTGCTCAGGAAAGGAGGAAGACTCCCATGATCATAAATCAAACTACTTCAAGGAAAAGGAAAAAACCTCAACAGATTCACTTACCCGAGAGCATGATGCCTGTTAATCCCCACGACTACTGCAATGGCAGCACATTGTTTGGCCTCTCTCACCAATGCTTTCCTAACCGAATTCCCCCGCGAGATATAGCCTGTGAGATCAACCTGAAATGGGAATGGTGAAGCTCATTAGAACTTAACAAATTCATACAATGAAAACAGAATTATAGAAATGGTATACCTGCTTCACATCACACAGGCCTTTGTAAACTTGCAGATAATCATCCAGCGAGGACTTATCTTTGGAGTGAGGATCTGAAGAGATTAAGCCATTGAAAATTCTCAGGTTTAAATAAGCTGATGAAACTTCTCCCAATAAGTATCGTACAGAAGACAATAACCACCATTACCTGAATTTCGAGAAACGTTAACTGCAACCACGCGATCTCCTGGTTCAGCGACTTTAACAAGGGCCCAGCTAAGTAAGTCTCTGCTATATCCGTCGATTCGAATGCCCACCAACACGCTCTTCTTCTCTGCGGCATCCTCTGTAGATGCTGTCATTCTTTCTTCCCTTGTCACAATTACGACAAAACGATCAAAACCTCTGCTGTTCCCTCCCTGAAGTTGCAGAATGCCTGCAAGTCTGTCCTGGTTAATACCAGGCTAGCTCTTGGAACGATGATGGTTCCAGTGTCTGCAACAAAAGGTCATTAGAGTTACTTCCCCCCCTTGTAGCATTTACAGACTCAAATTAGGACAAACAGAACAAAGCCATGACTCCCCAATGCAAGACATTCTGAAAATGCTTTCCCCTGTTTATTTAATAGCAGCTATTAACAAGCTTTGGAATTAAAAATAAAAGGACAGACTAAAAATATATAGTTCTAGACAAACCCATCCCGAGATGAATGTCTCATCTTCTCGATGGATTAACAGAAACAGAGAAAGGCACATATCATCTCAGCGATGGAACCTAGAACCCGTTATGTTGAAAGGCTTCCAAAGAAGGAAAAGTGGAAAACGATAAACAGAACCCAACGACAGAAATCTACCTAATAATTGTCTCCTTCTGTCATTAAAGCCCAACATCCTTTTCAAATGAAATTGCCGCCAGAGATCATCAGCCTTACCTACTGCAACTAATACCAGGACTGAAATAAGGATTAAAAACTCAAATGGTTGTGATTTTTTATGACGATGGGGATTCATTAAACAAACGAGAAATCTTATTAAAAAATTTTACAAGGAAAAAAAAAAGGCAAAATGAAGAAAAAGAAAAAGGAATAAAGATGAGCTGATGAAAGAGATATAACAGTGGAGGTTATGAATTGTGGAATCGTCAGCTGGAGAGAGAATTCCCGCGAAATATGGACAAACGAGAGGGAGGAGGGGCAGGGGGTATGGGGTGGTGGTTCCCCTCGGCTAAATTACCGGTCATAAGTCTCGGAAAACCCATGTTAATCGGTTACTTCCTCGACCAACACAATGGCTGAGATGAGAATGCTTCACCTGCTGATGCTGTAGAGACACAGGAGGAATGGAGGATGACGTACCCAACCATATTAAGCCAACCATAACAGAAGAAAAGAAATAATTGTAAAAATGTTCAACGGGAGATAGAGAGAGAGGATGGCAGAAGTAGACACGCAACTTATAGTCGTAGAAATTTATTTGACTGGACTGGAGCAATACTAACTTATTTTCTAAGCGTCGGGTTGGTCAACTCCGTATTGGATAAGGCCATAAGGTGTCAATGGACCGGTTTTGGACTGTTTGGACGGATTGGACAGACTTTAATTCGACCAATCCGGTCCAAAACATTTATTAGATTTGATTGGACCGGGTCCATTCGTAATAAATTTATATTGAATTGGGTTGAATTTGGTTAAGTCAATATCTGATTCTAATAATATGTGTCAATGATCGCGGGTTTGAATTGAAACCAATCTAAATTAAAATAAATTTAAACAGATTAGACGATCCAAAATGATCTAAAATATTCATTGAACTAAATTTGACATGGCCTATTTGTACATTGGAGTGGATCGGATTGGATCAAAACTGTCCAATTGAGAAACAGCTTCACAGCTTCCCGTGCACCGTGAATCTGTTCTTGCAGTGAATTCATTTCTCCAGTCCCAATACAGTGGGTCCCACACGATGCACAAATCCCATGTTACACACGAAAACGAGGTGCTGAGTTGACCGGTCTGTAAGATGAAGAATTATTACAGGGTTCGACTATAACCCTTTGCCACGAGTCAGTGACAAATACCCCCTGAAAAAGCGTATTTGAACTTTCACATTGTAATAAATATTTTCTTTCGTTAGACTTCAGTCGGTTAAATTCGAAAAAGATTCTCATTGTTTAAAGGTTTTTAAACCCCCAAATTATCCTTCTCTTAATTATTTATTTAAATGATTTATGATTTTGATTAGTTTTCTAAATATAACATTTGATGAGAGGTAATTTGGCTCGATCCGTTATTACGCACAGACGTGAAATGACCTGATGATTAGATGATATTTCAACATTTTTGAACACCTCACCAGGCCAGGTCAGCTCGGGCACCTTGGACACTTCGGCTAATACCAAGGTCTGAGCAGCTTGTGGTGTCCCGACCTGTTGAGGTGTCACATAACCCTTTTCTATAAGCTAGCCAACCGTCTCCAATCTCTCTGAGATCATACCGCATGTTAGCAAGCCTTATCGTTATCTCGCCCGAGTCAAACAGACTCGATAAGCCTTATCAGCTCACACAAAGTCTATCTTTGGGTGCAAAACGGACTCCTGGTTACGTGAGTCGGAGATCTCGGATATGTTTCTTGAGGCCTACGACAGCTCGCCTATATAAGGGCATCACCTTTAGCCTCGCAAGGTACGTGCGATTTAACTCTTATACTCTCATACTTACAAGCAAACTAGCTCGCTACAACACTCTTCGCTAACTTAAACTTAAGCATTGGAGTGTCCACACCGGGTAAAGCACCCCGGGACCTCTAATACTGTTTTTCTTGAAGTTCGACCGACCACGTGTTAGACACTTAGACCGACATCTGAGCTGCCTTTTAGCAGGGAGTAATCAAATCGCGCATCATCAACATTAAAACCCTCTAGTTTGTTCTAATAGATCCTTATAGATTTCACGTTAGATTAAATATTCAAATGAAATAGTAGAGTTTTCATTTTGACAGGTATAAATTTATGATTTTATTTTGGTTTTATTGATTTATTGGAGAAAGGTGTGGATAATTTTTAAAATTTAAGATGATAAGAGACATTCATGTGAGTGAAATGAATTGAAAATTTTGGAAAATTCTTTTTTTGTTCTAGTTCTTGTAATTTTAATTGGTTTCGTTTGGAGAAAATAGAGGTGTTTTTTTGTCGATTAGGATTTAAGAAAGAAAAGAGAGAGAAAAAAAGAAAGAAGGAAGTTTAGGTAGGCATTTTGATAATTAATATAAATTACATAATCTAATTTAATGGTCCGAGAGGTATTTATGGCTAAGGCTATTTTTGGTCTAAAGGAAAAAGTAGGGAAATGTAGGAAAGTTTTTACAAACTTTGTATATGTGGGTTTCTCTACCTTTCCTTTCCTTTCTCTACTTTTTCCTTAAAACCAAGTAGAACCTAATTGAAAATTCAGTGGGGTTTTTGTTGAAAATTAAAGTTTAGAGGATGTTTGTTGTTATTAACCCCATACTAGAAGAGGGTCATTGTAATTTATTCTAATACGTTTAGTTTTCATTTTCTTTCACGTAATGGCCCTAAATTTTATAAATGACAAAAAATCGTCACCAAACCCACCAAATCGTGCGTTTTGACTCGAAGTGATTTTCGATTCGAGTCCATCCATTTCACAACGCATCAAAATTGAACAATAAAATAATTATGCACATCCATTTCACGGAACCAAGAGAAGGACATGGGATGGGAACCCTTTTGGCTGTAATGTCCTAGTAGCTGCATCATCTGCATTTTTTATTTCTTGACAACGAAAACGAGGGTTGTTAATCCTCTCTAATTGCACTAAAAAAAGGCAACGTTTGTAAATTGAACCGGATAATGAACCGGTCAGGGGTTTAGTTCTTGGGTCAAACAGTCTGATCATTCTAATCAAACGGATGGTTCATTCTGACAAAAAATAAAAAATAAAAAAAATTGGTCAAACCGTTGAATGGTTCGAACGGTTTGACTGTCCAGGTCAGTGGTTTGCTGACCAAATCAATAATTTTTGAAAAAAATAACGGTTCTAAAATAAAACAGAATTGGTCACCTGACTGGTTCCCAATTTTCTGACCCAACCATCCGGTGTGTTCTGATTCGGTTTTGAAAACCATAAAAAGAGAAAAGAAAGTAAGAAAACCAATTATATGTTTGGTTTGACTGAAAAGGTAAGAAAAAGAAGGAAAAGGTAGTGAAATTCATATAAGATTTATAAAGATTTTCTTACCTTTTCTTACTTTTTCCTTCAAACCAAACACAGCGTTAAAAATTGTTATATTTGATATTTTGATTTTCTAGTAATATGATTTGCCATTCTTCTCACAAGTTATAATACTAACTACCAAGGAAACATTCCTTCAAATAATGCACACGTGTGCGGGGCGTTAAATGAAATGCTATAGAAAATATTCCAAATACTAAATATATTCCTGACAGATTGATGAAAAGTTCGGAAGTTGCCACGTGGCTATTGGTTCAAAGATCAATCTATTCACACTTGCGATTAATGTTTTGAAAATTGAAAATAAAGCCAACCGACAATCCAACTAGTGGTGGTGACTGGTGACTGGTGACTGGTGACTGGTGACTGGTGACTCGTCGAAAGGATCCGAAAGAGAGTAATTATACTGATTTTAGTTGAGGGGCACATGCAAGACAAGGAGAAATACATAAATGAGTAGGATGCAAAATTGCGAAGAGAGAAATGAATTAAATTATTCGCATGATGAAGCATCGGGATTGTTATTATTATTATTATTATTATTATTATTTATTATTATTATTATTATTATTATTATTATTAAGTGGTTCGGTGGACTCATTGGGAGTTGTTGAGTCGTCATGCCTGAGATTGAACTTTATCTACAAATCAAACGTAAGAATGGAAAGATTAAGCAGCTGATTGTCTTTTGTGTTGTACTATTTTGTATCTTTCAAGATGCTTGGATGCCTGTAATATGAGAAAATTTATGATGCGGGAAAGACGTGTTATAGGAAAAATTTTGATCAGTCATAATCCTGTGAATTTTGATAAAAATTCATTTGATTGGTTATTAATGTTAATGTTTTAAAATTGGACTGGACGGTTGGACCATAAAAACTAGGATTTGATTATTTGACCGGTTCCATTTTATCCCAGTGGTCAAAAACCATTGATTTGGTTAGTGAACTATTGACTTAGACGGTCAAACCATTCGAACCATTAACCTGAATAACAGTTTTTGGCTGTTTTTAATTTTTTTTAATTGTCTTTTATTTTTTGTCAGAACAAGTCATTCGTTCGGTTCGAACAGTCAAACCATTCCATCCGAGAACTGGACTCTTGAACGATTTATTGTCTGATTCAATTTTAAAAACCTTGACTAGTGTCATTTGATTGGTTGTAAGTTTTTCCCATATCATGTCTTTCCACTATCATATATATAGTTGAATGCATATAATATACAATATAACAACTTAGCTCATACTATATTCCTATAACTTACAATGCATGTGGATACTCAAATGAATGGGAGTGCAAATGAGAATTTTGCAAATTTTGCTTTAATTTTGTTTTTGATTTTACTTTGTTCTGCTTTTCTGCACTATAAACAAACAAAACAAAGTGAAGCCTATAACGAAATTAAACCAAAATTGGACTCTAACTCATTTGCACTTCTGTACTTTTTGTATCAAAGCAAATGAAATTGTATTATAGACAAATAAGGCCTTATGGGCAAATGGATAATTTTCTCTTGCATTTGGAATGGATACATCTGTTGGGTGGTGAAGATCATCAAGCGGTTACCACTTACCTGTATTGTTTGTTAAGTGGATACGTAAGTGCCCATTACTCATTATTAGGATGTTACCTGATTAACAAAGAAAGCAAAGAGATGGCACCAATTTGTTTGTTTATTAATTAATGGGCCATTTATTAGAACACTCCCTATAATTTCATCAATCTATTTAAACCTATTCTATAATTTTCATTTTACTAAATTATTTTTTATAATTTATAATCTACTTATTTAACCATTTTTTTATTAAGAAATGTTTATTTTACCACTTGGAAATAATAACATTATCATAAAAAATGTTCAAGGACATGCCCCATAATTATTTATCCTAACACATCTACTCTAGATGATATTTTAATAAAATGCAAATTATGGGATAGGTTTGAATAGATTCATAAAATTATAGGGGTATTTTAGAAAATAACACTTAATTAATCCACCTAACTTATTTTTACATCTTGACGGAAACAACTCATCCACATGAAACTACGTAGGAACGAAACACTATTGGTCTATTTGTCCTCATTTAGCACTACGTAGGAACGAAACACTATTGCTCTATTTGTCATCATTTAGCTTGGATGGTGTGCTCTGCCTCGATCTCTTCACCTCTGTATCTTGATGAAACTTTAGTTCAACTTTTTCTGTTTTTTGAATGGGCTTAGTTCCACTTCCACACTCAGTGTTTGTTGGGTTGTTGACTAGCGAGGTAGACAGTTAATGACAGTTATCCAACTCCAACAATAAAGAATGAGTTTAATTAGTGGAGCAAATGCACATAAATTGGTAGGTTATCTATATGCTTGCAGCTAAGACGTGGGATTAAATCTGATCTGTTCATGGACCGGGTCAGGCCAGGCTTTGCTTTTTTATAAATAAAAAATGATTAGGCCTGAGCCAAGTCCGGTTCGACCATTGAACCTAAATCTTGAATCTGTGCCCAGCCTTATATAAAGCCCGAAATCTGATTTGAACAAAAATTTTATATTTTATTAATATTATATTATATTATATTATATTAATAATATTATTAAATATTATATAAGATATATTATTTTTATAATATATAATATTATTAAGTTGGGTTTAAGCTCGAGTTGGGCTTATTTGGTAAAGCCCAAGCTTAACCCAAAAAATAATTGGAACTAGCCCATGGGTTTAAAAATTTGTCCAAGCTCGATATAAAACAAGGTAGGCTGGCTGACCCAGCCCATGAACAGGTCTAGTTATGAATGGGCTATCTTGTTGTGCAGCCCCATGAAGCCAATAATAATAAATAAATAAATAATAGAGGCCAAGACAAGTAAACCAATTTAATTGTTAATTATTGATTATTCATGAAAAACCTTTTCATTATTAAATCTATACTATATTCTAAAATGCGATTGTCCACATTGAATTTCTCATATTGATTTACAAACCTTTTAAAACTTTACGATTCTTTTTGAGTTTTAAAAAATATAAAGTTAAAAATTAATTGTTAATTATTGATTATTCATGAAAAACATTTTCATTATTAAATCTATGCTATATTCTAAAATGCAATTGTCCACATTGAATTTCTCGTATTGATTTCCAAACCTTTTAAAACTTTATGATTTTTTTGAGTTTTTAAAAATATAAAATTAAATATAGGCATCATTTTAACACCAAACTGTTATACCAGTATAAGGCAAATTCCTTAAACTATTTCTACTGTTTAGCTAATTGAAACTGTACTTTTACTGTTGAACTATTGTCTTAAATCATCATTACTGTTTTTAACAATTGATTAGCTCTACCCCTAGTCTTATTTTCGAAGACGATATCCATATCCTGACTGCCTTCGGACTACAGGATTGAAGTTCTGGAGCAAGAGAAGTCCGGGTTGCTGCACTATAAGGGGCAGAATGATGAGAAAAATCAAGCTTTGCTGGTCCTTCTAGATAGTTGTTTCTCATCGAAAGCTCAACAAAGGACCCTAGGAAGTTCGTCGAATATTGTGTTAAATTTTTCATCAGTTGGCTTTTATTTTGAAAATTTAAGAAATGATGGAAAACAAATTTAACATTTTATTTCTATCTGATTAGCATTTAACCGTAATGTCAATTGCCAGAAATAATAAGGATGATTTAAGACAATAATTAAACAGTAAGAATACACTTTGTCAATCAATTAATTAAATAGTAAGGATAATTTAAAAAAATTGCCCTTAATTGAAAAAAGAAAATCTCTCTACTCTCTTATCTCGCACCAGTTAAATAACAAAGGAAAAAAATATACAAGTGGTGCTTGGAGCAGTTAGAGGCCATGAGGCCATCACTGGTCTGTTAGGCATATTAGATGTAGTTTATGGGCTCTAAACTGAAGCTTGGTTATTAAGGTATCAATTCACGGAATTCCAAATAAAAAATAAAAGAATATATGGTAAGATATATTCCTGAATCTGCAACTAAACTGGCAACATTTGATTTGACTTTGCCAACATTGCGAGTATAATTAGAGATTACTTAGGGGTTTGGGAATCTACGTTATTGGCTAGGGAATCCTTTTGACCCTAAAACTGCGCTGCTGAAATTACCCTCCACGTGGCTAGATAAAAGCGGATTTGGAGAGTGTGCCATTAGGTTATTCATAAGGAAAAGGGTAAACTTAAAAGAGAAAATTTAATTTAATTTTAGTAATAAATTAAGGATTCATTTGGTTCCTGTGAATAAGGGTTTGGAATTGAAATCAGAATAGGTGAATTTCGATTCTAACTGTTTGGTTGGACAAAATTATAATCCCATTTTCATTCCTAGCAGAATGGCATTCCCCGATTTGAGGGAAGGGCTATTCCCTTCTCATCCCTTGGGGAGTGAAATCCCATTTTAACTGATTTCAAAATTGTTTGAATCAAATAAACTATAGGAATAAACTATTCCGATTCCAATTCTGGCCACAAACCAAACAGACCCTAAAAGTTTTTTGCTTTTATTAGTTGAGATCAACTTCTGTCAGGGCAAATGTATGCCCACACCGTTCTAACAGCTTTTTGCAATCTTTCATTGGGAATATCTCCCCATGAAATAAAGTACACAAATATGAAGATATTCTCAATGCAAGGCAGTAAAAATAGCTCGAATAGGCTTTGCCCTGACTGAAGCCGAACTCTTATTAGTTATTTGTCCATAAAATCTAATGTGATATTTGGTATTGATGATGACTCTTCTTTACTGATTTTTCAAAAATTGGAGATTTTTGAATTATGTTTTTCCAAAGATCGGTACTAGAGTTATTATTCAATGCCATGTCATCCTCAAAAAATTGAAATCAACTAAAAATAAAAAAAAATCACCAAAAAAAGATAATCCCTAAAAAAAGGCTGATTTCAATAATTGATTTTTAGTCAATTTTCTTGAAAAATCATCAAAATCAAACCAAACAGAAGTTTTAACACAATTCCTCTAACGCTGACATGGTTCCAACATGACAGTGATTATTCAAGAAATCATCGTTGATTTCAAACATCACCTAAATAACTATATTACGTATGCGCTTAATTATGGTTACCCGTTTATGCTACTTTGTTAGGACTTAGGAGGAGAAAAGGTAGGATGGTGCATCCTAATGCAGATTCCCTACAATATTCCTTTTTTTTCTTTTTCTTTTTTTTTTGTTAAATAAATTCAATTTGAAGCGTTGGGACGGTTCGCCAAATCTACTACCACTATTTTTTTTTTAAAAAGATCTTCATCGACTTCTCTTTCATTCTCTCAAGTATATACTAAAAATATCATTTACTCATAAAAAAGTTTTAAAATATCTATTTTTTTCCCCTTTCGATGAAGCATGCACGCATTAAATGTTAATTAGGAGATTGCTTATAGCATTCTAACCAACCATTAGGCTGTGTTTGGTAAAGGAAAGGAAGAACCTGTATAAACCTTATATATGTTTTCCTACGTTTCTCTTCCTTTCTGTTCAAACTGACAAATAACTAGTCAGCCATGTGTTTCCTTTAGTCTGTCTACATGTTTTCAATCAATACACTCTATACTTTGCTCAAAATATATTATACAAAAAAATCTTTATTAAATATGCAAATAAATAGCATATAATGGAAAGCATTCACCATAAGATACGAGGAATTTGTGTGGTTTGCTAGTATCAGGGGTGGTGTCCCAAAGAGGGAAATAAAAACGTAAAATCTTAAAACAATAGGAGGAAGACAACAAAATAAGAAAGAATTTTGATTTTTAGTTTTTTTTTTTTTTTTTTTTTTATCCTGACTACATTCACGGTCTGAGGAGGTGTTTGGCTTTGGTGGTGGGCATGTTTGGGTTGTAAGCACCTTTGCTTATTTTTTGTGTGGAAGCAGTGCTTCCACATAGGCTGTTTTCTGGGAAAATATCACTGGTTTTGTTTGGCACCAGTGCTGTAGAATCGTTTTCAACATTGGTCATATTATCCAACGTCCAAGATGATGCCACATCATTGTACTATTTGGCAGCAACGGGTTGTTTTTTGAGAAAAAAACATCAAATTTGGCATTATTCCATACCATACTTTCCCGATTTTCAAAGCATGGTCTAAAAAAGTGTCTTTTAGGCTCAGTTTGGAAGAAGTACAAATACAAATATGTACAGTACAAATAATACAATATATAAGGTTTTACGCTTTACATATTTGTATTTATACTCCTTCCAAGTGGAGCCTTATGGAAGATGGTACCAAATAAGAGGCCATTTTTTGAAGCACCGCTTTTTCTAATGTGGCACCTACATGACGTCATTTTCTTAGAAAGTGGCATCGATGCCAAACACTACCCTAATTATCCACCGATAATAACCCTATAACCAGATAGTGGTTGTAGAGTTTTCAAGTTTAATTCAACCCTTCTTGCCTCACACCATTAATAGTTACAATGGTAGCCAACACTACAAACACTAATTGGTTTTAGGCTTAGTTTGGAAAGAGTGTAAATTGCAAAGCCTTATATTTTGTATTTCTAAATTTGTATTTGTACTCATTTGGGCATTCCACAAATATGTTTGACCTAACTCACCAATTTCCATCCACATTGCCAAAAAGATATTGCCATTTACATTTATTTTGTAGGCAATAACTATGCAATCTAAGTCCCAAGTTCAACCCTATCCTATAGGATTGTCAATTGGACTGAATTTGGTCCAATCCGGTCCGGTTCAATATGAGACTATTATAGATTGACCAAGTCCAATCCAATCAATGTCTAGACTGTCCACTTTGTTCAAATTGGCTTTAATTTTGATTGGTTCCAACCCAAACTTGGTCTATTGACACCTGTATTCTTATCTTCTATCAATGGACCAAACATTTGCTCAATCCAAGCTAATTTAATATAAATCCATTATGGGTGGATTGGGTTCAATCCAATCAAATAAAAACTTTGGACCATTAAGTCTGGATTGATCCAATTCAATATATCTTATTGGTCTATCCAATCCATTCAAATTAATTTTGATTTAGAGAAATCCAATCCAAAACTGGTCCATTGACACCCCTATTACCCTATGCCTATTGTTGCAATCTAAAGTACGGCACCTATTTCACAAATCCCAAAATTTAGGGTTGCCAATATATGGGATAGACCCAATTGGCCCAACTGAACTAACCCAATTATATAATGTATAGGTCTATATAATGTGTCTTGAATATAATTGGGTCAATATATGTTTTAGTTGTCATACTATCATGATAATTTAACTACAGTGCAATTTATTAATAATGGCTACACATTAAATATTTAAATCTAGATACCAACCAATTACATCTCATTGGTTTACATTTCACAAAATGTAATTTCATGTTTAACAAGATGTGATTACTATTAATTCAACCAATCACGTCTTTTGCTGCATTGTGCAGCATATGGGCCATAGATTTCGTCTATTATCGTATTAGAAATATTGTCGCATTTATAATATTATTATATTATGATGTTAGAATGTATCAATTTAACAAATAAGTAGTTTAGTGTTGAATTACATGTCAAAAGCGGATTCGGATGAGGTAGGCACGAAGTTGCAAGCACGTTTAATGAGCATTTGAAAATTTTTTTGACACGTCCTTAAAAATACCCTCACCCCACCCTTGAAAAAGATTAATATTCACTTTTGATAGTTGTCAAAATATTTATCAAATGCCCATTTAACGTGCTTACTTTGATGTGCCTACTAGATCCGGTCCCAATTGAACCTGGTTCCTAATACTTTCTTATTTTCTTATTGGATCAGCCCAGATCTGCCCTCACCTGGGTCAAATCCCAAGTGCAGTTCTAAAACATTTAGAACTCATTGATTCTCATGCTTTGTAAACCATAGCGGCTTAATTGCGCTTAAAAGATATTGCAGGTTAGGCTGTAACTTGGGAGGGCTGATCGGTTTTAAGATCAACTTAAGCCCAACCCTAATCTTAAGAATGGGGAAAACCTCTGGCTGTTGGGGCCCAACGGCCTATGCTGTTGAGAACTTTTTTGGAACGCCGCATTATCACGAGAGTGGGTAAATTAGTAATTTCTCTTATTTTATTTTGACCAAAAATAAAGACATAGGCGTGAATAGATAAACATGTTCAATAGAAAAAAAAAAACTCTTAATAGCATGAACCCAGATTTCTTATCCACTCTCTACCCACCGTGAATTGCAACTATACATCTCTCAATTTACAATAAATAAGAAAAGTGAATAGAAAACCCCGTTTGCAGTAGGCTGTTGGGGGCCAACAGCCAAAGTTATCCCTAAGAATTGAGCATAAGTTATGAACTTACGTTAAAGCCTCGTCTAATCAATCCAGGCCCGGCCTAAATTGAGATTTGACACATTCGGGTTGGACTCAAAGATTGGGCTGGGTTTGCCAAAAGGGCATGCCCATAGATTTAATGTATTAAAAAGCTGCCTTTAAGACTGTATCGTTCTGGGCTGAACTCGGATTCAGTCTTTACAAGACCACTCTCACACTGTATTTACAGCTAATTGCAGGCTTGCAGCTGTGTATTGAAAATATCTTCATATTAGGAATATCTCCTTATGAGGGGACATTCTCTTTTTGGATTTTGAGAGGGGAAAAGTTGGTCAATGAGATTTTGGTTCCCATTGATCAAGAATCCCATATTCATTTTTCGGATTAAATGTGGAGATAAGGGAAAATTTATTTTCCTGGGTATACCCATCTCCTAGGTGGGTAAATAACTTTCCCACCTAGGAGGAAAGTTGCTAACACTTGAATGAGAAAAAGACGCCCCTTTTAATAATGGATTTTTATGACTAAAATGGCCATTACCTTATTTACCTGAAAAATAAAAGAGCATGGGTAAATGCACTTACCCGAATAAGTGTTTCCCAGAAAAACTTACTCAGGTAATTGCATTTACCCAGATAAATAACTTACCAAAAAACAAACGGGCCCTGAATATAAATATACAAGTATAGAAATATTCTTAATGTACAATTGCAAATGGCTGTGAATACAGTCTAGTGAGAACTGAATTCAAGTTCTTCTGAGCTTAGGTTGGATACTCGGGTCCGCCCATTTCATCCCTAATTGCAACTCCCGTCTTGCCCAGAAACTTTGCTTAACTTAATCTGTCATTAATCTATGATTCTAACTTATTTATCTTTACCGGTATCGACCGTTCAAAAGTATTTTTATGGATGTAACAGCTATAGACAGACAATGACCATAGAGATGGCAATTTTCCCCATTTCCCCAATCCCTGTGGGGATTCGCCCCGAATGGGGCAGGGATGGGAATGATTTCCCCCCGCAGGGACGGGGATGGGGAAATTTTCATCCCCGTTAGTAGGGACAAAGAGAGCACTCCCCACCCCACGAGGACCCCGATCCCTACCCGTGGGATCCCCACTAATATATATGTATATATGTATGTATACGTTATATATGTACACATACGTCTATATATTAATGTTTTAAAAATATGGTTGAATATGTTTGAATCTTTTTTAATAGATTATAAATTTTAATTATTTTATTTTTATTTTTTTAAATAAAATAAACAAAAACAAAATCATTAACATTATAAAAAATTACGGGGAATGGGGATCCCCGTGGGGATGGGAATAACCTTGTCCCCATTAGCGGGGATGGGGACGGGAATGGGGATGGGGAGAGGCTCCCCATCCCCGCCCCGCCCCGTTGCCATTCCTAGATGACCATAGAGAGTTGCACCATCGGACTATCCCAAAAATCATTGTATATTGAATGAACTGCCCTGCATTTTAAAAGGAACAAAAAAAGGGAAACAAAAAAGCCTTGGTTTTTTTGGGGTGCTTTGGCCACTAGTTCCCGTGTTAGCGGTTCAAAACTGGCAGTTGGTTGTAATTAAAAAAATAAAAAATAATTACAATAAAAATGGTCAAAAACTATTATCCAAGTCGAATGGTCAATAGTTTAACTGCTTGGTTAGTGGATTGCTAACAAAGTTAACGGTTTTTGACAAAAGAGTGGTTTAGAGGTAAAATGGAAATCAATTGCCTAGACGTTTTTTTGGGCGAAATGGTCCGATCACTTGGGTCAATAATGGTTTGAAAACCATATGCAACACTATTAACTAATGTTATGGCAAATGCTAAAATTACCAAACTACCCATTATCTCCTAACTTGTTTAAAATCAATGTTAAAACCAATGTTTTAAAAACCGATTGGAATCGGAACCGTTCTGGCCACCAGTTTTCGGGGCGATAGTTCGACCATTTGGTTCAAAGAGATTGTCTGTTTTGACAACAAATGAAAAATAATTAAAATAAAAAAAGGCAAAAACCATTGAATGAGTTGAATGAGTTAATGGCTCAGACACTCGGGTCAATGGATCATTAACCAATTCAATAGTTTTTAGCAAGAGACCGGATTTAGAATAAAACAAAATCAATTGCCTAAACAATTCCCAGGCCGAACAGTCTGACCGTCCAAATCAACTGCGGTTCGAAAATATTGGTTAAAACTATAACTTTGGAGAAAACATATTACAGAGACAATTAGGGGGGAAAATAAAAAATATTGAATTGAAAATAGTGGCATGGCCAAGATTTCTCTTTTCTAGAGGTTCTCCTTCCGTTTGATTAAGCCATCATTGTTGCTGAATCACCAAATCCATCGTCGTTTTGCAAGTTCCACTCTCCTTAATTCATTTGTGTCAGCACCCCTCTTCCTTATCGTATTTTAAGATAAATGCAGCCCAGCCCATCAATTTCCTAAAGGAAGTACAATTTGATCTTCTTATTATTTGGGGAAAATTACAAAGATCCTCCTATAGTATGGGGCCAATGATAATTACCTATTGAACTTTCATTTGTGACAAAGACCTCTTAAACTTTCACAATCAAACACGGCTGATTATTAACTCAGATGATAGAATGCATTATTATCAAAATATCCATCTGAACTTTTTTTTTATTTTCTTTTTTTGCTCTTTTCTCTTAAACCCTAATCGACATAAAAATACCTCCATTTTCTCTAAATGAAATCAGCTAAAATAATAAGAATCATTTCACTAACATAAAAAAACATGTTTCTTTAAATTCTTATTTCATTTCGCTGACATGAATGTCTCTTCATCTTAAAATGTAAAAGTTATCCACTCATTTCTCCTATAAATTGAAAAAAGAAAACAAATGAAACCTTAATTTATATCTATCAAAAGAAAACCTCTACCGTTTCATTTGAATATCGAATCCAACCAGGTTTAAGAAAAGGGTAAATAAAACTAGAGGACTTCAATATTATATTTATAAAACTAATAGAATCATAAGTGGCTCAAATAAATAAGAAAAGGGTAATTTGGGGATTTAAACATTTTAAATAGCTAAATGTGAATTGTTTTTGAAGTTAATTGACAAAACCCTAATAGAGGGGGTATTTGTCATAAAGTGAAAGCTCAGAGGTCTTTGTCACAAATAAAAGTTCAGGAGGGAAATTGTTACTTCTGTCATTGACCCCATTGTAGAGGGAGTCTTTGTCGCAAATGAAAATTAAAGGGGTAATTGCCACTAACATGAGAGTAAGGGGTAGACATGTTCATGGGCCGGGTAGCCCGACGGGCCGGCCCAACCCCCGGATGGGCTTGAACACAGATTTGAGCCTACGGGCTTGACCTCGGGCCTAAAAGTCCAGCTCAAATTTATTTGGGGCCGGGCTCAGGATTTGTCAAAATAGCCCGACCTGGCCCGACCTTTAAGTTAAACCAAAAACCCTAACCTTAAATATCCTAACCCCTGTCTTCTCACTCATCTCTTTCTCTTAGTCTTAGTCGAACCTCAATTCTCTCTTCTCAGTTTCACTGTCACAACCTCACACTCTCAAGAAGATAGAACCAACGAACACTCATTGGCGCAACTTGTGAATTCTGGTGGACTGGCGGTGAGTCCTCTCTCTCTCTCCTTCTCTCTCTCTCGTTCCTCTTCTCACTTCTCCTTCTCTCTCAAAATCTCAGACGCGAAATCAGGCACCAGCGAGGCGGTGGTGAGTCCTCTCTCTCTCTCTCTCAAACGCGAACTCACTTCTCATTTTCACTGTCAAAATCTCAGCTCAGCTTTATCAACGCGAACTCAGCATCGTCGAACACATTCACTCGAACTCAACACTGGTGACCATCTTTTTGTTAGGTTAGGCTTTGGGCTTTTTATTAGGGCCGGGCTTGGGCCCAAGTTGTAGGCCCGTTGGTCAGGCCAGGCTTGGGCTCGGGCCTAATAAAATCTTGTTTATGAAGAGTAAAAGCCTGGCCCGGCTCATGAACAAGTCTAGTAAGGGGGTCTTTGTAATTTGCCCTATTATTTATTTTGTTTAGACTGTGTTTGGTTGCAATGCAAATAAATTTGCACTAATGTAAAACCATGGCATTGCAAATGATTTGGGTGTAAATTCTGACCTATTTTTGTTTCAAATTTTAGCTTAGTGTGTTTGATTGCAGTACAAATTAAGGGTTTGTTTGGTTTGCAAGAATAGGGGTTTGGAATCGGAATCGGAATGGGCTATTCAGATTCCAACTTTTTGGTTGGGCAGAATCGGAATCTCATTCCCATACCTGCTGGAATGGCATTCCCTGCCCCTCCTTTGGGAATGAAATTCCATTTCTGCTGATTTTAATTCCCATTTCCAAACAGACTATGGGAATGGACCATTATGGTTCCGATTCCGATTCCGACTACGAACCAAACGGATCTTAAGTAAATTAAGACATGAAGCAGAATAAAGTAAAATCCAAAACCAAATTAAACAAGAATTTGCTTTTTTTTACATTTGCACTCCCATGCATTTGTACTAGTACAAATAAATTTGCACTGCAACCAAATGCAACCTTAATGATTGGCATGGGTTATTGTGTCAAGTAACACCTACTATCTGATTACTATAACTAACTGTTGAAGAAAAGGTGGGCAACGACACACCATAATTGCTAACTATACAACCTAAGAAACATTTTTGCAAATATTAGGCCCTGTTTGGTTTGTGGGAATAGGGGTATGGAATCGGAATTAGAATGAACTATTCTGATTCCAATTGTTTGGTTGGATGGAATCAGAATCCCATTCTCATTCCTGCTGGAATGGCATTCCCCCATTCAAGGGAATGGCCATTCCCTACCCCTTCCTTGGGAATGAAATCCTATTCTTGCTGATTTCAATTTCCATTTCCATTTGTGTTTGAACCAAACATACTATGGAAATGGACCATTCTGATTCTGATTTCAACTACGAACCAAACGAACCCGTAGATGTTCGTCGAATGGTGAACCTATGAAGCTCACAAATCCATGGCATAAATGTTTTTAAGGAATTGAATGAGAAAACAACAACAAAGGGATCATTTAGAAAATCAATGAAACAAAACTCAAAGTTACCTATCCATAGATGGACATAGGATTCCAAGGAGTTCATGGACTTAACGAAGGAGAAGTGGAGAACAATAAAATGAAGGAACCATTTAACAAGTTAAATTAAGGTATAAATTCCCAAATCATAAATGATTAAAGTCTTAAACTAAGATGGAAGGGGTTTTGAGAAAGTTGGGAAGGCAATTTATATTGTGTACAAGATTAGAGGAGCACAATGATAACACAATGGTACACTTTGAAGTAATACTGGCTTGGAACTTATTAGTTAACGAGGAGGGTCTGATGAAAAAAGTTTGAATTTACCACCATGATTTTGAAAATCGGACTAGATCGGTTAATCTAGGAACCGATCAGGCAACCAGTTTTGTTTCACCCTAAAACTATTTTTGGGCCAAAAACTGTTGACTTGGTCAGTGATCTATTGACCCGGGTGGTTGAACCACTAACCCATTGATTTAGACAACGGTTTTGATTGTTTTTTATTTTAATTATTTTTTAAATTAGAATGGATTGTCCATTGAACGGTTGAACCATTTGACCCAAAAACCGATGGCCAAATCGGTTTCGTGTCCAATCCAATTTTTAAAACCTTACTTACCACTACAATCAGTACAATCAAATCATAGATAAACAACGGAATGCTAATTGCTTGAGTTGAGTGTATATTTTCCAAAATTCAAGGTATTAAAATGTTGTATTTGAAAGTTCTTTCCTTTAAATGTGATTATTCTAAAATCTCAATTATAATTTTTGGGATAAATTACAAATTACCACCCTGTACTTTGGGATAGTGATACTTAGCCCTCTTAACTTTTATGTGGGAAAAAGATCTCCTTAAACTTTCAAATCCTGCTTAATTCATAAGAAGATTCTCATGTGACTGTCATGTCTTTGTTTATATATTTCTAAATACCCAAATTTCATTTCCCTTCTTTATCCTTTCTCTTTTTTTGGCAATCAATGTTCATCTCCATCATCAAGTCATTGAATGTAATTGACTTAGACCTCTGATTTATATTGAATTTGTATTTAGGCCCTGTTTGATTTCACTTTTAAAAAGTACTTCTTTTAACAAGTACTTCTTTTAAATGCTGGGACTACAAATTAAATGGTAAAACAATACTTATGTGTGTTTGGTAAAAAAGACACCAATAAGTACTTTTTTTTAAAAGAAGTACTGATAGAAAAAATGACTTGAGAGTGTTTTTTTTTTCAGCACTTCTTGGAGAAGTGCTTTTTCAAAACGAATGGGATTATTCATTCCCTAAATAATTTATTTAATACCAGTTTTGCCCTCACATGAGGGTTTTCTTCCCTCTCCTCCTATTCAAACACAGTAAGTAGAGGGCGGTGACTCCAGTTGCAGGTCCACCGACGACGACCGACGGTGCGAAAATATGGCCAACATACCTGCCGTTTTTTTTCCCTTTGTGACTATTTTTTTGCTTATTTTATTCGATTTGAAGCATTTTTCTTGAGTTTTAACGCCTGAAAAAGCTCTTCTCTCTGTTCGCATATTTGTGATTAGGTAAGTTTTCCGACGACACCCGACCGTCCAGCTGCCGGTGAACAAAGGTGAGTTCGCCCAAACTCCTCCCCTTCGTGTTTGATGTTATTTTCTTGTTTTTTTGGGTGAATATTTGTCTGGATTCGTTTTTTTAGATTTTTCAAGTGAGAAATCCAAAATATTTACTTTTTTTTGTGTTTTTTTGTTAAAAATGATGCAAAACATATGCTGAAATATGTAGGTTACAATTTTTTTCTTGATTTTTTGTATGAATAATTAGTTAAATGTTTATATTTTTCTTGATTTGTGATTGCATTTTACTTTATTTTTTATATGTATAGTTGTGATTGATATTTAGTTAAATGTTTACATGTATTCTTGATTTGTGATTATTATTATTTATCAATAATATTTATTATTTGTTGTTGTTGTTGTTGTTGTTGTTGTTCTTCTTCTTCTTCTTCTTCTTCTTATTATTATTATTATTATTATTTGGGTCTATATGGTGCTCCACGTGTGGGCCCATGTGGGCTCTCAGGTGTCATGATGCGGTGATTTTTCATGTGTAGTATAATATGTGAAAAGCATTGTTTACATGTATGATTGAAGTGAGGGCTAGAATTGCCATTTGTGTCGATATAAACACGTGTGGAGAAAGTAGCTCACCAAACATCACACCCCAAAAAGTGCTTAAAAAACAAGTGATTTGGCAAGTGACTTATCAAACAACCTTAAGTGGTTGTTAAAATAAACACTTCTAAAAAGTAACTTGTGTAACAAGTACTTATTTTAATCACTTAATCATCAAACATAGCTTTAAAATGATTGTTGGACAATCAACAATAACTTCATTGGAGAGGATGCAAATGAAGTTGGAAATGTTGGTTGTTGTTTAGTAGATGTAAATAGAGATGATAGGGCGTTAAATGCAATCACAACTTGTTAGTAACTCAATATCAATTGCATAGAAGGTCCTTGTTACCTAACAGTGGATTTCGAAAGCTTTGTAACATTCTATCTTGTGGCCTACTTTTGTTTTGGTATTTTGCTCTTACCATGTGAGTACACTGAAATGTGGCCTCCATAAGGTTCAAAGAAAATCATTAGCTAGCAAAACACTATAATTTTGCTGATGTGGTAGTTGTTTTTAATTTTCAAAAACAAAACCAATCATGTTGTAAAATACTTTTGTTACTCTTTGTTGTTTCAAATAGAAGCTATAGTGCTTAATGCACTTTTTAATCTAATTTCCAATGTTTTCAACCTGCTATTAACCTGATCGGTTGAATAGTTTGATCCATCACCCACTCAAGATTCTGGTTTGGTTTTAGTAAAATCAAGAGGATGGTAAAAAAATTTTGATTTTGTTGAAAACCGTCCAACCTGGATGGTTAGACCATTGACCTAGTGATTAGGCCACGGGTTGCACACTAAAACATGTATGCAAACTTCAGGAGGCCATAACTTTGCACTCCGAAGTTCGATTGAAGTGATTTTATTTTTTTTGAGATCTATGCGTCCCAAGGGCCATATGTGCCTTGCACTGCTATTTTTGCCAAGAAAAAAAAACCCTTTTTTGGCCTTAAAATGCAGTTTTAATATTTTTGCAAATAAGAAATTAAAAACTGAATTAAAAAGCATGAATTAAATATAAAATTATATATATATATATATAGAACATAATTATACATTATTTATTGATAAAATAATGTATACACACACATTGTATATATACATTATTTGTCTTTGTGTGCATGCATGAATTTAGGTATTGCTATTGTGGCATAATTTGACCCATTTGACCCGGATGATTGAACTGATGACCCGCAACCCAAAGGAAAAACGGTTCAACCTCCAAGTCGGTTTTTAAAAACATTAGTAATTTCTTTTCCTTGAAAGCAATGAAATCTAATAAACCCAGAACCCCAAGTTGCCACTAGCGCAATAGATTGTTTTGGGTTAAGCCACCCAGATTAAGCTTGAGAATGAATGAAATCTCCATGTTAAAATGAAATCCCATAATAGTTTATACATTTTAAGCCAAAAAAGAACAAATCTTGTACTTAACAGAAAGGCAAAAGGAAGAAAATTCTTTTCTTTCCTGTGACAATGAGTTATCGTCTAGAGTTTGAAATCGAGTTTGGAAGAAAATAAAGAAAACAGGGGATATAAATAATGGAGGGTTGGGGAGGTGAGAATTAAGTAGAGGTATAAATCGTGCCACGCCACGATTTTGAGCCAGTTTGGCACAACTTGGCATGATGGACTGTGGGCCATGTTGGGCATAGGGTTTCAGGTCCTTGGGCCAGCACGGCATGAACCTGTGAATATAATATGTATATATACACACATTATATATTCTATATAATAATAATTATATAATATATTAATATATATAATTTTATTATATTATTTCATTTTATTATTGTATATATAAACAATAAAATTTTAAGATTTTTTTTTTAAATTTTTGTCTATTTTTTAAATTTATGTTAAAATTTTCATTATTTTTCAAAATAAAAAAATATAGCTTGGTTTGACCCGCAGCACAACATGAGCCCGTGCATATTCGGGCCATGGGCTGTGCTACTAATCCCCCAAAATATCTTAGGAGAGGAAGCATGATCTGACTCAGCCTGTGGGGTAAGACTGCACGACCCACACTTTGCACAGGCCGTATACGGGCCATGCCGTGCTAGCCTATGATTTACACCTCTTCTAAAATTAAAATATTGAGACGCCAATGAATTATTTATGGTTTATCTTATTTCAAAATAGAAGAATATAAACAGTGCACTGTTTTGAATTAGGTTAAAGGATACGTCAGTAAATTTACATTCTCCGTCAGTCTCATTAACTGAACTGGGGACAAAGTAATGGAATGTAAAAGTTAATGGGCTAAAAGGTGTTAGTACTCCAAAGTTTAAGTACGTCGATTAACGGCAGAGACCAACGATAATAAAGTGGAATTTTCTTTTTTCTTTTTTTTTTTTTTTTTTTATTCCGAGCCCAACGAAGCCATTTCCTGCATCTGTGTTGTGAGTTGTGAGGTGAGAAAGGGCTAAAAGGAGATTGACAGGCAGTTGAAGGGGGCACTCGAGGTCAAAACAAAGCACCATAGAATTCTGTGTGTGTGAGTGAGAGAGAGAGAGATGACCTCAGGCGGGATCGAAGATGAAGAGAAATGGCTGGCGGAAGGGATCGCCGGACTTCAACACAATGCCTTCTATATGCATCGCGCACTGGTAACAAGATCTCAACACCTTGGATCCCCTAGTTGAAAACCCTAATTTTTAAGAGCGTTTTCATAATTTCCTTCATTTTGGTTTGAATCCTCTCAGGATTCGAACAATCTCAAGGACGCTCTCAAGTATTCTGCTCAGATGCTCTCCGAGCTTCGGACTTCCCGGCTTTCCCCTCACAAATACTACGACCTTTGTAAGTGATCCTCTCTCTGTAATCCATCTATTCGTCTACTGGATCGAGAGTTCTGATATTCTGTTGTTATCGTTCTAAAATTTAAGTTCGACTCTGGATGGAAATTGAGAGTCAAAACTAAAATTTACGGGCTTGGTGTCTTAGACATGCGAGCCTTCGATGAATTGAGAAAGCTGGAGATGTTCTTCAAGGAGGAAGCGAGACGTGGTTGCTCGATCATTGATCTTTATGAACTTGTACAACATGCTGGAAACATCTTGCCTCGACTGTAAGTGAGAGCGTATGAAGCAGCTCTCTTTTTCTCCCTTAATTATTAGTAATGTAGCGTCTGTTCTTGCCGTTTTTTAATTATTTTTAATGTTAGGTGTGCGCTTATCTTTGTTGTTCCACCATCTATCGTTTTTTTTTTTTTTTCCGATAATTTGTCCAATTCAATTATGTCTCTCATCTCTTTCTCTCTCTGTCTTCTCTCAAAAGGGAAAAAAACCCTCTCATATTCCGAAGGCACTTAAATTAGTTAATTTCCCTCGATCTAAAAAGGCTTACTAAATTGGTGACTGTAGAACCTATTGATACATTTTTAACTTGCATTGCTATGTTATCAGCTGAGAACGAAGCTATATGGTTTTTATTGTTAGCATATTTGGATGCCCACAATTCCCAACTCTTACAATGGTGTTACTTTCCAGCAAGCCATAATCACCTTATGCAACGCAAAGACAGTTCAATTGTTTCTTCAATCTAGCTCCTTTAAGGGATTCCAAGATAGATGTTTCGGCTTTAGCGGTTGTCTTTGGGGGGGGGTTCCAATATTGCATGATTTTGTTTTCCTAAAAGGCTAAAACTAAAACAACTGCTTGTTTTTGCTGATCTAGCAGTTATTTTTGTTTTAGAAAGCAAAATGATGCATCTTGGTGAACAACTCCTTAGTTGTTCTTCTTTGTTAGTACCAATGGAAGATAGTCATTAGGGGTGAATATGAAACTGGATATCTCCTCAATTGACCATCTAAAGAATACGCGCAGACATTAAAGACCAAACACATGAAAATAAAACTGGAAAAAATGCAACAATCCCGACATCATTTCATAAATGCATGTCTCAGGCATTCTTCGCTTTACAACTCAAAATATACAGAAATATTCATGTATATTCCATGTCTACATCTTTGATCTCTAATACTTGGTATGATTTGGAAAAATTGACTCACTGCACCTAGTGAGCCAGGCAGTCAGCATAATTTCTATTTTTTATGTTACAAAACCTTATATAACATGGAACTCTTTGGAAACTTGTTATAATCATTTTACATCGCTCTGTATGATATATTTCTCAATATCGTATGTTGTAGTCTGGTTAGTAACTTTATTTATATGCTTGATTCAGCAAGGTCCCCCCACCCATTTTAGTTTATTTTGAGTATGATTAAGAACTTGGTTCTTGGTTATTATTGATTTATGGCAATATGATCCATTTGGTTGTTTTGCTAAATGATAGCACTTTATTGTAATGTTTTTTTTAGAAGGGGGGATGTTGATCCACACTGTAGTGCAGGGTTTTGTTCTTGGTGATTTTGTTTTACCTCCTTTCTTAAATTGTTTTTTTTTTTTTTAATTTTTTTTTGTTATCTTTTGAAGGGCTACACAATGGGGGGGGGGTAGCTCATCATAACATAGGTGCAGGCGGGATTCGAACCCAAGTCTCCGCTACGACCAGCAGGAGAGCTTACCAACCAGTTGGCACCTTGCTTGTTTTACCTCCTGTTTCTATATTGTAGTTGAATTTACAAAGAGAAGGCTTGTTGATTCAGTTGACACACACCACAGAGACTGAATGTTGTTAGCATTTTGTGCCTTTATTCAATGAAAGGTCCACAATCTGAAACCAATCCCAGCTAGTAGCCCATAGAAGAAAATGATCTTTGAAAGGACCTATTTTCTCCAATCCAACTCCAAGACACCTTTTGGCATGGTTTAAAATGTCCCTAATTTCCCTAATATTTCCACAGCATATTTCCACTTCCATGGGTAGCGACATGAAATTTTACTGGAATTGACATATTCCCCAATGAACACTACCAGTGCTATGTGGAGTAGAAGAGATAGTTTTATAACATAAGTTGGTGACAATATTGTAGATATGTGAAGTAACAATGTTATTATCCACCTAACTTACATGATTACCACTTTGAGCTAGCTTAGTATTTATTTCAAAAATGAAGTTAATTATTAGTTTTTGTTTTTGTAATAGATTATTTGGTTGATCTTTTACAACCATTTGCACTTTCTATGAGTTCAAGTTTTGCTTTAACTGATTCTATCATGAAGCTCTGAATCTTAAGGTTTATAGGGCAACTTCAAAACGTATTCATTTGTCTATAACCTTACTTTCTTAGCTTTGTTTAATGATTTGGAACAATATAATAATTTAAAAAGGTATGTCTATGCTTCTTTCATCATTTCATAAAATATCATTTTATATTTTGCATATTTTACAATGTTTCCACCATGTCTATAATTGTTTACAACATTTCCATACGACATTTCCGACATTTCTGACATGCTTCTTATAGAAAAGGAGCCTTGTAGCCTTCCGACATTTCTGACATCGACATTTTAAACCTTGCCTTTTGGAACTCACCGATGAATGCATTGTAGCAGGACCTAGTAGAAAAGGAGCCTGATTTCTTTCTCAACCAAATTCGAGAGTCCTTTTCATATAGGCCCAGCTAAACAACACCCAACTTTTCCTACAACTCTCCAACCAAGCCCACCTCCCAATCATTCAAATTCCTCCCAAGTATGGGCATCCATACCATCTCTGCACCAATCTCTCTATGCAATCCCTGACAGAGGCATCTCTAATTTCTGTACTATGATACAGAGGTCAATCACCACATCAGACATCATTCCACAAAAAAAAGATTTTCTCTTCAAGGCCAGGCTTTAACCTCGTATTCCTGTCAAACTCCTTCAGATTCATGATTCCCTTCCACAGACTGGTGCATGAGGTTGTGATGGCATAAGTGACTCCCATTCCCGATCCATAGGAGCTCTACCATATTTGCAGCCAATCATCTGCCTCTGCAACTGATTTTGTTCATCAGATCCCCACAACCATTTCTAAACAGTGCCTTATTCATCATTTTAAGCTGTCTTATACCAGCTTTGCTGTGCCTCTCGTGACATCTTTTCTTTTAATTTCTTTCATTACATTGTCTTGTTATTATGAGTCCTTGTTGTTTCTTTCAGGTATCTTCTCTGTACTGTTGGATCTGTGTACATTAAATCAAAGGAGGCTCCTGCTAAGGATGTTCTCAAGGACCTTGTGGAGATGTGTCGTGGCATTCAACATCCTCTACGTGGGCTCTTCTTAAGGAGTTATCTTTCTCAAGTCAGTAGGGATAAATTACCTGATATTGGTTCTGAATATGAAGGGTAAGGAGATCTCTTTACTTGCCTTGTTATCATCCTTTTTTTCCCTTTAGGTGGAGTGGTGGACTATTAATTTTTTACATGGAACATTATTCATTTCTGACATCCTACAATTCATACAACGCTAGACTACTTGGTCATTTGAAAGCAGTACTGCAGTAGTATAGAATAACTTTGATATGGTCAATGCCCTATTACTTCAGTGGGTGCTGCGCCACCTTTATAGGAGGTCATGTGCTCAAACCTGAGTGATGGATATTTCTTTAGAATATGCCATCAGGACACTTGTTGAGGCCACCCCATGCAAACCTTATTATGATTACTGGATCAGGACCTACTTTTTGCAGTATCTTTTGGCAAAAATGCCTCAGCTACCATAAGGGGGCTTAATATGGTCAATTAGCTGGAACAGGACCTACTTTTTAGTTCAGTTCTTATTTTAATTTATTTTATCTTTTTGTTGGGTTTTTATTTTATTTATTTTCTGGATAATTTGGTTCTTATTTTAATCTGCCTCTTTCTGCAGTGATGCTGATACTGTCATGGATGCTGTGGAGTTTGTGCTTCAAAACTTTACAGAAATGAATAAACTTTGGGTGCGGATGCAGCAACAGGTTTGTCTGAATATCTGTAATCTCTTACCTTCTCTCACGTTGGACATGCATGGTATGCCAGTTCTTGCATGTCATAGAGATAAAAGTCAATCATGAGTGCATGATTTATGGTCATGCAGATGGTGTTAATAGTGCTTGTGAATCATTTATATTCTTAGGTGATCCTGAGTTGAGGCATGCAATCGGACTTTCTGGTCTGCAGGGACCTGCCCGGGAGAAAGAGAAACGGGAAAAGGAAAGGAGCGAGCTTCGTGACCTTGTAATATAAGTAACCTGAAATTGGTCAATATCACAATCCTGAAACTGCACAATGGTTCCTAACATTTTTAAGAGGTTATTCTGCTGTCCTGATTTTCCTTTAGGTTGGCAAGAACCTACATGTTCTCAGTCAAATAGAGGGTGTTGACCTTGATATGTACAAAGATACTGTGCTTCCAAGAGTGTTAGAGCAGGTCTGATCATTTGGTTTCTTTTCTGATTTAGAAGTCCATGACACCACAGTATGCTATGCTGACATTCACACTGTTATGGTTGCCAAATGGATTTTGACAGGTTGTTAATTGTAAAGATGAGCTTGCCCAGTATTACTTGATGGACTGCATAATCCAAGTCTTTCCTGATGAGTACCACTTGCAGACTCTTGAGACGTTACTGGGTGCCTGCCCTCAGCTTCAGGTGAGTAACATGCCTATGTTTTGGTGCTTCATTTCCTTGTTTTCAATCTTTTAATACCATTTGATTACCTCCCTGCTGACTTTAATCTGCTAATATGGAGGAAATGCAACTTGAAATATGCAATTTCTGGCTTCCTTGAGGTGACTTTTTTTTTTTTTTGATCAATAACAAGAAACTTTATTAAAGATATGAAACTATGTGAAGCTTAGGTACAAAGGAGAGGTAAATAGACTTAACTCCCTATCAAAGAGTACAAGGAAAAAATAAAAAATTAGCCCAAAAATCGAATCCCTATTCACCCCTTGCTTTGCTAACCCATCAGCAAAGGAATTAGCAGTCCTCTTCACCCAGTTGTAATGAACCACCATATCCGTACTCAGCCATTTAAATTTATTCTTCTCATTGTTATAACTCCATAAGCCGCTGTCTCCCCCTTTTAGCCACCTAATCACCACCTCTGAGTCACCTTCAAGGACCAAACATCTGATGTTCAGCTCCCTTGCTCTTTGGATGCCTTCCAGGGCTGCGAGGATTTCAGCCCTAAGAGAGTCTCCTTCCCCAATTGGGCCTGAAAACATAGCAATAATAGCCCCCACCTCATTCTTGAATACTCCCCCAATCCCAGAAGGCCCTAGGTTCCTTAAACAGCTGCCATCAAAATTCAGTTTTATGAACCCAGAAGGAGGAGGGAACCACAAAGGACTACAGCTCCTCTTACAGAGGGCAGAGGAAGCTATCTCCTTCCATTTTCTCACCAAATCAGCCACAGAATAATCTGAGAACAGTTCCATAGTTTTCAACCAATGTGCCACCCTTAACAGAACTAGATCTAATAAGTTTCCGATGGTTCTTTCCTTATCTGAAAATATTCGTGAGTTTCTTTCTTTCCATTGAGTCCAACACACTGCAGCCCTGATGCTTCTCCACATAGTCTTCCCTCTCTTCTTTGGCCATCTGAAAAAGGAGGGAGAGAACAAGCTCTGAACACTCTCAAGGGGTATCCAAACACACCCAAAAAGGGAAAAGACCCACTCCCAAACTGATTTGGCAACCGAACAAGTAACCATAAGGTGGTAACCAGTTTCCCCATCAGCTTTACAGAGAGTGCATCTATTAGGAAGTAAACAAGAGTTGGGTCTCTTCTTCTGAAGTAGGTCATTTGTGTTAATTCTTTCCAGAAAAGTTTCCCAACAAAAACTACCAACCCGAGGAGGAATGGGTTTGCTCCAAATTTCTTTAACCGGAAAGACAACCCAATGGGATCAGAAGGCTGAGTTAAAGTCTCAAAAAATGAGGCACAAGAGAAAACACCTGAAGAGGAGGGAACCCAAAATCTGGTGTCCTCCTTATTGGGATCCAAGAAAACATTTTCAAGGATGGCTAACAAAGACAAAAGGTGGTCCAAGTCTGCATCCCTAATTGCCCTTCTTAAACCTAGGTTCCACCCAAACCCTGAAGGAGAGTCTGAGGGGCTTAAGAAGGAAAAATGGGTTCATTTTTCAAATCAGAAAGAGCATACAAAGAGGGAAATTGGTCCATCAGAGGTGAGTCCCTGACCCAAAGTTGTTCCCAAAATTTTATTACCGGAGTTAAAACCATACCTGATACAAGGGAAAAAAACTGGAAGCAGATTGTATATGGCTGACCAAGGAGAGGCGGCTGTAGTCCTTGCCAAGATTCGTATGCTAGCCACAATCTTTGTCCACAACTTGTCTCTTTCCAACGGAAATCTCCATAACCATTTCCCCAACAAAACCCTGTTCCTCTTCCTAACATTCCCAATCCCAAGACCTCCTAGCTTTTTACCTCTAGTTAGCACCTCCCAACTCACCCTATGGTCCTGCTTCTCCTCTCTAGGCTCCCACAAGAAATCCCTCATAAGCTTTTCCAAAGTGTTAGAGACCTTTGTGGGGATCTTAAACACTGATAGGAAATACATAGGAAGATTAGCTAGGATTGATCTAATCAAAGTGATTCTCCCCTCCAAGGAAAGATAGTTTTTCCTCCAAGAAGCAAGCCTTTTCCCAAATCTCTCCACTACCGTGTTCCAAAAGCTTACCTTCTTAGGGTTATCCCCTAGGGAGAGGCCTAAGTAAGTCATCGGCCATTCCGGTGTTGCACACCCTAACACACCTGCATACTCTCTAAGCTCCCTGTCTTCCAAATTCACACCCACCAAACTACTCTTATCCAAATTCACCTTGAGATTAGATACCCGCTCAAAGAGTTGTAATGCCAATTTTAGGTTCCGGATCCACTCAATGTCCCCACCTTCGCAGAAAAGGATTGTGTCATCTGCGAACTGCAGATGAGTAAGAGGTATCTCCTCCCTTCCTACTCTCCATCATTTTATTAAATTCCTTGAATCTGCTCTCTGAATCAATATCCCAAGTACATCAACAATTAGCGTGAAGAGGAAAGGGGATAGTGGATCACCTTGTCTTATTCCTCTCGAGGCGGGGAAGAAATCCACCACAATTCCATTCACCAAGATAGAGTAGTGGCAGCTTCTAATACAACCCCAGATCCACTTACACCAACTGTCTCCAATGCCAAAACTTTTCAACACCTCCAACAAAAAAGACCAATCAACCATGTCATAAGCCTTCTCCAAGTCCAGTTTACACACCACTCCCTTCTTCTTGGATTTCCTAAAGCTCCCCAGACTCTCATTAGCAATCAAGATTTGATCGGTAATTTGTCTTCCCATCACAAAAGCACCTTGGTTAGGTGCAATTGTGGAAGGAAGAACCTTCTTTAATCTTAGAGACAACACTTTTGTGATTATCTTGTACAAACTGTTCACCAAACTAATAGGTCTGAAGTTCCTTGGTTGTGATGCCTCTTTCTTCTTAGGAACCAGAGCAATGAAAGTGGAGTTCAAGCCCGGGTTGATTATTCCCCTTCTGTGGAACTCCTCAAACACTGACCCAATATCTTTCTCCACAATACCCCAACAATCTTGATAAAAAGCCATTGTGAACCCGTTCGGACTTGGAGCTTTTGTTCTATCCATTGAAAAGATTGCTTTCTTTATCTCCTCCAATCCAAACCCTCCAACCAGATCCTTTCATTTAAAGGTCTTCTGAAAATAGATTTGAAATGGCTAACGAAGGCTCTGCTATTTCTACCGGGTGGGAAATAACTGTTCCTTCAACTTCCAATTTTGAAATGAAATTCTTCCTTCTTCTCTCATTTGCCACTGAGTGAAAGAAACCGGTGTTTCTATCCCCCTCCTTCAACCACTTGCACTTAGATTTTTGCCTCTAACTTATTTCCTCCTTAATCAACAAATCCTCCAATTGCTTTCTTAAGCTCCATATCCTTTCTCTGTCTTCTTTTCCAACAAGACCCCTTCCTTCCTTCATATCCAACTCTTCTATCTGCTCTACCAACACCTGTTTCCTTTCCTCTACTCTCCCAAACTCCAACCTGTTCCACTCCTTTATTTGGGATTTTAAGAATTGAAGCTTTTTATGGAACCTCATTCCTTCCCACTGTATTGGCGGATTATAATGCTGCCACCATTCCTTAACTTTCTCAATGAATCCCGGGTGGATCAACCATATGTTTTCAAACCTAAACGGGGCAGGTCCATCGCCTCTGAATTCCTCCTTACACATTACTATAGGCCAGTGGTCTGAGGTAAGCCTCGGAAGCACCCTAGATGTTAAGTTACCCCAATGTTCCTCCCAATCTGTTGAAAAGAGAAACCTGTCCAGCTTAGAGCAAATTGGGCTTGATTGGAGGTTGGACCAGGTGAAGGTATTGTTAAGCATTTGAAGTTCTTTAAGCTCAAACGTATCCACAAACTGGTTGAAGCTCCTCATACTTGTCATATAATCTATTCTTTAAGGGGG
Organism: Nelumbo nucifera; assembly: GCF_000365185.1. The sequence continues at coordinate 1,310,400 of NW_010729120.1, read as the reverse complement.
TGGGGGGCAAAATCTATTCTTTCTGCTAACAGGAGTAGATTGTCATAGAATTTCTTTGCAAGAAAGCCGCTAGAATGAAAACATGCTATTAGGCATATTGATCTTGAGTGCTTATAAGAACTTAGCTTTAGAGATAGAAACCTTCGTATCAATAATTTGAGTGGTGTAATTGTTTCTGTTCTTTTGTTTGCAATTTGAGTGAAGTAATTATTGAGAGATAAATATAACAATTGCAAAGTCATTAATATCTGGTTCTTTCTTCTCTTGCTCCCTTGCAGCCAACTGTTGACATCAAGACAGTGCTCTCCCAACTAATGGAGAGACTATCAAACTATGCTGCTTCGAGTGCAGAAGTAAGCTATCCATATTCTGTTCTCTGTGCCAACATTCTGTATTTTGTTCCTTACAATTTTATGCTGCAGGTTTTGCCTGAATTCTTGCAAGTAGAAGCTTTCACCAAATTGAGCAATGCCATTGGGAAGGTAAACCCTTGATATCAGTTTTAATGGATATTATGTTTAACGTTAAACAATTATTTATACAATATCCTGGAAAGACAACATAGAGAGCAACCATGGTAGCCTCTTGAGCCAAGGTCACCACTTTTGCCATTAACTTAAAATGTTTGTACAAATGTGGCATTTGTGCGGAATGCTATGTGTCTATGTGTTTATATCTATGTGTTTCTATAGCCCTGTAGAAGGATGACTTTAGCCATGTAAGATGAGTCATGAGGTCAATGGTCTGATTGATCATGTATTTTGATTTTCTGTATGCATCATTTTGCTACCATGTGGTAAATGTTTCCTCCAGTGTAACAAGCTATTGAATTTCCAAACTTTTAAGAGAAAATCCCCCAAAAGAGTTTTTTTTTTTTCTGTTCTTTTTTTGCACTGGCAGAGAGTCATTTGCTGAAACTCCATGGTGTGTTTGGCTGGAGTGGGATGACAAAATGCTGGGGCCTTTTGTGCAGCCACATAGAAGATTCTTGAGTCTTCTAGGTCTTGTTACAGATTCCTTTGCTACAACACTTCTAGTGTGTGTGTGTGTATTGTTTCATAGGATCTTGTATTCTTTATGCCTTTCTTCTAAATATCTTTTGCTTTGTAGGTCCGAATTTATATGCTAAGTTTTAAGTGACTGAGTCCCTAGTTCTTTCAAGTAAATTATTCTACTAACATTTATCTTAGTTTTCAAAGTTTATTCTGCATTCTTTTTGGG
>NW_010729120.1:1143319-1309169 GCF_000365185.1 Nelumbo nucifera | reverse complement strand
ATGGTATGAACACCATGATCTCTCCAGGGCATTTAGCCTTGTCCAGTATAGCTAGACACTCGTGCTTAAATGACAGAGGGAGGTGGGAATCTAGTGGTATAATCTTTTTTTTTATCGGCAAAGAAGAATTTTATTCAATTAAGAGAAACAGTTACAGAATTACAGAAAATAGAGAGCAGACATTGCACCACAAAGTGTTACAATAAAGCCTAGAAAAGCTGCTGCCTATGAACTCCCTGTTTGGCTAATGAATCAGCCATCCCATTTGCAGTTCTCCTGATCCACATAAAGGTGCATTGAGTTCCCTTGCTAGACTTTCAATATCTGTTAGGGGATGCCCATAAATCCAAGGAGCATTACCCCTTGTATCAGTCCATGATATCACTAGTTTTGAGTCTCCTACCTCCAAGTTCTTAATATCTGCTTGCTTGGCAAGTTTTAACCCCTGTAGCAGAGCTAATATAATAGTTCAGCCTTAATGAATTACCTTCCCCTTAAGGTCTTGAATACATAGCCAATATTTTGCTGGAGGAATCTCTAAACGCACCACCAATGCCTGCCAATCCTAGGTTTCCTATAGAGCTCCCATCAAAATTCATCTTGATTTTGGAAATATAAAGAGTACATGAAAAGATTTAAGTGGCTGGTCAGAGATATGGTATTCTCAGTTCAATGGGAAAGGCGTTCAGCTTCTGAGATGGCTGATTTTTTTGCAAAACGTGGGGTGCATAGATCTGATTTATTTTGGGCTAGTTGTAATATTGTTTTCAGTTGGGGCTGCATCTCGCGCCACTCCTGGATGTACTCTGTAACCTTGTGATTTTTCTTCTAGTCTAATAAATTTTCTATCATTCGTAAATTAATCATTTGATTTTGTTAAGAGCTGCTGGGGGCTTCCACTCCACCTTTATTTCTTTCTTCTCAGAAGAGTGTGTCACTTTATTCCATGCTTTTAATATATCAGTAATCAAGGAACTTTGAAAGAGCTCAAGTGTTTTTACCCAATGTGCATCTTTTAATCCTTATGGCCTCTACTAGTTCTTCATTTGAAGGTAACTTCTTGTTGAATATTCTTGCATTCCTTTCCTCCCAAATAGTCCACACCACCGCTGCCCTAATTGATTTCCACGTAACTCTTCCTCTTTTTGTTGGCTGTCTTAGAAAGTTTGGGTTGAAGCAGTGATTTAAAAGGCATGCCTAGGCACACAGGCGAGACACATTTTAGGGTAGGTGCTTCGCCCAGGTCCTAGGCGCATTTTAAGACGTAACATGAACTTGTTTGGACTTGCCTCGAGGGGCGTGGCACAAAGGCAGCTCGTAGAATCAGGAATGTAATATGTTAAAATCACATTTGCTACATGAAGTAATGCAAGTGAAAAAAAAGAGGTTGTGGGTTTTATATGCTTGAAGATGTTTTATATATTTGATTTTATTTTTAAATTCTCATTTGAATGTGCTTTACATTTTATATTTATGTATTTTAATTTTAGATAATAGGTTTTTTAAAACATTTATTTTAAAATATAAGTTTATATTTTTATTAATATTATGTTTAATAATTTTTTGATTTTTTTGGCATTTTTTTTTTATTTTTTGCACCTTGCCTTGCGCCTTGTGCCTCAGACGCAAATTGACCCTTGCACCTTTTTTGCACCTTGCGCTTTTAAAACACTGGGTTGAAGAAGCTTACTACATCTTGGGGAGTACTCCACTTGCAACCAAAGAGAGAACAAAAAGACTTCCAAACAAAGAGCACAAAAGGGCAATAAATCAATAAATGGGGAAGGGATTCACCATCTGCAAAGCAAAGAAGCACATATGAGGGGAGAGGCATTTATTAAGCCTCCTCTTTTGAAGCATGTTATAGGCGTTCACCTTTCCAAGAAAAACCTCCCAGCACAAAGCTTGAATTTTGGTGCAATGGGCTTGCTCCAAATTTCTTTCATTGGTAAATTCTCTCCTGTAACAGGAGTTTGCATGGTAGTATTAAAAAAAGAAGCACAAGTGAAGGTGCCATCAAATGAAGTAGACCAAACTCTAGTGTCCTCCAAAGATTGAACTAAGAAGGTTGACTTAAGCCAAGCAAACAAGTAAGGGACTTGCTTATTATCTCTCAAACCCCTTCTGAAACCAAAATCCCAACTTAGTTTAGAGTGAGAAAAAGTGACAATTTGATATAGATTGTATGTTGTAGTTAGAAACTGAATTAAACTTAGGGAAAAGAGAACAAAAAGGACTATCATCCAACCAAAGATCTTCCCAAAAGAGCACCCTAGAACCACATTCCACATCAAATCTAATGAGATTAAAAAAGATTGGATATACCTCTTGTATTGCTTTTCATGGAGAGCTCGAGGATGATGTGGGAGCTACCTTTGCATCCCATCCATTGTTCTTCAGCCTATGAATGCTTTCTATAACCTTGTGCCACAGCCTAGCTCTTTCCAATGTAAACCTCCAAAGCCACTTTCCTAATAGAGTAAGTATTTTTATGAAATAAATTTCCCAATCATAGACCTTCCTTTTCCTTTGTTTTGTTGACTTGTTCCTACTTTACTAGGAGATCCCTTTTTTCATCCCCAGGTTCCCAGAGAAAATCTCTCATAAGTTTTTCTAACTGTCATGCTATTCTAGCTGGAATCCTGAAGGTGGATAGGAATTAGACTGGTAGGTTTGCTAGAGTTGCTCTAATCAGGGTTATTCTCCCACCTATGGATAAATAATTCCTCTTTAGTGAAGTTCTCTCATCCTTTCGACTGTTTGTATGTTTTGGAGAGAGTAGCATTTGTTCTAGCTTTCTTTTCAGAGATGGGAGAGGGTAATGAGCCTCTTTACTTGTGTTCTTATCTTCTCTTTGTATTCTATGATTATTGCATCTGACTCAATGAGGTTCTCATCAAATACTGATAGAAAATGCTTTAACTTTTTTGGAGGGGGATTGGTGTCATGCTGGCAATAGTTCTTTGTGTTGTTTATATTTGTCTACACTCTACACTGTATACAAATAGTTGGGCCCTAAAAATATTTTCTGTTTAGGGTTCTTCAAGAAGAAACCTACAAACTACTTTCAAAGACAGGGAATTATGCTAATTCTGGACCCTCTCATATCTCATTGCACTTGAACATCCTTTAAGTTGATATCTGCCTTGGGGGCTGTTTGATAACAGCTGAAGTTGCTAAACTGAAGACTTATTACTTTTGTCTTTTAGTGAATAAAACAATTAGATAATAAAATATTCAAAAGTATAGTTGTCTACCCAACTTCAGCTTCAGCCATCAAGGAGCTCACAACCTCAAAATCTTATCTACTAAAAGACATAGCAATAATCTTTTCAGTTCAGCCACTTCAGCTGTTATCAAACGGCCCCTTAATGTGCCTTCCAGAATTGAAATCCTGTTAGAATTGATGCTTTTTGGGCTTGAATCCTGTTTGTTTCTCTCTTGCAGTTTAAAATACAAGAATCTTGCAACCTATTCATTCATGTCGATGGGTCAAACATTTCTGTTTTTATTTCCTTTTCTTCATTTGTATAACTGGGGAATATGGGGGGACTCTTCTTATCAATCAGAGGGTTTGGCCTGTGTATGTTTTCTGTTTTGTTTCCTTTTCAAAAGTACATTTATAAATTCAATTGTCTGCATTTCTACAACAGGTGATTGAAGCACAGGTTGACATGCCGGTAGTTGGAGCTGTAACTTTATATGTGTCTCTCCTGACATTTACTCTTCGTGTCCATCCAGATCGTCTTGATTACGTAGACCAAGTTCTGGTATAATGCCTTTCTTAGTTGCATCATTTTGTACATGTTACAATTTTTCTACATGGTAGAGTTGTGGAGGTAATGTCAATAATGGTCACTATTTATGTTGTTTTCTATAGGGAGCATGTGTGAAGAAACTTTCTGGTAAAGCAAGAATTGAAGATGCCAAAGCAACAAAACAAATTGTTGCACTCCTGAGTGCACCATTGGAGAAATACAATGATATAGTGACTGCACTGAATCTTTCTAACTACCCGCTAGTGATGGATCACCTTGATAACGCAACAAATAAAGTGATGGCTGTTGTTATTATTCAAAGCATAATGAAAAACAACACTTACATTTCAACTGATGATAAGGTCTGTTCCACATTAGTTTTACCCCCCCTCCCCCCACTGGTGGCATGGTGGAAATGTTGTCAGTCTTTAATACTGTTGAGTTGACTATTCTGTAGGTTGAAGCCCTGTTTCAATTGATAAAGGGGCTTATTAAAGATTTGGATGGATCTCTTGTCGAGGAGGTGCAAATTTCAAATTCTTCCAGTTCATAATTTTATATTATGTTAAAAATGATTTGACATTTCTGTTTATTTTCACTATTTTAGTGCTTTCACTTTCTGTTTCTATTCTTCTCTTCAAAATAGAACTTTTTAGTTCCATGTTATTTCATGTGTGTGATTTGTCATTTTATTTTGTTCTTGTTTACTATTTTTTATTAATATTAGTATTGTTATTATTATATTTTGGGACTAGCTTGATGAGGAGGATTTTAAAGAGGAGCAAAATTCTGTTGCACGTCTTATCCACATGCTGCATAATGATGATCCAGAGGAGATGTTAAAGGTAATTGATCTGTTTTGCTTCTTTTGATGGTTGTGTATCTATTGACTCTTTGGTTCCATTAATTATATCGAGTGTCCTTATACTCAAATGATCATGACACTCTTTTCTATGTTAAATTTCAGATAATATGTACCGTGAGGAAGCATATTCTAACTGGAGGACCAAAACGCTTACCATTCACTGTCCCTCCCCTCATTTTTTCTGCACTCAAGGTTTGGTTCTGCTTTTTTTCCAGCTTATGTGATAAAGGTTGATTCTTTTTGGTAATGCCAGCTAGTTCTGAAAGTGTATAGGTTTGTTGGTTTGAAAACTAATGGACCGATGTTTTTTAGCACCTCCATCTCATAGGTCTAATCAGGGCGGGGGGGTTGACCCAGTACAGCTCACTCCTGTCCACACCTCTAGGCTCTGACTAAAGAGCCAGTGTCAATTGGCTGCACTTTTCCTCCAATGGAATAAAATATTTGCCAACATCAAGAGATCTGGCCTTCATAATAGTCACACAACATCTGTAAAAACAATATTTGTATTCCTTGTACATCCTATCAGCACCTATGAATCCCCCTCCACTTCTACCAACTAGAATCCGAAGTGCATCAGTCTCACACCATGTAGAACAGGTAAAGGTCTGTCCTAATAGAGCAGTAGTACTATGATTTGGGGAATGCTAACCCTACAACCAAGTAGTGATTGTAGAACTTACCACTATTGCAATGTAAGACATATGGCAACTAAACCCTAGATTACCTCTTGTTTGGGTTGAAGGCATAAAAAGTGGCGTAACTTCTGAGGTTCAACCTTCTCAACAGGTGATCACCATGTTAGAGTGCTTGCAACTTCTACAACCACCTCCTGGTTGTAGGGTTATCTTTCCCCTTACCATTTTGATATGCCCAGCCCCCTTAACAGGTTCTACAACTTGTCTTGGTAGATATTTCTACTCAAACTTCAAAAGACAGGAAACTCCAGATTCTGCATTCTCCAATTCTTCTAGAATGAATTTCTTTTCCATGTAAAATACTTCTTTCCATGTTTAAATATCTTGTGTGTGTGTGTGTGTGTAGACACACATAATTAAACCTATATGTGCAGACACACACACATGCATGTGTGTCTGCACTCTCATGTGTAAACCTAAATTAAGCTCATCTAGATGACCCCCAATCAACATTTTGATTGTCAAAAAGTTCAGGGGAGGTGATTGCAGTTACCAAACTTCAGGGGAGGTTTCAGCAATTTACCCTTTTTTTTGTATGGTTTATTTTTTCTTCTTCATTTTGACTGTCACTCAAACAACACTGACAATATGTCTAATGGTTTTATGATTAAAAAGGATATTACTTCCAAGGTTTAAAATGTCGATGTCAGTGGAAATGTCAGTCATCCAAATGTAAGAAACATGTCAGAAATATCGTATGGAAATATTGTAAAAATTATAGACATGGTGGAAACATTGTAAAATATGCAAAATATAAAATGATAAAAAAAGCATAGACACCTTTTGAAATAATTATCTTGTTCCAAATCATTAAACAAAGCTAAGAAACTAAGGTTATAGACAAATGAATACGTTCTGAAGTTGCCCTGTAAACCTTAAGATCCAGAGCTTCATGATAGAATGAGTTAAAGCAAAATTTCAGCCCATAGAAAGTGTAAATGGTTGTAATAGATCAACCAAATAATCTATTACACAAACAAAAAACTAATATTTAACTTCATTTTTTAAATGAATACTGAGCTAGCTAAAAGTTGGTAATCATTTAAGTTAGGTGGACAATAACATTGTTACTTCACATATCTACAATATTGTCACCAACTTATGTTATAAAACTATCTCTTATACTGTACATAGTACTGGTAGTGTTCATTGGGAATACGTCAATTCCAGTAAAATTTCATGCCGCTACCCATGGAAGTAGAAATGGAAATATGGAAGTTATCTCTTGTATTTCACATAGTGCTGGTAGTGTTCATTGGAGAAATGCCAATTCTGGTAAAATTTCATGTCGCTACCCATAGAAATGGAAATATTAGGGAAATTAGGGATATTTGAAGCCATGATTACTTCTGCCCATCACAAGGAAATTTTGTACTAGTTTGAATACTCAGAATATCAAAATTCATGATTCTTAATGGTGCTTTAGCTTTAGACTCTTAGTTGTAATTCAGTTATCTTCCCCCGTTTATAGGATTTTCAGAATATTGTATACTGTGCAGTTGATTAGACAGTTGCAAGGTCAGGATGGGGATGTGGTTGGAGAAGATGTGCCTGCGACACCAAAGAAGATTTTTCAGCTCCTGAATCAGGTGATTTCTGCATTTTCGTATAAAAGAATCTTCTGAGACATAGTTTCAATGTTTACAAGTTTTACTCCCTTTTAATTGAAAATTTTAAATCCCTATAGATGGCTAAATTTAACTTGTGATCTTGATATTAATACCAATCTCTACCATCTCCTAGTGGTCTTGTTTATCATTCCTTGCATGAACCCTTTTATTTCTTGGTGCAATCATTAGGCAATGACTTTAAATGTAAATTTGCTGTGGTTTTGGATTGATGATTTTTATGTTATTTTTCTATTCACCTTGTTCAACCTATTAGCTTCAAGTTCCTCCTCTCAAGGACATTTTCTTATTTTATAATTATATTTTATCTTTAACATGTATTTGTCTAGTAAATTGGATAATCCTCTTTTGTCTCTTTTGCACCTTGCTTAATACTATCAGTGTTTCTGTTTCAGACTATTGAGGCTCTCTCATCTGTTCCATCACCTGAATTAGCATTAAGATTATACTTGCAATGTGCAGAGGTACGTCAAACTCTTGTGCATAAAATCCTTCAGAGGGTCAATTTTAAAGGCTTGTGTATTTATGTTGGCCCTTGATCTCTTGGTATTCAGGCTGCCAATGACTGTGATCTTGAACCTGTTGCATATGAATTCTTCACTCAAGCATTTATACTGTATGAAGAAGAAATTGCGGTAATTAGTCAGAAACTATATTTTCTCTTCTAGAAAATTACCTAGTTGTAAGTTTCATTGAGTCTGCAATTAAATACTACTGGTTTTTGCTGACATGGTGCTTCTTGTTTCTTAGGATTCTAAAGCCCAGGTGACTGCAATACACTTAATAATAGGAACCCTTCAGAGGATGAATGTATTTGGTGTTGAAAACAGGGATACTTTAACACACAAGGCTACAGGGGTAATAATCTGAGCATTCATCTAATTCTTGAGCCTTGTAATCCCATAAGCAAAACCTAATGCTATCTTTGCATGAACAGTACTCGGCAAAGCTTTTAAAGAAGCCTGATCAGTGCAAAGCAGTTTATGCGTGTTCACATCTCTTCTGGGTAGATGATCAGGATGGTGTGAAGGATGGAGAAAGGTGCACAACTATAAACTCAACATTATTTCTAGCACAAATATGCATGTGTCCATTCATATCCATAATCTGCATGTGTATGCTTGGTTCTTGTGTGATGCGGATAGTCTTCAACTGGGTAAGGTTGCATTGGTATTAGTGACTTTGGTTGGATATGTTGTGAGACTGCATTAACCATGTCTTTGATCTCTCTGTCCATATTAGCCCATTGCACCTCTTTCCCATTGATAATAGCCATGCACTCTTAATTTATTTTAATATAATACTTGGCCACAATAGCAGAGATCTATTTTGACCATACAGTAGAGTATTTTGGGCTGAAATTTCTTCCAGGTTGGGCAGAGGTGTGTGTCAGGTAGCATATTCATGGATGCATGTGTGCACGCTGGTTTTTGTGTTTCTGTGAAGTGCTTGAGGAGGGAACAGGTTATGCACGTGGATTTTCAACTCATGGTTTATGGTTGTAACTTGTATTGCATAGATAATAATGAGCATTCTAAAATGAAAAAAAAAAGTACCAGGGTATCAAGTCTTAATTTGAGACCTGGGTTTTTTCCCACATTCCACTCTAAACTTGATTCATCTCTCTAGCTGCAACCCAATGTCCATTTATTCAATCTGGAGGCAAAGCATGATCTGGCTTGGTTTTTGGCTCTCTACTTCAGTCGGTCTGAGTTGGTTTTCCCTCCCTCATACTCAGACTGTTAATGTTTGCTCTATCATTAATTTCTTTTTTTTTTCCCTCTCAATTTTCCATTCCAGGGTCCTACTTTGCCTAAAGCGTGCTTTAAGGATTGCAAATGCTGCCCAACAGATGGCTAATGTTACACGGGGTAGCAGCGGACCTGTCACACTCTTTGTTGAGATACTGAACAAGTAAATATAGCCAAGCTGAGCTTAGTGGGACGCCATTGTTCTTTGGATATCTATTGGATGGTTCTGTCGTACTAGATCTGATGAAAACTGCTGTTTTGTAATTTCAGGTACCTCTACTTCTTTGAAAAGGGGAACCCGCAAATTACTAGTGCAGCAATCCAGGGTCTAATCGAGCTAATAACAAATGAGATGCAAAGCGACACCACAACAGATCCATTTGCAGATGCTTTCTTTGCCAGCAGCCTCCGCTACATTCAGTTCCAAAAGCAGAAAGGTGGTGGTATGGGTGAAAAATACGAGTCCATCAAGGTGTGATTTGCAGAAGAATAGATATAGAAGTGACAGACAAATTGCTTTGTTTTGGAGCTTTATAATGATTTTATTTCTTCGGCTTTCTATCTCGCCGAAGAAATAATGAGGTGACTGCATTTTTACAAGGGGGAATTAACCGATCGAGGAGGGGCGGGGGTGTCTGTTCACTTTCTTGGCAGCATTCTTTTTCTGAGGGGACAATCCGTTATTTCTAACATTACTGCCACACTTGTTGCTGCCCATCAATTGATTAACCAAATCAAGCATACACTCATACTACGATAATTTGATTTCATAAATAGTCTTTTCAGGGTTACAATGATAGTTAGCCGTTTGAAGGGTGTTTTTTTTTTTTTTGTATTTTTTGTCACTGCTCAGTTGTTCAAGAATTAATTAGTTCAATAATAAATATGTACTTTCGGTCATTTTCTTGAAAAGCATCTTTGAGCAATTACGTTCTTTTCTTTTAGTTCTTTTTAGCTGTGTATAATTAAAGATGCAACAGCTATGGTTTCGATAATGCTTGTTCTTTACTACAAAACCTGGGATAGTCCATCCCTACAACCCTAGTGTCATGGGGGTAATCGTTGGGGCCCTGTGCGGCACTCGAAATGGGCGAGTAAGCTTACGAAACGAAGCAAACACACAAAAAGGCAACAAGATGGCACACGAATTAGCAAAAGGCTATTTGTATTGCATTAATCAGTGGTAAGCACAAGCACACAGTATAGTATCGAGGGGATCTCGTGTTTAACCTTTATACGCTTATGAGTTCACTCAACTACTTACCTCTCCTCAAAGAGTACGTTAAGCTTTTGGGGGAGTGACAATAGGAAACATCAAAAGGACGAAAATTCATACTAAGTAATTACAATAACGCCATTGGCGGTTCCCCTTACAAAATACATGCAGAGCCCATCTATGACACATGTTGACACCATGAAGGCATGCGGTTAGCACTCTGATGGCTTACTGAAGGTGCTTGATGGCGCGACGAATGAGTCACCTGTGACATTCTCCCCCACTCAATTCGATCTACGTTCTCGGAGATCGGCTTCGGTTGGTCCCTTAGAGTCACTGCTGCGGAAGGAAGGTTCTTCTGCTGCTCCCCGAACCGGCTGTCGTCCAAGGCCGAGGTGTATATTTTGGTGGCATGGTTGGGTTGGCTCATTCTGTTGGGGTTTCCCATGGCTAAGTCATTTCCTGGCAGTCTCAAGGTATGTTAGTGGCTGGTTCATTTTGGCTAAGGAGTAGGTTTGGGCCAGGTAAGGATCAAAATGGTGTTTTGGATTATTAAGGTGTGGATTCCCATGCATTTTTCCCCAAGGGTAACTCACAGGGCTACTACGGGAACTAGCCTTAGGGATGATGTGAATGTGGTCCCTAGATGGCTTGGGTGGCACTCGCTCTCCCCAGTGGTTGTGGTAGTAGATGTGGGCAAGGTTTGACACGGCCTTGGGTCTTCTTCTGTTGGGCCCACCAGTTGCGGGCACTTGCGGCTTCTGCTACGAAGTCGACTTCTGCTGATGTGGTTGGTGTTAAAGCTGATGCTGCTGGTGGCGTTGACTTGGGCGCTGGCATTGGCGTTGGCGCTGGAAATGGAACTGTCTTGAGGGTGACTTCTTCCTGGTGACGACTTCCCAACTAGTTCCAGTGTCGATGTGAGGTACTTGACAGGGGTTATTCCTTGTTGACGCAACGCAGTCTTCATGGTTGCTGGTTTCTTGGTACAACTGCAAGGCTGAAAGCTGCTTCCCAAGTATCTGCAAGGCTGATGAGACAGGAACCATGCAAGGGGAGTGTTCGTCCAGAATAAGCAAACTGTTGATGTGTGGCATAAGTGCTGCTTCCACCTGTTTGAGGAACTCCACTCCAAGAACAACTTGAAAATCATCCAAGGGAACCACAAATAGATTGATGGGTCGTTTCCATGGTCCAACTCAGAGTTCTAGTCCATGGGCCGTGCTTTGGCCCCGGAGTTGACAGCCTTGACCCACCCAGTTTGTTTGGTGGTGGTCAAGCCGAGTCGCTTTGCCTCTGCAAGCGAAATGAAGTTGTGGGTGGCTCCAGTGTCCACCAAGGCTTGGGTCGGCCTCCCGCCGAGGGTGATGTCTACATAATTCAGCCCCTTGTGGCATTGATGAGTTGGAGGGCGCCTACTCTTGGCGCCGCTGTGGGTTTTTCGTCATCGCTCTCTTCACTATCGCTGAGTTTGGCGATGAGGGCAGTTATTTTCTTTCGGGTTGGACAATCACTCGTCCAATGCTTCCCGTTGCAAAGGTAACAAGGCGCAGGAGGAGGTCTCCTAGTGGATTGGTGGCCCTGATAGCTTGGGCCTCCTTGTGGCTTCTTCCCTTGTTGGTAATTGTAGGGCTTGTCCACGGGCACTGACTTCTCCATTGTAGAGGTTGATTGTGGATCTCCCCCACCCAGACTCATGGTACCTGGGCTGGATGATCTTTGCACATCTTCCTTAGGTGTTCTCAGATCAACAAGCTGCTCGGCTACGGCCATGGTGGTGGCGAGGTCCTCAATCCCGCGTCGCTGGAGTTCGAGCTCGGCCCATGGCTTGAGGCCGTCCATAAAATTGAACAGAAGATCCTTGTCTAGCATGTCAGTGATCTCTAGCATCAAGGCCGAAAACTCCTTGACATAGTCATGTAGTGATTCTTGATGTCTGAGATTCTTCATTCTTCGGCACGCCAAGTACTCTACATTTTCTGGGTAGAACTGCCGCTTGATCTCACGCTTGAATCCCACCCAAGTGTCGATGGTGCGGGTTCCACGTTCAATGTCTTGGCAACACCTACGCCACCATAACATTGCGATATCAGTCAAATACATAGCAACTGCACGTACCTGAGTTTGGTTGTCAATGATGCCAGTGGCAGAGAAATATTGCTCCAATTGCCACAAGAAGTTGTCAAGCTCCCTAGCATCCTGAGCACCCGAGTAAGGTGTTGGCTCTCGGATCTTGATATTCATGGAAGCTAGGGTGGAGGGAGTGCTAGGTGCGTTGGCCACTGCCCTCTTTAGGAGAGTCAHCTCATCTCTCATCTCATCCAATTGCGCTTGRAATYTGTCTAKCAAGCCYTGKAGGCWRCTTTGGGAAGGCCCAGCTCCCGAATTCTGTATGGTGGTGTGCATGTCTCTGAAGGCGCCATTGAAACGTCCTTCTAGTTCCACCACTGCATTCTCAACCGTCTCTAGGTTGAGGTGAAGTTCATCAACCTGATCTCGGGTTTCTCCCACTGTTACCTCGCAACGTAGGAGGCGCATGTCCACAGAAGCTAGTTGGTCGACTGATTTTTCGTGCTTGCTAGCTTTAGTTGTATGCCCCTTTGGGGCTTGTGTCTTGGTAGGTTCGTCAAGTGGAGCATTATCAGTGTCGTGGGCTTGAAGCCGCCCATGCGGTATGTCATCGGCAATGCCCCGATTGCTCTTCATTGAGTTGATGTAGGGACGAAGACAAGGTCCAGACTGTGTGTAGGAGCTCCTGCTCTGATACCAACTATCACGGGGGTAATCGTTGGGGCCCCATGCGGCACTCGAAATGGGCGAGTAAGCCTACGAAACAAAGCAAACACACACAGTACAGTGTCTAGGGGATCTCGTGCTTAACCTTACATGCTTATGAGCTCACTCGACTACCTACCTCCCCTCAAAGAGTACGTTAAGCTTTTGGGGGAGTGGCAATAGGAAACATCAAAAGGACGAAAATTCATACTAAGTAATTACAATAACGCCATTGGCGGTCCCCCTTACAAAATACATGCAGAGCCCACCCATGACACACATGTTGACACCATGAAGGCACGCGGTTGGTACTCTGATGGCTCACTGAAGGTGCTTGATGGCGTGACGAAGGAGTCACCTGTGACACTAGTGCAGGTGCTGCCAGGTGGAATTCAACCCCCAAGTAACTGGGGTTCTGTGCTGCACCCGAATGTGTCGAGTAAGCTTAAGTGACAAGCAACAATATAAGAATATTTTCTTTCCAGAAGAGGGAGAAGAGAGAGAGGAGAGGAGAAAAGAGAGATACGAAGAGAAGAGAAGAGAAGAGAAGAAAGTGTTTGAGAGTCAAAAAAACTGAAGCTGGCGGTTCTCAACTTCCTATTTGTATTAATATGATGTAAAATAAAATAAAACAAACAGAAACTATCAGCATGCCCCTACTGGCCCACCCTAATAATAAGAACTTAAACAAAGAAAAAAAATATGCTGACAGCATCCTAGACTGCCAATACTATAACAGTAGAAATAAATAAAAAATAATAATAATTCTAACAACACCCCTCAAGTTGGTCTGAATATATCTATCATGCCCAACTTGTCACACAACTCACTATGCCGCAAGTATGGAAGTCCTTTTGTGAAAACATCAGCTAGTTGCTCATTGGAGTTGATATAAGGAATACAAATTTCTCATTTCTCCAATTTTTCTCTTATGAAGTGCTTGTCCACTTCAATATGTTTGGCCCTATCGTATATGACAGGATTGTTAGCAATATTTATAGCTACCTTATTGTCATAGTAAAGAGATAGGATTGTGAACAATTATCCCAAGTTCCTCTAGAAGATTCTTCAACCAAAGTACTTTAGCAACCCCATGTGTCATAGTTCTATACTCCGCTTCAACATTTGACCTTGTAACTACACTTTGTTTTTTGCTTCTCCATGCCATTAGATTTCCTCCCACAAATGTGTAGTATCCACTTGTGGACTTTCTATCATCCACAACACTTGCCCAATCAGCATCTGTATAGACTTTCACATTCAAATGATTATGTTTACTGAATAGCAATCATATTCCTGGATATTTCTTCAAATACCTAAGAATCATATCTGCTGCCTCCATGTATGGTCTCTTAGGGGAATGCATAAATTGGCTTAGGACCCCAACTGAATAAGCAATGTCTGGACGTGTCATGGACAAATAGAGCAACATTCCCACTAACATTTGAAACTGTTTCACATCTTTCAGAGATTCACCATCACAATCACCCAATTTATGATCTACATCAATAGGAGTATTTGCTGGCTTTGCTCCTAACTTGCCTGTGTCTTGTAATAGATCAATTTCATATTTCCTTTGAGAAATAAAGATGTCCATTTTTGAGCGGGCAACTTCAATTCCAAGAAAATACTTTACAGGACCATGATCTTTCACTTCAAATTTGGAGGCTAGGAACGTCTTCAACCTTTGTATTTCTGAGCTCCAGTTTCTTGTAATGATGATATCATCCACATACACTATCAGTTACAACACTTGTTTTTGACATTTCTTCACAAAGAGAGTGTGATCAAACTGACATTGTTTGAATCCTACTTGTTGGACCACCATATGAAATTTACTGAACCACGCCCTAGGAGTTTGTTTTAAACCATAGAGAGACTTTCTTAACTTGTACACCTTATTTTCACTCCCTTTGGCACAAAACCCTAGGGGTTGAACCATGTACACCTCCTCCTCCAAGTCACCATTTAAGAAGGCATTCTTTATATCCAATTGATGTAATTCCAATCAAGGTTTGCAACCAATGATAGAAAAACCCGAATTAGGTTCATATTAACTACTGGAGCAAATGTTTCATCATAGTCAACAACATAGACTTGAGTGTACCCTTTTGCTACAAATTTTGCTTTGTACTTTCAATTGTCCCGTTCTCCTTGTGTTTTACTATAAACACCCACTTGCACCCTACTAGGTCCTTCCCCCTTAGAAGATCCACCAACTCCCAAGTCTGATTCTTATGGAGTGCATTAATCTCATCCTTTATAGCATCTATCCATTTAAGGTATTTTAAAGCCTCTGCAACATTTATGGGTATAGGTATGTTATCAACTACAGATAGGAAGGCACGATAAGAGGGGGAAATGTGGTCATAGAAGGCATATTGGGGAATGTGATGTTTGGTAGTGCATGACCTAACTCCCTTTCTTTGAGCAATAAGAATGCCAAGGTCATCTACAATTGAAGAGAGAGTTGGGGTATCAACAGGTGGGATAGTACCTAGTTCATTTGGACTTACCTCCTAGGAGTCTGGAAGTGTCGGTTGCTCAGTGTTTGGTGGCTTCACTTCTTTGTCACATTGCTGATTTCTACGACGTATATGTTGGAAGATGCGGCAAGGAGTAGGATATGGAATAGAAGGAAGAGATACTTAACAGACCTGGACTTGTTTCTCCTCTTCTACGCTACTCTCCCCCTGAGGGGAAGTGGGGAAGAATGGTTCAGACTCAAAAAGGAAATATCCATAGAGACAGAACTTATGATCAATGGAATAGACCGGAGGTTAACTTACCACGAGAATAGAGATAAATCGTGGACAAAAGCACGACAACCAAAAACTCTCATGAGAATGGAAAACAAAGGAGATTGGGGAAACAACTGATGAGGGGTCTTGTAGTTCAACATTCTGTAAGGTATGTCGTTGATGACATAAGCAGCAGTCAATACAACATCTATTCAAAAATGTTTTGGTACATTCATGTGTAACATCATCCCTCGTGCAACTTCAAGGAGATGTCTGTTCTTTCTCTATGCAATACCATTTTGCTGCGGTGTTCTTGCACATGAGCTCTTATGAATAAATCCATGGGAAGCAAAGAACTTATTGAGCTCACTATGGAAATACTCATTTGCATTATCTGATTGAAAATTTTGAATTTCAACATGCAATTGTGTAAACACCATCCTCTGGAAATTCCACACAACCTTTGGAACTTCATCTCTACTATGCATGGGAAACACCCATGTATAACGGGAGAAATCATCAATCAATGTGATAAAGTACTTATACCTGCCCTCCGAAGTTATAGTAGTAGACTCCTACACATCATAATACACAATATGGAAAGGGAAATTTGATCTTTTATTACTTGAATAAAATGTTGTTCTACATTGCTTGCTCAACTGACATGTTTGACACTGGAAATCTGATACTGAACATAACTTAAATAAATGAGGAAACAAAGACCATTATTTCAAAAGACACATGACCTAACCGATTATGCCACAAAAAAAATTGACTCTTATTTGACTGACTATGCGACTCTGAAGATGACACCAAGAAACCAGCCTTGTTGTCGAGAGTGTAGAGACCATCCACTAAGCTTCCTCTACCAATCGTCCTCCCAAAAGTTAGATCCTAAAAAACACATGAACAAGAAAAATGTCACACTGCAATTTAAAGAGTTTGTGATACTAGTAATCGGAAGTAGATTGATGGGAAGTTGAAGAACATGCAAAACACTTTTCAAGTTAAGTATATGAGGAAGGGATATTGATCATTGGCCTGCAATGGAGAATGATCCATCTGCAAGTCTCACCTTATCCCTTCCTAACAAAAGGTTATAAGACTGAAAAAGGTTTTGCTTACTGGCCATGTGGTTGGAGGCCCCTGAGTCAATGATCCAGGGGTAGTGGATATGACACAGATAATTAAGACAATAGGAGTTAGAGCATAGGACAAGTTCATTTCTAGAAATGTTTCTATTATTAAGTTTGTGAAAATTCTAGTTGAATTGAAGAAGATGGGTGAGAAGGACTTTACAGTAGTTGGAAGATGGCGGTTTGAGGTATCAATTGAAGTGAAGAGGTTTAAGTTTGAAGAATGAAAGGGTTTCTTGAAGGTCAGAGATAGTAATAGGGCGACATTATTGCTAACGATGGAGGTCATAGTATGGGTGAAAGGTTTTGTTGATGGAGCTATTAACTCATGTAAGGAGGAAGGTTGGAAAAACTCTTTGCTTGCTCCTAGTAAGACATTTGTAATAAAATTGAAAAAAAAAATAGTAGAGGTTGGTTCATTACTATGATTGAGTTCTTTGGAAGAAATGGAAAACAAATGGTATGTGTTCCGGAAGGGAAAAGATAGAGAGAGTGGTTGGCTTTTGTGGAGCAGTTGCAAACTTGTTGCCTCGACTAGGATGAAGACAGAGGACATGAAGGCATCTGATCTGAAGCATAAGAATTTAAGAAGAAAGACAAAGGAGGAGGGAGGTATGACTGAGACTACTGGGAGTGTTAAGATGCAAGGTTTGGGGCCTTTTGGTTTGATGGTTGCAGGTTCGTCTACTCATCAAAGAATATGGGTAGAAGCAGGGACAGATGAATGGAAAAAAAGAATGGTACTAGTGGTCAATAAGGAAGTTAAAGATTGGAAGGAACTGTTGAATGTAGTTTCAGGGGAGATAGGCATTGGTAATGAAATAATGCTATTCCCGTTTACATAAACTAAGGTTGTTCTTGATGTAGGCGACCGGGAGTTAAGTTTCAAAGCAGTGGTGGTGGAGGGAGGCCTTATATAGGTTCAAAACTGGAGCCCAAGCTGTAATGAAGTTGCAGTTCAAGATGGATGCACTCGACTGAAGCTTATTAGCCTTCCTTCCAACCTCTGTGAGGCCCTGTTCTTGAACAAATTGTTCAGAATTTTGAAGGGGTGTTGTTGCAGACTAACACAAGCCATCTGGGTACCGTGAAGGTTAACGTCGCCGGAATATCAAACATGAGAGATTGCCCAGGTTTTTTGAAATCTGCTTAGATGATGTATGGTATAAGGTATGGGTCACTTCAGAAGTTGAACATGCCTGGTGGGGAAGATTTCCCAAGGTTGAAGACGAGTGTGAGGTGGCAAGTTGGTGGACACGTAGAAGTAAGAGAGTGGGGTGCAAAAAGGAACTGTAGGGAGAAATTAATTTGGCACTTAATCTATCATCTAGGGTAAATTAAACAACATACATGCCTATTAAGGGACTTAATTCAAATGTTTTTGAATTAATCACAGTTAAGGCGTGCCACCTATCTTCTGCTGATGTGGCTAGGAAGTTAAAAGGACATAATAACAGTCGTAATGCCTGGTCTGAGCTGCTTAAATGGTTGGGTGGGCTGACTACCAAACCGGGGTGCAATTTTAGTGACCCACATGATTACTTAAAGACTTACGTGGGTCAGGACATGGGCCTGAAACACACATCGGCTGTTGGCAACCCACATCTTATTAAGTCCATTACAAATTGTGACCCACGTGATGACTTAAAGACTCACATGGGTCGGGGCAAGGGCTTGATGCATGCAACGACAGTTGACAAAAAGTCCGATTTATCATCGTCCAAATCAGGAAGTTCGGCGAGGGAGAAGTTGTAGCGGTGGAGAGAAGACAAATAAGGTTTTCTACAGTGGATACCCCGTGGAAATTTTGAGAAGGTTGGTTCAGTGTGATGCTCCTCAGAGAAACCGAACCCAAGGTATGCCAGAGAGAAATGAAGAAAGGGAGGAGTTGGACGAAGGTTGGGTGCATTGTAACGTAAACAATGAAGAGTTGGATGAGAGCTCAGACAAATGTACCAACGTTGGAAGTGTGAATGATGATGGTGGCGACGATGTGGGTGATACGGGTCTGCTAAACTATGCAAGTCTCTTTTAGGGGGATTTAGAGGAGAGATGGATTTCTACTCTAGACGACCAGGAAGGTTTGGTAGGTGATGGAAGCAAATATGGAACTTGTGAAGCAAGTGGGGCTAAAGAAATTAGCTAGAAGAGTTCATCCCCTAGATTTCAGATTGTGCAAGGCACAAAAGAGGGGGATAATCGGGGGAAATAGAGGCAGAGTAGGAATATACTAATAAGGGGTGAACCAAGGGTAGAGATGAGAGATTGCCCTGTTGTCCAAAGAACGGAGGTGCTACCCAACCAACCTAGGGAGAGTTATCTACCAAACTTTTGAACAAGGAATGGAGGCTATGAATAGTGTCTTGTGTACTTTTTTAACTTGCCAATTAAGCCTAGGTAACCAAGTAAATTCAATTTGTGCTACTAATTTTTTTTTTGTGTCTTATGTTCCAGATTCTACTCCTTCTCCAAGTCTAGCAGCTCGTGTAGCCAATCAAGGTGGTAGGTTTTATAAAGTTATGGAGAAGGGACTATTGGACTGTGAAAAGGTGGTGGAAGGCATAAGAATGAGAAATTATGGAAAACCAATGAAAAAAAATTTAGTGAAGTTGAACAAAATATGAGGTTGTGGAAGGAGGTAGAGGAGATAACAAGGGAGGGATTAACTGTGAGGGGAGAAGGAGAGAAGGGGAGGAATGGAGAGGAATATTTAGAAATGACAGTGGTGGCGGGATCTAATAGAGAAGACCTGATAGAGGATTTTGTGGGGAAGCTAGGATGTAGAATGGAAGATTTAAATGGATTAATGAGTGACCTACAAAAGAAGAAGAAGAAGAAGAAGAATAAGGAAATCAAAATAAAGAAAAGAAAACTGAGTGAAGTGGAGAGGCTAAAAAGAGATGTGGAAGGTGATAAGAGTTTCGAGGTAAAAGGAGACAGAAGAAAATGGGAGGGGGGGGGGAATAGGGGTGGGGTGTAGTAGGGAGTTAAGGAAGAAGTGACTATGAAGATACTTAGTTGGAATGTTAGGGGCATAGGAAGTGTGAGGAAAAGAGCCATGATGAAAGAGGTATGACCCAGACATTGTTTTAATGCAGGAATTCAAGAGAATGGAGTTTAATAATAGATAGACAAGGCGTGTTTGGAAAGCTAGGGGAATTAGCTAGGTGGTTGCTCTTTCTTGGAGTTCTTCAGGGGGGATAGTGACAATGTGAAAGAGGGATGCAGTTGAAGGCTTGGAGGAACTGATTGGAAAATACTCAGTCTTACTAAAGTTTAAGCAACAAGAGGATGGTTTTGTGTGGGTGTTCACAAATGTTTATGGACCAAATGACTATAAAAAGAGAAAGGAATTGTGGGAAGTGTTTGTTGATATTAGAGGGTTATGGGATGGCCCTTGGTCCGTAGGTGGGGACTTTAATGTGATTAAGTTCACAGAGGAAACCAATAATACTAATCAAATGGTGACAACTAGTATGAGGAAGTTTAACTAGTTTGTGGATGCATTTGAACTTAAAGAGATACCTTTAGCCCATAAAACATTCACTTGGTCAAATATCCAATCGAATCCAATCTGCTCTAAGTTGGATAAGTTTTTGTTCTCTTTGGATTGGGAAGAACATTGGGAGAACTTAAATTCTAGAGCTCTTCCCCGATTGACCTCTAACCACTGGCATATAGTGATCTACAAGGAGAAAAGGAGAAATGGAGGACCCTTCCTACTTAGGTTTGATAATATGTGGTTATCCCATCTTGGTTTCATTGAAAGAGTAAGAGAATGGTGGAACAAGTGTAATCCGGGGGTGGTATGGGAAGGGATGAGGTTCCATAAAAAATTACAATTTCTAAAAGCAAAAATCAATGAATGGAATCAGTTGGAGTTTGGAAGGATTGAAGAAAGAAAGAGAATTTTGATGGACCAACTTGAGACCTTAGATTTGAATGAAGAAATGAGAGTTTTTGGAGAGGCAGACAGGGAACAAAGAAGAGATTTGAGAAGACAATTAGAAGAGTGCCTACATAAGGAGGAAATAAACTGGAGGCAAAAATCGATATGTAAATGTCTCCAAGAGGGAGATAGGAACACAATGTTCTTTCATTCTTTGGCTAATGGGAAGAGAAGGAATTTTATTTCCAAATTGGAGATGGGTGGAGTTGAATTAACACAACAAGATGAGATTGTTGGGGCCTTTGTAGGACATTTTAAATCCATTCTAAGAAGGCTTGTGAGTAGGGGGTGTGGCTAGAAGGTTTGGATTGGCCAGATGTAGGGTTTAAGAACAGGAGAAGATTAGAAAGAAGATTTGAGTTGGAAGAAATTAAGGATGATGTATTCTCTATGGATAGAACTAAAGCTCCAGGTCCAGATGGTTTCACAATGGCCTTTTACCAAGACTGTTGGGATACATTGAAAGGTGATCTATTGATGGTGTTTGAGGAATTTCATAGGAGATGAGTGGTTAACTCGGGTGTAAATCCCACCTTTTTAGCTTTGGTTCCAAAAAAGAAAAATGTATCCCATCCGAAGGACTTTAGGCCAATCAATTTGGTAAATAGCTTGTATAAGATCCTTGCGAAGGTTCTATCTCTGAGATTGAAGGAAGTATTGCCAGATATCATTACACCAAATCAAGGAGCCTTTGTGAGTGGAAAACAAATTACAGATCAGATCTTAATTGCGAATAAGAGTGTTGAAAATGTTAGGAAGAATGGGAAGAAGTGAGTGGTATGTAAGTTGGATCTGGAAAATGCTTATGATTTGGTATATTAGGATTTCTTAAGGAGAGTTACGAATAAATTTGGATTTGGGGCTAGATGGTGCAAATGGATTATGGGATGTGTTCAAAATTGTCATTACTCTATATTGGTGAATGGGACAATGGTAGATTTCTTTCCAACTACTAGGGGTATAAGACAAGGAGACCCCCGATCTTCCTTCTTGTTCACACTGATTGCTGATGTCCTGGGGAGATTGATTAATAGAGCAGACTCTAGGGGTCTCATCAGAGGATGGAGAGTCGGAAGAGAGGAAACCCCCCTCACCCATCTACAATTTGCAGATGACACAATTTTGTTTTGTAAAGGAGGAAACTTGGAATATATTAGGAACATGAAATTGGTGATACTACTTTTTGAACAAATGTCAAGATTGAAGGTGATTTTGAGAAAAGTTGTGTAATGGGTATGAATTTGAAGGAGGGAGAAATCAGGGAGAGTGCAGAAGTGTTGGGGTGTGAGGTTTCAGGGTGGCCATTGAACTACCTGGGGTTGTCATTGGGTGACAATCCAAAGATGGAGAGTTTTTGGAATTCGGTGGTGGAAAAATTTGAAAAGAGACTTGTTTCTTAGAAAAAGAATTACCTTTCTTTTGGTGGTAGGATGACATTGATTAAGGCTACTGTAGAAAATTTATCCATTTATTTCCTTTCAGTGTTTAAAATCCTAGTAAAGGTTGCTAACAAACTAGAAAAGATGATGAAAGACTTCCTTTGGGAGCTGGGAAAGGAGAAGAGGGACCACAGGGTAAGTTGGAAGGTGGTGACCTGGAGCAAAAACAGTGGTGGGTTAGGGCTTGGGAACATTAGAGAAAGGAATTTGACCCTTTTGGGGAAATGGTTGTGGAGATTCCCACTAGAGAATGAGAAATTATAGGCTAAAATAGTAGAAAATATACATGGGTTGGAGCTAAATGGATGGGATGTTGGATTCTAGGCTAGGACCACAAGAGCTTCGCCTTGGAAAGCCATTCATGATCTATTACTATTTTTCTCCCTCTTATCAGGTATGATTTAAATTCAGGTAACTTCATAAAATTTTGGGAACAAATTTGGGTGGGAAATGCCCCTTAAAAGACCAATTTCCTTCTTTGTATGCCCTATCTGCTTTTAAAAATGAGACAATTTCTTCTTTCATAACGCCTTCCTCTTCTAGTCTTGGGTTTGGTTGGAATTTGGGGTTGAAAATGGTTGTGAGAGACTCAAACCTTGACACTGTTTTGAGTCTCATCCAACTTCTTGATAATGTGTTCTTAGACTCAGCTAAGGAAGACTCTAGAATTTGGACCCCCACCCTCTTGGTTCCTTCTCCTGTGCCTCATACTTTAAAGTGTTAAGTCAATCCACCAATCATGTAACTCCCCCTTCCCTATTAATGCGGTTTGGTGCAGACCAATTCATCCTAGGGTTGGAAGTTTTTTTGGGAAGCATTTATGAAAATAATCAACACTAGTGATCTACTCCAAAAGAAGAGACCCAATTATTGTTTGTCCCCTCATTGGTTTGTTCTTTGTGAAGTTGATGGAGAGACTGGTTTCCATCTACTGGTGTCTTGTCAATTTGCAAAATCTATTTGGGAGTAGGCATTCTCTCTGTTTGGGTGTACTTGGAATCCTCCGTCAAATACGCAGTCTTTTTGCTCCTTTTTTAGGTGGCGTATGAAAAGGGGGAGGACTATGTGGAGAGGAATGAGGGCAGCAATCTATTGGTCTTTATGAGAAGAAAGAAATTCCAAGATCTTCTATGAAGAAGAGAGAAGTGCTGATGATCTGAGGGCCCTGATCCATATAAGGGTTATATAGTGGATGAAATCCCTAGAGCTATCATGCTGAGGAAGTGGGGTGAGATTTCTAGTTGTATCCAGACTAAAACAGTAATGAGTGTGTCTTGGACTCCCCCACTTGCGGGCTTCATAAAACTAAACTTTGATGGAAGTAAAAAAGGGAACCCTGGACAATCAGGGATTGGGGGTGTTTTTAGGGACAAGAATGGGGTTGTTTCTGTCATGTTCTCTGGCCTAATTGGAGTGGATGACTTCCTTAAAGCTGAGATCCGTACAATCTTGGAAGGAGTCCAAAAGGCTAGGGAGTTAAATCTCAGAAAACTCATAATTGAAGGGGATTCAGAGGTGGTGGTTAGGTGGCTGAATAAAGACGATAGTGGTGTATGGAGATATAGCAATATGAGAAGGAAATTCATATGGCTGGTTCGATAAATGGAAGTTAAAATCAATTGGGTAAAAAGATCAGCTAATTCTTTTGCTGATGTGTTAGCTAAACAAGGAGTGGACAGGGAGTCATTATTTTGGGCACAATTATAATTTAAATTTGTTTTTTTTTCTTTTTCATTTTTCCTCTTCTTTTTCTCTCTTTTTCATTTCTTGGGGCTCAAGCTGAAGTTGGAAGATAAGAAAGTTTCTTCCTCTTGTAATTCTCAATGTGATAATTAATGAACAGTGATAAAAAAAAATCAGGGGTAGTGGATACATGGAAGGTAGAGGCTGCATTACCTGATGTAGACGCAAATGAAGTAAAAGGGGTACCAGTGACTAAACTGTCCATCTAGTGTAAGGCCCTACCATATGATTCCAAGTGATTTCGGAAGGAATTCATGATATCTTCCTTGGGGTCAGAACCAGTGAAGTACTCCCAAGCAGTACCAATCAACATTCCACCAAACTGAGTATCTTGGGTTGCCACATTTTCCACATTATGTGCTGTATTAGGCTTCTTCTGACCCTGCACCTTACCCTATTCTTGGTTCTTTACAGCCCACTTTGGCTACTCATGGAGCTCTCAACATGTGTTCCATGTATGTCTTGAATGTCGGTAGTGGCTACAAAACAATTTGTCCTTATTAACTTTCTTTGAGTCATTTTTCTTTTCCATATTGTTACCGCCCATTGCAGCTAACGCCACCTGTTGCTCCCCCTCAGTTGTAACCATCACTCTCATACTACTTTCCTCAGATTGAACTAGGGCATAAACTTCTTGAATTAAAGACAACTCTTTACTCCCTAAAATCTGAACTCTAAGAGGTTCATATACGAGGTTTAGTCCCAACAAGAAAGCAAAAACCTGTTGTTGAGGAACCAACTTCTTATAGGCTTTAGTATCATCATCATGTTCCTCTGCTTAGAATAAGTGGTTTTGGCCTGTTCCCATATTTCACTAGTGGTGTCAACCCACATAAAGTTCTTTTTCACATCAAGTTCCATAGCTGCCAGAAGCCAGGACATCACCATACTATTCTCTTGGTCCCACCTATCATGTTCAGTTGTCCCATTCTTGGGTTCTTTCACTCTTCCATTTATGTACCTAGCTTTTCCCTTGGCTGTTATATAAGGTTTTACACCTTTAACCCACTCCAGGTAGTTCAAGCCATTCAAAGGAGTAACTGGCATAGGAAATATCATATTTTAAGCTCCCATACCAGCTGTACTACGGGTTGATGTAGCCCTAGATGAGGCAGAACCATCATTTTCCATTGACAAAAACAAAGGCTACAAGACAAAACTTAAACCGCAGGTGCACAAGACTAATCCCCACTCAACTACCAACTCTCACAGTTACAATTAGGGCACTAAACAATCATAAATCTGCTTCTGAAACAAAGAACCCACAACTAAAATCTAATGGCAGCCATTAAATAGTTCAAAAAAAAAACAGTCCAAAACACTGTTGAAATCCTCTAGCAATAATCAAGCCATCCAGGAAATTAGACTTCAACCAAACAGTGCTGAAATCCTCTATCAGCACTCAAACCGTCTAGGAATAGTCGAAAAACTTAGACTTCAGTTATCATTGGTCTATGCACACACATATCAACCAATCATAGCACATACCTGTGACAAAAAAGGGAATCACACATCCCTATACAACACCTGTACGAAGGTGCAGTTCCAAGACTGAGTCTTCACAGCATCAGCCAAAAGAAAGAGAGCCTTCACAGCATCAGCCCCCTCCTACTAGAGTCACCTTGGTGCTACGAGTAAGGAAGAACCCAGAAAAAAAAAATAGCAAGAGTTGATGGTTCTGATCAATTCGATTAGGATTTCTGCCTTCGCTGTCCAAGAGTCAGAAAACTAGGTGGAAGATTTCTGGGTGGAAGGAATGTGATTCAGAGGAGAGGAGAGAAGAGAGAGAGGAGAGGAGAGAAGAGGGATACGAAGAGAAGAGAAGAGGAAAAGTGTTTGAGAGTCAAAAAAACTGAAGCTGGTGGCTCCCAGCTTCCTATTTATATTAACATGATGTAAAATAAAAGAAATAGAAATTACAAGCATGCCCCTAGTGGTCCACCCTAATAATAAGAACTTAAACAAAAAAAAGAACATGCTGAGAACATCCTAGACTGACAGCACCCTAACAGTAGAAATAAAAAAAAAAAAACTAATTCTAACAACGGACAATAAGATGACACATGAATTAGTCAAAAGGTATTTTGTATTTACATTAAAGATGATGAGCACAAGCATACAAATTTGTATGAGGTGATCTCGTGCTTAATGGCCTTAACCTTTATACGGTATTAACACACTCAGTTATCTATCCTCAAAGAACATGTTAAGCTTTTGGGAGAGTGGCAGAAGGAAACATCACTAGTGGTGAAAAATCAAACTCATAATTATAATAATGTCATAGGCATTCCCTCCTTACAAAATACATATATTGCCCCATCCAAGACACTTGGATGGCATGTGGTGGGCACAGTGGATGACATTTGATGGCGCAACAAGGAATTCATTTGTGACATGTTTGCACCTTGCAATGACCCATTACTATGGTCACTGGGGAGTAGTTCTCTCGCACAGCTTGTCTGTAATGGGCTATATAATCAAATTAAGAGCGAACATGCCAGTATTATGTTCATGAATGAATGTACCGTTCTATTATGCAACTTGATATAAACAGCCTTGTGAGAAGTAGATCCTGATGTGTCATTGGGCACCCCCCCCCCCCGAATAATAACACAAGTACGAGAGATGCTCCCAATACATGGGGGCATGTGCCTATGAGTTCGGTGTGAGGTGGTCTTTGTGAGGAGCAGATCCGGTCTCCCCCCACCAAAAAAACGAAGAACATCTTGGGACCTGATGAACTTAAATTCGAAAACTGCTTTTTTATTTCCATAACTTGTCTGCAAAGGGGAGTATTGTGATCACGGTTGCAGCAAATGTTCATGTGTAAAAACTTTTCTCTATGAACTGACAACTTATAACACTGAATGAAACTTTTGAGTTGCAAATCACTAACCGTCAAAAAGAAAAAAAAATGTAGTTGCTGAAACTTTTCATCAAATGTGGTAGTAAATTGTTCAAATCTGATCCAATGGTTCTATTTTCCGTGCCACAAGAGGGTGTTTGGTTCCGTTTATGTTTATGGGTGGTTGTTTATCTGTGTTTTTTCACTTTAAATGTTTTTTATTTTAAACATTTTTTGTTTTTGTTGTTTGGTTGGACTTCACTTTAAATGTTTTTTATTCTCCATCCCAAATTAATACCCACTAAAGTGTGACACATTAGCATTGAGTTTTAAGAAACAGTAAAACGTTGGGGGAAACAAGAATTTGACATTTCCCCAAATGCCCCATTGCCGGCTGCCTATTTTACCCACGTTTTGCTGGTCCAGGGAGGATTAAAATGTTATATGTGCTTCAATCCGTTAGTTTGTAAATGGCCCAGGAGAAGAAGATCTTTATTCCAAACAAGCCAACATTTACCAATTTTATTTATTATTAAGTAAAAAAATAGAAAAAAAAAGGGAAAAACTAAGCTGGTTATTCAATATAGAATGTCCACACTAGCATCAAAGTGCCAGGCTTTAGATAAATGAGATTCTGGAATAGAAGGGGAATCATTTTAGTGTAAGATTGGTTATAACTATAAGAGATTGGGGGGTTTAACCCATAGCATACTTCTGAGTCCAGATGCGAGCTGTGGACTCGTACTTGACCTTGTCAGTCTTGCACATATGAGCAATCTCAGGAACCAGTGGATCATCTGGGTTTGGATCTGTAAGAAGCGAGCATATGGAGAGCAAAACCTGCACAAACAGGGATGAAAGTAGTAAATAAGTCCTGGGCAGTTGAATGATGAATGGACAGCTCTGGTGATCAACATCAACCAGACACAAACTCGAAGAAGCACTACCTTGGCTATGGTGAGCGCTGGACTCCATTGCTCCTTGAGTATGTCCAAGCAGATGTTTCCATTACTGTTGATATTTGGATGGAAAACTTTGGTCCTGAAGGCAACCTGTCACCAGTTCAAGATTCATCAAATAGAGTCCTTTCAAGTTATATAAGAGATGATCATAAACTCAGGAAATATGTAAGATTTGTACCTTTGGAGGCTTGAAAGGATAATCAGGTGGGAAATGGATGGTTACAAGGAAAACACCCCCAGCGTATGGGCTGTCGTTTGGACCAATGATGGTTGCTTGCCAATGGAGCATATCCTCTGCCACCGGACCTGAATGAAAACACTCCACTTCCATAATCAATTACGCAACAATAACCAAAACCATGCGAAATTAGAAACTGGTCACAAAAATAATTTTGTTTTTTTCAAGTTATTCACGTTGGTACCTGCACTGCATGAAGTTGGTGGGTCTCTCTGCAGGTCCTTGAGCTCCTTGCTAATTCTCTTGGAAGCCATTTTGGCAATCTCGAGAGATGATATGAAATCCAAGGGCTGTAACTTGGAAGGGAATGCCAAAGAAAACGATCACTGGATACTCCTTGAAGGAAGGGTATATGGGATGCATATTTATATAATGGATGGATGGATGGATGGATGGAGAGAGAGAGAGAGAGAGAGAGGTCCATCATTTCCTTGAGGCGGAGGAGAAAGTGGGTGGGGAGTATAGATTCCAGTAAACAAAAGCCATAAATCAAGAATCAAGATTTCCAAAAAAGAAAAACTTTACACCATTGTTGCTTCACTGAAATCGCTTGATCACTTATTGCGGGTGGGTATCTTTGATCGGGAGAGGGAGAAAAGGAGCCGCTCAAATATTATATTCCTCGAAGGCCGATCAAGTGGCCAATTCTGTAGTCTGAACTCTGAACTCCTTCCCTCCAAAAAGTAGTAGTTGACGAGTACTTTGGCAAGGCAAGCAATTAAGGTGACACCTCTCCCATCACCGCAGTCAGAATCAAAATTTTACCCGACAGATATTTATACAGGACCATCGCAACTTTTAGTCTACTAATCAGTCCAACAGAACCAAAGCACAACAATTTTACCTAAACGTCGCAGAATATCAATTTTACACGCATGGAGCCACATCATTCATTCAAAATGATTGTTCAAATGCATGATAGATTTACACAACATTCTCACGTCAAAATCAGGAATTTTAGGACCCACCAGCCGCCGGCTCACCCCAGGAGAAGTTATTCGTGCTTAGCTTGAACAGTTCTGTCTCAGAGAATCTGGACTACTTCCAAATTCCTTCTTGTGAAAAAGGGAACCTAGTGACTAAAAAGCATAGCAGGCGATCGCAACTGACAGTAGAGATGCTTTTGAATTTTATCCATGGAAAAAAAAGGAACCAAAACAAAAGAAATAAGAGACGATGATGACCACTGGCAAAATCCACCCACTTGAAAAGTAGAGAAAAGCCGGATAAGACCGAAAGACATCCTGGAACTGAGCTTCCCTCTTTCTCTTAATTTTCTTTATGCCGTCCATAGATTTGTAACCATCAGTTTTAGGGGTCAGCTCTCGGTCTTAGATCAAAGAAGGCTGGCAAGCTAGGCACATCATACAACAGATGAACAACGTTCTCCTACTTTAGCAATCAAAGAAAATTAAAACTCTGGAAGAAAGCAAAGCAACTGGAATTAAAGATTAAAATGTGTTTTGCCACCAAAAACACAAAACATTAACGCACCACGGTTGTTGCATCCGCATTCAAGCACAAAATAAAAAAAATAATAATAATAAAATAAAACAAACAGAAACAGAATTGCAAACATAGCCAGCAAAAAGCCTTTTGCAGTGTTTTAAATAGGGATACAAAAATATGAATATAATCAGGTCCAGCAGGGAAACAGTTGTTCTCAGATGGGGGATCTTCCCCACATCTGGTTAATATATGAGATGAATCTAAATCCGAATAACAAAAGTGGTGTGTAGGCTGCCACATAATGTGATCATTGATTACAGATCACCACAAGACTGATGATAAAGCGAGAAACAAACCACCTGATGCTTCCAGAGAGAGCTCCCTAGTACTGTCAGTTGAGACTATACCCCAAGCCACTGCTGATTCCTCAAGAGAAAGGAAAAGAGGAAAAGAGAGAGTGAGGGGAGACTACAAGGAGAAAAGCTGGTAGGTTATCGTTACTCTCACGTCTATTCTTTCCATGATCACAAAATGGAGCAAGCACTCTTTTGACCCGACTTTCTCTTCTTCTTCTTTTGCTTGGGTGGCTGAAGAACCACCTTAATGGCTGCATCAAAGACTGCCTTGACATTCTGCAATTGCAAGAGAGGTTGCATAGTGCCCATCAATATCAATATCTTAACAATTGACAACAGCATCTTGAAGATATAAATCAAGCATACCTGCTGTGTTTTTGAGCTACATTCAATGTAGGCAGGAGCCCCAATCTGCTTCTTCAGCTCTTCGCCCTTGAATATTGCAGCAAGAAATGAGGGAGGTTATTCCCAAGAAGCTTAGAGATAAAATCTAACATTTCTTTTGGTAAAGCTTTAATTCTTTACCTGAGCAGTAGAAATGGGCACTGCACCAGGGTGGTCAACAAAGAACTGCTTGTCATCCCGAAGATCTGAAGAGCAAAATCATTAGGAGTCATAAAATAGGTGAAGGGTTTGCCTCTATTAGTAGAAAATTTTTTACTACATTATTTCTGTTGGGCATAAGAGTAGATCAAGGGTTTGCTTCTAATTTCATAATATTTCAAAACTGCCAAAATTTTAGTTGATATTTCAGTTTTCAATAGTCTTTATTTTGCATATTAAAATTAAAATTACCATTGTGTCTTCTGGTGGCCAAAATTACAAAATTTTGGTTTCAAAAAAAAAAATAAAAAAATTGTGCCAAATCCATGGTGGTCCTATGTTCCACAAGATCTACATCAAACACGTAGCTCAGTTTGGGAAGAGTACAAATACAAATATGTACATTACAAATACAAGGCTTGGAAATACAATACACAAGGTTTTGTACTGTACATACTTGTTTTGTACTCTTCCCAAACTGATAAGTTTTTGTGTGTGTGTGTGTGTAAATGCATGCGAGTGCAAATAGGCTGAGTGTAAATTCTGGTTTGCTTTTGCTTTAGACTTGACCTTGTCTTATTTCCTTGTGAGAAATAAAATAGAAAGTAAAATGAAGTGGTGTCCACTTTATATGAAAGATAATGGAAATAAGATGGGGTTATTTGTTTGGGAGTGTGATAGGAAGCAAAATTATGTGATCCCCATTTTATATGAGAGAGAATTAAGGTAGGAGGAAAGGTGGTGCAAATTTTGCATCAGTTCTTGGGATGCAAAATTTGCACTACTAGTGAGTGCAAATGAGAAAAAAAAAAGTATACATATTGTGTCAGGTAAGAAGGAAAATCATGGCAACAAACAAAGAGATGCAAAACTGAAATGGGTGCAAAATTTGTATCCAGTTCAGATTTGTGCTGCAGACAAAGGCACAAAGCCTAAGGATAAAAAATGATTCAACTATGATGTTCAGATTAGAATGAAGAAAACCATGAATTTGACCTGCTATCTGCTCATTGGCTACTGTGCACATGCTTACTTTTTCTTTTGTCCAAAGGATATCTGATGAAGCATTTGGGCCATAGATAACCAGGGTTCAAATATTGGAAACAACCTCTATGTGTATCTGCAGGGGTAAAGCTGCATCCCTCCCCAGACCCCACATTGGCAGGAGCCTCGTGCACTGGGCTGCCCTTTTTTATTTGGGTCATAGATAACTTTTACAAACACATCATTGAGAAGTAAATGACCACAAAATCAATAAAAGATGACATGACCACTTAAGAAAAAGAACAGGTCTTTACCATCAAGCATTGACAAGAGAACAATCTTTAGTCATCTGCAGTGACAAGTTTAAAACTCTAGAAGAGAAGAAAGAATCAAACCACAGTTCTCTAACAAAACTCCATTGACAAGGAATGTAAAAATAAGGTGCACATGATACAGCATTAAGGTCATAATTCATTATAGGTTTTTTCATTCATTAAAATGCTAAAAGGTACAAACAATGGGATCAATCATAAAAAAGTATGCACTGATTTGACTATTAGATGGTGATAATGACTGGACTTGCCAATTAAAATAGATAAATAAGACTGAAGTAACAACCTTCATTAACCAGAGCTAATTAAGGGATTTGGATCTGGGCTGGCAACTCTCATAACCAGAACATACTGTAGGGCATGCAGCAGAACATATGAAGAATTCTGAATTCATGCAGTACAGTAAAATAAAAAATAAAACTTGTTGTCATTGCCAAGATTAGTACATTCCAATTCTGTAGAGAGCTTCTGTGCCAACCATACATATTTCAGACGAGAGCGTGAGCCAAAATCCTTAACCAATGATCCCTGCCTACCTCTCAATAAGCCAATTAATAATTCAAGCTTAACTCATAGTAGTCATAAGTTCAAACAGTGGGGTTTCCCAGACACTCATTGGGTTCTGATTCCCGTGCCCATGTATGTCCATGGAACACTGACCACAAAGGATCAGATAAGTTTTTCTAACACCAAAAACTGAAACAAAGCAAAACTTAAAAATATTAAGGAATTATATATACACAGATAACGGCAAGAAGTAACAAGAACATCAAAAACAGTGTGAGAAATCAAATGAGGCAGAAGAAAAATTCTAACCAAGCTTTGTTCCAACAAGAATTATGGGAACGCCAGGTGCATAATGCCTCAGTTCAGGAATCCACTGAAAATGACAATGAAAACCAGCAATAAATCATTGGAAACCCTAAATTTACAAATAAGGAGAAATTTTCTTTCTCCAAAGAAGGTCATGATCCGATTTTGAATGCATATGACTGAGTTCTCACCTTCTTGGCAACATTCTCATAGCTGGCCTTGCTGATTAGAGAGAAAGCAAGCAGGAAAACATCTGCCCCTCGATAGCTCAATGGTCTTAATCTGTTATAATCCTCTTGACCTGTTTCACAAAATAACAAGAGCATGTAAAACATAAAACTTAATAACTGAACAATAAAGAAGGGGTGGAAGGGAGAACCAGTTAATATCATTACCAGCAGTATCCCACAACCCAAGGTTGACCGTGTTCCCATCAACAACCACATTTGCACTGAAATTGTCAAAAACAGTTGGCACGTAATCCTGTTGTCCATTACAACACAAAAGTGAACAATAATATTCCGACACAGTAACCAATCCCAAATCAAACAGAAACAAAACTAAACTATAGAAGCAATTTTTTTTCCTTGAAAAGCCATTTCAAGGAATCAAGCAGACCAGTGCTAAATAAAGAAAATAGAAAATGGACTATCTTCTGTAGCGTAAGAGTTATCTGCATCAACTCAGAAATTGGAAACTTTAATAGGACGAAAGAATTCTAGGCATAAATATTGCACCTAACTCAAAGAAATATTGCAAGGCCCAAGGAAAGAAGCCCTACTAACCCGCAAACATAAACCGACATCAACAGAACGATTTAACAAGTATGAAATCTCAAGATAGAATTATTCATTAAAAAAAAGTCTCAAGATAGAATTTCTTTTATTCCCAACGACTTCCTGAAGAATAGAAGATGACAAACGCCCAAATAATGAAAAAAAGAAGAAAAAGAAAATGGTGGCTTCTCATTTTTTAAATGCAAAATGTTAACTTTGCATTGAGTAACTACATTCCACAAATTGATCTGAAAAAACAAAAACATGGAATCGTGAATAAGGTAGAATTTTTACTCTACGTGATCCACGAAAAGATACAGAGAGAAAAGGCCGAATTTATTCGGAATCAAAGGAAAGAGAAGGTGATAAATTCAAAACTCACCGTGGGGAATGTGTTACTGGTGTAGGAAATTAGCATACATGTTTTACCAACGGCACCATCCCCGACCGTGACGCACTTTATAAACCTAGACGCGCTCATTTCCGCCGGCGAAGATGCAGCTGCAGATCTTCTTCCGACGACGAAGACGACCCACTCGCAACGCCAAAGTCTTCTTCTTTCTCGTTCTTCTTCGTCTTCTTCAACCGTGCATCTGCTCAACAACAAAACCCAAAAGAAAACCCCATTTCTCAACAAAACCCTACCAAATTTGGAACTCCAATGTAGAAAAGGTAAAGAAAAACCAGAATCAAACAGCAATTCCTCCTGTGAGAGGATCAAACCAAACCCTAACCCTAACCCTAGCCAATCATGGAAAGAAAGAGAGCAGAATTGAAAGAGAGAGAGGGAGAGAGAAGTTAGCAAAGGGAGAGAAAGAGAGAAATGTGGGTGAGAGGACCTCTAATCTGGCAGGTCAGAAGCGCAATGGAGGGGGGGAGGGGGGAGAGAGCTGAGTGAGTACCTGAGAGCCGGGAAAAACTGCAGTTGAAGCGTTCGCTGACCGAAATGTCCTTTTGACAGCTATCCCTCTCTACCCAAACCTCCTCGCTCCAGAAACATCCCTCCACCACCACCACCCAACTAATACTCCTACTAAAAGCCTAAAACTAAACCCCCCCTCCCCATCCCCCGCGCGCTCTCTCTCTCTCTCTCCTCCCGTCTTTTTCTATTTTTAACCGTTTTCTTTCTTTTTTTATTCACCTCTTTACCGCCTTACCGGGTCATTTACTTAGACACTCCTGTATTTTGACGTATTTATTAAAACCCACCCTATAAGTTTGAATATTATTAAAACACCCCTACAAGTTTAAACGGTTCTTCTGATTCTGAATTTCTGATCTGATAAAGGAACCATTTGTACTTTTGCCATTGTAATGGTCACGTGACCTCTTGTAAAATCATTGGTTATATTGGGGTTTTCACCCTGATAAGCATGCCAAAAACCAACCCCCTACCTAGGTTTTCATTTTCTTTTCTTTTTTCTTTTACCCCCTAATTAGGGTTGTGTTTGGTAATGTTTGGAGTTTATCAATATAAATATTTGATAAAATTAAAATAGACCACTGTTTATATAAAAAAAAAAATCCATTTTTAGTATTAAATGCAAGTAGTATCGTATCCACCTCTTTCATGAAAGTTCAAATTTGATGTTTCTATTATCAATGTCAATATCAACCCAATACATACATTTTTTGGGGTTTTTACTGTTCAGTCCCCCAAAAAATCTTAATTCCACGTACAGTTGGGATAGGTGTCAGCTCGAAATTGATGCCAATTTACAAGCGGATATGAGTATTATAGGTGGAAGTATTTATAATTTTAAATTGTTGTAGGTCTGCAGTTGAATTCAGAATTCTTAAAGTGGAGTGTAGTCAACTTATATCTAATGTGATGTACCAATACAATTTTTCAAAAATTTATAGTGATAAATCCAAAATTTCTAGTAGAAACAGCAATGATACAAAGCACAACCTCAGTTTGAAATAGAAAACTAAAAGAAAAAAAAAAAGTTTTGTTGATTCAAAACACCCGATGTAACCTTTGAACCTTGTGACCAAGTTATAATNGGGGGGGTGTTGTTCCTAAAAGATTGATATAAGAATTAATGACGGTAATTTTAAAATAAAAAAACGCTCAACTCATGCCCTTCCACATTTTCTACTCATTTGATGAGGCCATATGACCATTCCCAAACAAAGACAAATAAAAACTATTCCAAAAAGAAGGTTGATTAAGTGGTTGCAAACTATAAGTAAAATACAAAATAAAGGTAGGTCTTAATATACAAAATACTGTTCCTTGTTATATAAAATTGAAGTAGAAAGAACCTTATGACATTTCTAATTTAGCCAATTCAAATATTATATTTTTTGAGTTATATTTAATTGTTTCGAGCATAATCCAAATTGAAATTCTAGTGACACTGACTAATCTCATATAGAGATGTTAATGGGTCAAGTCAAATAGTAAATTCAACCAAGGTTTAAAAGGTTAAAGGCATAGTCAAGGCATAATAGCCCAAAAAGGTGAGGTGTAAGTGTAATACTCAAAGCTTAAGAATAAAATTAATTAAAGTTTATAAATTGATAAAAACATCATATAATTTACCAAGTTAAAATGGTAGAAGGTATAAATATCCATAAAATAAAAACTTATAAACAATAAGTTTCAACGTTTAAGCATTAAATAAAATAATAACTAATCACCAACAATTATAAACATTATATTTTACATTTCATGTTTCAAAATACAAAGTTCTCAAATAATTCAAATAACCAATTTATAAGAAAGGAAACATAAGAATAATTGTCCATATAATTGGGATATTAGATTTATGGTGATTTAATAGTTTAGAAGAAAGAAAAAAAAAACTTAATTAATTTAATCTATGCGAAATAATCAATAAAAAGAAAATAAATCCATTGGATAAAAGAAATGAGAAAAATAAATAACTTGGGATGTTAGATTTATAATAATGAGAAAAAAATATCACTTGATAAATCCTAGAGGAACTAAGAATGTGATTGGCACTTTTGCATTGAACTTTCAAAAAACACTAAGAGAAATTAATAGACTTGATTATTGAAGTGCTTATTCCATATGTTTTGAACTATAAAAATGCATAAAATAGTTTTTGCATTAAATCACTAAATAATCATTGATACTTTAGCCTTACGCCTCACGCTTTGAGGCTTGTGGCTTACACCTCATTCTAACAAAGGCTTAAGCCTCGCATCAAAGTTGTAAGGCTCAAGTCTTGAGGCAAAATGTGTTTCTCGCCTCAACACATAAGCCTCATGCCTACATTGTCAAGTTAGGGTCACAGTTATTAGGGTATAGGGTCAGGTTAGAAGAGTTGGGATCACTTGCCAACAAAAACAAGTTCCAACAGCCTACCAACTTGATTTGACACTACATATCTCACTATAAAATTGGGGCCCACCATACAAGTGGGACATGCCATGTATGAGATGTAGGGTGTCAAATGTTGTTGGTAGAGTATTGGAGCGTATTTTGTTGGTAGGTGATATGGACCCAAGTTAGAGTTTTGATTGTTTTGGGTCATAATACCCCTATACTATACATATAAAGGGTATTCTTGTAATTTGGTCTAATTTCTAATCCCTAACCTTAAAGTTTGTGGTTTCTTTCAACGTTCGTTTTAACCC
This sequence comes from Nelumbo nucifera, assembly GCF_000365185.1. The sequence continues at coordinate 1,272,563 of NW_010729120.1, read as the reverse complement.
AAATTGGGTGTAGGGTTAGGTTAGAGTTTTGATTATTTAACCCAAATCGATTTTAGGTTTGGCTAACCCCCTATCAAGTCATAATACCAAATTATAAACAATATTCTTATACTTTGGTTTGACTTACTCCTCCACCCCACCCAACCCCTATACTATATATTAGTTAAATTTTAGTGCGTGCTTATTGACTAACCCAAGCTCAATGATCCAAGCCTTAGTGCGAATTGGGCTCGGGCCTTAAGCCCAATTCTAAGGGTTGAGCCTAGGTTGAGCTTAATTATTGTGATTTTAATTATTGTCAAATTATTTTATCCAACTAAGTAAATAAATGTGAAATTATTTTAATTACTATGAAATTTTACTTAAACAATTCAGTAATTTACTTAACAAAATTATGGTAAATTTACTAATTTAATATTAAATTACTTTTCTAAACAACTTAATAACTAATTAAGTAACATAATTTACACAAATTATGATAAATTCAATAATATTTTCCATAATTATTAATTACATTTATACTTAATAATTTAAGTAGTTGTCAATAATAATTTAATTATAATTAGTATAAAATATTTTTACAACAATTAAAATAACAATCATTATAATTTAAATAATTCATTAAATATGATAAATTAACTATTAAATTACTTTGTTTTGAAAAAATCAGTAATTAATTAACTATAATTACTTATCAATTATTAAGAGTAATTTTATATTAATTAATTAAGCAATTATTGATCATCTCTACTTCATTAATTAACTATAATTGATTTAAGTATTTAATGAATAATAGTAATTATTTGAGAGTAATTAAGTCTATTTAATTAAATAACTGCATTTAATTTTGTCATTGTATTATTTATAATTACAATAAGACTTAATTAATTATTAAAATTTTATTTTAATTTTATTATATGTCTTGTATTGTCCATTTATTATTATTTTAGATATTTTTACTTGTCTTCAAGAAAATTTTAACTTAAACATTAATATTTTAATACATCGATGAGAAATCAATTATTACTATTATTTCAGGGGTGGATAGCATGGTTTTGAAAAATGAAAATCAAGCTAAAAACAGAAATATGGATAGAGTTAGAAATGTTTTTAAAAAAGACAGAGATGTAGATGGAATTAAATAGAAAGATATAGGAAGAGGGAAGAGATGAGATTAGAAGATATAGTTTATGAGGAAGTTTTAGGTGAAGAGATAGTTTAAGAGAAATTTAAGGAGGTGAGATAGCCTTTTTTAATATAAAATATACAATTTGGGGACACTGACACTGATTTAAATAATGGTAACAAAACTTTTATTGATTCAAAAGATAAATGACCCAAACGATTGTGCTATAAATGGACTTGACTCTTACTAGACAGACTTTTAGACTCAATAGCCGCAAGACTAGCTTTATTCTCCAGCATGTAAAGACCATCTACCATACAACCTCTAGTAATCATCTTCCCCAAGGCCAAATCTTGTATCATACAAGAGGAAGGAAAAAAGGTTATTGAGTAGTTTAACGAATTTGCCATACTACTAACAGAGAACAAATTTATGGGCAGTTTAGGAACATGTAGAACATTAGAAAGGGTGAGTCCAATGACTTTCGTCTGACCATTTGCCTGAGGGTGCGCCACTGAGGTGAAGTTCTGTTGAATTCCCATGTCTCGACACTAGTTTTGGAATTTGATATCTTCGAACTGCTTACCATTGTCGGAGATCAATACCTGAGGTAATCCGAAACGACACACTATGTTCTTTCAAAAGAAGTTATGCATGTTCCAGGCTGTGATTGTTGCGAGAGGTTCAGCTTCGACCCACTTCGTGAAATAGTCAACTGCCACCACCAGAAACCTCCTTTGTCTTGTAGCTGGTGGGAATGACCCGAGTAAGTCAATCCCACATTGTGCAAATGGCCACGGGCTAGTGAGGTACTTTAGGTCGACGATAGGTCGGTGGTGGATGTTGGCATGCTTCTGACACTTGTCGCATTTTTTGACGAGCTTGGTCGCATCTTCCTTCATCGTTGGCCAGTAATACCCCTGTCGTAGTGCTTTCTGAGCGAGGGCTCTACCCCCCAAGTGTCCACCGCACAGGACCTCATGAGTATCGCGGAGGACGAGCTCGGCTTCAGAGGGTCGTAGGCAACGTAGGTAGGGGAGTGTGTAGGATCTTCGATACAGTCGTCCGTCTATCATGACGTATTTGGCTGCCTGACGCTCTACCCTCCTGGCGGAATTACGATCTGCGGGGAGGATCCCGTGTAGCAGGAAGCTCGTGAGCGGATCGATCCAGCTCGGCTCTGCTTGAACAACAGGAGCGACCTCCTCTGCCCCCCTGAGAATGCTAGGCCGAGGCAAGTTCTCTAAATACACAGTCCTCATGGTGTTATCACCAGTGCTGGCTAACCGGGATAGGGCATCGGCCTCAGCGTTCTCTGACCTCGGGATTTGCTGGATGAAGTGTGACCGGAAGTTGAGCAGAGCTCCTCTCACTTTAGCTAAGTATGCTACCATGGTTGGCTCGTGAGCTTCGTACTCACCCATAACCTAATTGACCACGAGCTGGGAATCGCTACAGATGATAATGTGTTTGGATTTCACTTCCTTTGCTAGATCTAGCCCGACTAGTAGCGCCTCATACTCTGCTTCATTATTGGATGTCGCGAACTAAAAGCGTAGTGCGTACTCCAGTTTCACACCACTTGGCCCGTACAAAACGATCCTAGCTCCGCTGCCCTGCCGGTTTGACGAGCCATCTACGTGAAGGATCCAGGGTTCCTCGTCCCAGTTCACGCTTGGCCTAACTAGGAGAGAGGTCACACTGGTTGCTACTTCACGGCACTCGAGCTCAACCAGCCCGGGAACCCCGGGCTCACCCGCACTAGGGGCCTCGTGTTCCACCAGCCTAGGGACTTCGGAGCTAAAGGTGCATTCAGTGACGAAATCTGCTAAGACTTGGGCCTTGATAGCAGTTTGCGGCTTATACTGGAGTTCGTATTTGCTGAGCTCGATGGCCCACTTTGTCAGCCTTCCCAAGACCTCGGGCTTGAGCAATACTTGCCTCAGAGGTTTGTTGGTAAGGACAATGATGGTGTGAGCTTGGAAGTACGGGCGGAGCTTTCGGGCTGCTATGACCAGTGCATAAGCTAACTTTTCTATCCATGGGTACCTTGTTTCTGCTCCCTGCAACACTTTACTGACATAATAGACGGGTCGTTGGACCCGATCTACTTCTCTTATTAGTATCGAGCTGACCACCTCGTCACTTGCTGAGAGGTATAGTTCTAAAACATCACCCACCTCGGGTCGGGTTAAGACTGGGATGCTGGCGAGGTGCCTTTTGAGCTCGTCGAACGCGAGTTGGCACTCTTTAGTCCATTCAAAGCCTTTGCTTTCTATGGCCTTAAAGAAAGGCAGGCAGCGATCTGCTGACTTGGACAAAAAGCGACTCAGGGCGGCTAACCGGCCATTCAGCTTCTGAACCTCCTTTAATTTCCGGGGTGGTCTCATTTCTAGGATGGCTTTTATTTTGTTCGGGTTGGCTTCATTGCCACGCCAGTTTACGATGTATCCCAGAAATTTACCCGAGGTGACACCAAAGACACACTTATTCGGGTTTAGCTTCATATTAAATCTACGCAAAATTTCGAAAACTGAATGTAAATCTTGTATTAATTCATGTGAAAATTGGGTTTTGACGACCATGTTGTCTACATAACACTCTACTTTTTTGCCAATTAGTGGGTCAAACAGCTTATTTACAAGTCTTTGAAAAGTGGCCCTAGCGTTTTTTAACCCGAAGGGCATGACCTTATAACAGTATAGGCCGAACTCGGTTATGAAGGCAGTTTTCTCTTCATCGGTTGGGTCCATCCTAATCTAATTATAGCCCGAATAGGCATCCAGGAAGCTCAGCAACTCGTGCCCCGAGGTCGCGTCCACTAGACGGTTGATCCTAGGAAGTGGGAAGCAGTCCTTTGGGCAAGCTCGATTCAGGTTGGTGTAGTCGACGCACATGCGCCATTTATCGTTAGCCTTTTTCACCAGAACGGGGTTGGCCACCCAACTCGGGTAATGAACTTTCCTGATAAAATCGGCTACAAGGAGCTTCCCGACCTCCTCATTGACTGCCCTCCATCGCTCTGGGGCTAGGTTGCGTTTCTTCTGTCTAACAGGCCTAACTACAAGATCAGTGTTGAGCCTATGAGTTATAATGTTGGGGTCTATGCCAGGCATTTCTGCCGCTGACCATGCAAAAACATCTAAATTTTTGAGTAAGAAACTTACCAGTTGAGACCGCAGGGGTTCCTCAACAGAAGCACCGATCAGAAGTACCCGAGCTAGGTCCTCTGCCGAGGCCGGGATGGGGATGGTCTCTTCGGTAGGTGTGGCTCGCTCCGCGAACTGCTCCGCAGGTCGTTCTAGCTCGAGGCCGTCTACTACCTTGGCCTTTCCTTTGAGGGCGGCTACGTAGCACTTGCGGGACTCGAGCTGATCACCTCGCGTCACTCCGACTCCGAAGTCTGTAGGGAACTTCATCGCCAGATGGTAGGTGGAGACTACTGCTCGGAAGGCGTGGGTGATGGGCCGACCTACTATCGCGTTGTACGGGGAGGGGGTCGCGACCACTAGGAACTCATGGCTGAGCCTTACCACACTAGGCCAGGTGTCAACCTCCACGGGTACAGTGACTCTCCCTAAAGGTCTGACCTCCTCACCGCTAAATCCCACGAGTGGAGTGTTTGCGGGTTTCAGGTCGCTTTCTTGGAACTGAAGTTGATCGAAGGCTGTCTTGAAGAGAATATCTACCGAGCTGCCCGAGTCGACTACGAGCGCGTCATCATGGGGGTAATGGACCCCTCACGCATCATCTTCAGTTAAGAAGATCGGTTCCTCCATCCTTGGCCGCTTTAGGGGGTTAAGCTCTTCCCTGGTGGCCTCGCGGGCTAATGACCGAGCTGCTGCCGAAGTGCAGCCCACGACAATTGATCCTCCGACAATTACATGGATGGTCCCCCGGACTGGTCTCTCGTCGGGAGGCTGCTTTTGCGGCTATTCTGCTTGTCTGTTGGACTCAGGAGCTTCTTTACTCTGCTACCCATGCTGACCTGCTTTATTATTATTATTATGTGGTACAAAATTTCTCTGATATCCGCGACGAATAAGTTCTTCTATCTCGTCGCGGAGGTTCTTACAGTTTTCAGTACTATGACTGTGATCTCTATGAAAACTACAATACAAGTTTTTATTCCTAACATTGGTATCGACCTTAAGCCGAGGTGGCCACTTCACATATGGGGCGTTCTTGATCGCCATGAGGATCTCCTCCTCTGTCCCTATGAACCGATCTGCCAGTTCGAGGAACTCGGACATGGTCTTGGGTTGGTTGACAACCACATGCCACTTGAACTCCTTGTGGGTGATGCCTTGCTTGGCCGCAGTGAGCCGAACTATAGGGTCTAGGTCGGGTATCTGCAGGCAAGCATCATTAAATCGCTTGATTTAGTTCCGGATGGACTCTCCTTCTCTCTGAACTATGCTAAGGAGGCTCTCTTGGGTCCTCGGGCACCTTTTACTAGTGACAAAGTGGGAGGTGAAGACCTGTACGAACTGCGTCCAGCTCCTTATTGAACCTGGCACGAGGTCTCGGTACCAAGTTAGGGTTACTCCTTTGAAAGTGGTGGAGAAGGCCACGCACATGCAAGACCCGCTTGCTCTGGACAAATGCATCTAGGAATAAAAGGCGTCCACGTGGTCATTGGGATCGAAGGATCCATCGTACTTGTCCAAGGGTGGGGGGGGAGCTTGAAGTCCCTTGGCATGGAGACAGTAAGGAGCTCTGGTGACAGGGGAGGGAACTGAAAGAAGCGGTGTAGCTTTTACCTCACCCGAACTTACCTCTACCTTGCCTTTGAGCTCGGGCAGGTCGCGGGAGGCAGTTCGACAAGCTCGGCGACGCCTTCGTTGCTTCTTAGCCGGCTCGGCGTTGGTGCTGCTGGCCTCGGTATTACTGAGCTCGATGGGCCCAAGGAAAAGCTCGGACGGCTGTCGGTAGCTGCAAACAAAGGGACCTTGTTCCAGATCGTCAGCTAGCACTTCGAATCGGTTTTCAGCAAGCGGAGGTTCAAACTGCGAGTGCTGAGGAGATACCGGCCCAACCGGCTAAGAGGCCCTCGACCTAACTGCAGGCCGTGAGGCGGGGATAGGGGGTCTTTCCTTCCTTCCATGGGATGATGTCGAGGTCTCTCCTCAGCGGGAAGGAAGTTCACTTCGGCGGTGAGGCTTGGTTGGCTGCAAAGCTGGATGCTGAGGAGGGAGTGAAGGAAACTGTTGTTGATACTGATATTGGGAAACTTGGTGCAGCACTTGCTGCTGGTGGAACTGGAGTTGCTGGAATTGTTGCATCTGAGCCTGCATGGCTCGCATGCACTGCATCAGATCCTCAAGATGACCTTGGCTGGTCACCAGAGGGAGGATGGTGGGTTCAGCAAAGGTTGTTCCGACTATAGAAGGCAGTGGAACAGTCACGTGTGCCACCGTCTGAGGCACATTCAGACTTGGAACCCCATCCATAGAGAGGGGGACGGTGAACTGCCCGATGCAGACGGTGGGTAACTGGGGTTGTTCCTCAAGGGTGTTCTGGCGTCCCGCGTTGTTGGAGGAAGCCATAGGTGTTGCTGATGAGTTCTTAGGAGAAGGTTTCACAGAAGTTAGAGGAAGGCCTTTTGAAGCATTTCCCACAGATGACGCCAAATGATGCAACATGATCTGGGCACTCCTAGCTGGCTGAATCTTGGCTCCTAGCTGTAACAGACGACACCTGAGATGAAGAGGAACGTGAAGGGTTCCCGAGGAGCTCTCCCGACGGGAACACTCCGATGGCTAAGTTAGAACTCTGGGGAAAACTCAAAGAAGACACAAAGAGTTAAGAGTGTTGAAAGTGCTAGCTTCAATACCTTTGCTTCGTGAGGATCGGGGTCCTTTTATACCGGAGCTCGGTCACATCAGGCGTAACCACCGCTACCCTAGCCGTTACTGCCAGGGTTGGAGTGGAAGGTACAAGCTGCTGCTGATGCAGGCTGCTACTGCAGGGTACGGACTCGTCAGGCGTGCCATGCTTTTCATAGACGGCTGGCAGAACGCCACCTGGCAAGGGATGCGGTCACTGCCACCGGATCCGACAGGTACGGATGTCAGGCATATCTCCCCTGCAGTCTACTGAGCCACTGTACAACGAACCACCTGGGGCAGGTTTGCCTTGCACCGAGGTGCCAAGGTGCTCGCACTGGAGGTGAGCCTTAAGCAAGTACAAATAGGAGTCTCGACGGTGTTGTCCCGAGGTGTTTCTCCCTCGGGACACTTAGCCAAAAGCTGGGGTGCTCCCTTCTTAGGAAGGGAGAGCTCGGAGTCCCTTAGGAGGAGCTCGGGTCTCAAGGGGAGCTCGGGTCCCTTTGCACGGGGGGAGCTCGGGGTGCTCCACCCTCAGGCTCAGGGCGAGTTGGGCCTTTCTTCTCGGTGAGCTGTCACACCCGCCGAGTCGTTTGGTTGGGCTTCGGCGAGCTCGCTATGCCGAGTTGTGGCTAGGCTGTCGCACTGAGTTGTCACTTATGCCAGGTCATATACACGTGTCCCCGTAGTACGAGGTTGGGCCAAATCACCCTACATCACTATGCATTGGACCTAAGAACTTAGACCAAAGCCAAGCTTAATTTATCCAACTTGGGCCCAACTTGCATTGAAATTTGATGCACTTGATTATATATCAATTAGCCTTATGACAAAATTTGACATAAAATGTACATAGTTATGATTGTATCTATATAATCAAGGTTGACTTTAGCTATCTAAAGGCTAGGCTTGGGCCCAACCTAAAAAGTAAAAAGGCATAAACTTTTGAGCTTAGGCTTAGGCCAAAGTTGAGGACAAAAAATCAAAGCTAGCTTGTTGTCTAAAATTATGAGCTACATCAAATCAAACTCAAGTTAAGTCCACCTAATTTTCTTCCCTATAAATCATTGACCATTAATTAGATGCAAAAGTAGTTTTTTTTGTGTTAATTTACTTTTTAGTTTTATTTTTAGCATTAATAAAAATAACTCTTATCTATCACACTTATTTTTGTTTAATATGATGAATACATGATATTAGAGATGCACCCAAATGGTTTTTTTTTACAAAATTATTATGCTTTTAATAATTCTTGTGTAACTATCTTCTTTTTTTAATTTTTATTATTTCTTTATTATATCAAGGGTTAATCCATTTGACCTAAAAGATTGGACCATTGACCCACCACTTGAATAAAAAAATGGTTTCGCTTTTGAGTCAATTTTAAATCTTGTATTTCAATTCCATCAAATAAAAATACTTTTATTTAATATGTTTGTTGCTGTTTGATATGATAAATATATAATATTAGAGATGTGCCTAATTTTTTTTACCAACTTTTTATAATTTTTGTAATATTTATATTTGTATTTATTTTTTAAATTTTATTATTTAACTATGAGAACATTGATTAACTAATTTGAAGCAGATGGTTGAACAATTTACTTGTCACTCAAATAAAAGGGTGGCTTGTTTAATTATTTTCCATGTTGGCTTTGAAAATAGGTTTTACATTATTAAAAATATTGGATATAGATTTCATTTATAGAATTTATTGGTGAGAAACAAAAATACTTTGATTAAAATATCTAAGGAGAGAGAATGAGAATTAATACATTAATAAGAGTGAATTTACTGAAGTGAAAATTAATAGTACTTAAAATTATATTTTTTACCCACATAGTTAAAGAGGGACTAAATTCATAAATAGGAACGTTTTAGCCAAAAAAAGTCCACTAAGCTCATTTATTTGATATGCCTTAAATATAAGATTTAATGAAAGGAATTTTAATACTTTAAATATAGGACTTAATGATGAAGAATATAATGAATTTAATAAAAGTAGTAGTTCAAATTATGTCTTTTGCCCCCATAATAAAGGGAGACCGAGTTTAAAAAACAAGGGTATTTTAATAAAAAAAAATAGAATATAGTCTTCATTCACACTTTTAATAGTACAATAGATTAGACTTCATAATTATCAAAATTAAGTAATTGCTATAAAATATTTTCTTTTTTAAAAAATTAAGGGTAACTTAATAAATGAAAATCAATTTATAATATTGCCATGAGAAAATGGGTATTCTTTATCTTTTTTGTTTATTAAATGAAAAAAGAAGACAATGTTAAATTGCCATTTATGGGGCAAAGTGCATCTGAGCTAGATGACACATGTACATACATGTAGAATAAGCGAGTCACATGTCTTATGAGGAGTCTAGATCTGCTCCTTACAGAGCACTCCTCACACCAATCTCACAACATGTTTAGGCTTTAGCCACATATTGGGATCATTTCTTGTACTTTGTGTTGTTATTCATAGGGAGATGTATTCCCAATTGTTGCAAAAAATCCAAGAAAAATATATTCAAATGGAACCCAAAATCAAAGAAAAACAGAGATAAAGAGAAACAAGCAAAGAGAATACCCAGATTTACGCGGTTCGACTTATAGCCTACGTCCATGAGAGAAGGAGAAGCAGAAATCCACTATGTAGCCAATAACGGAAAAGAAATGCAAAGTTTTTCACTCACAGAAAACCCTAAACCCCAAAATATACCCAATGTCTCTCTCTTCTCTTACAAGACGAGGACAAAGTATACAAGAAAGAAAACCCACCAAATACATAATTCTTCGTATTTGGTTTGGACCCATGAACTGAATCTCCGCACTAATAGGCCAAGCCCTACACTTCCATCACAAATCACTATGAAATTTTGCTTTCGAAATTTTTCTCAAATTAATTCAGAATAAATTTATAAAACAGGTCACCACAAAAAATTCAAAGTACACAAATATAACACCAATACATGATGGGATGAGGCTGTGAGATTGCACTATGTGAAGAGCAAATTCCGGTTCTCTTTCGAGAGGAGAACAAAATCCTCTTGGCTCGCCTCTCACCAACCTCAGCGCTAGATTGAAAACATTTTCTCATAAACGACAAAATGAAGTATGGGAGATGTACTCGAGGCACTGATAAAAGATTGAAAGCACTGAAGTTGGTGTGAGCGCACTCAGTGAGTAACAAGCCCGGATTCTACTTACTATCACAAGTTCCAATCTCCCTTCTGCTCGTGGCAGTTGCTGCTGTAATCTGTTCGGGACGATCCTGACCCTCCAGGGGATTTATCGTATGAACGGTGTATATTCTGCTGCAAATACTTATATAAACTGAACTTTGTTCATATAATGCCAATATTTGCTTCATGGCAAAATTTTATTCATTTTTATTTTGTGTGTTCTCTCTACTCTTTCTACTACTCTAAGAAAAAAATATTTCTATGGTTTCACGTGTAATTCCATCCAAACCACAAAGACTAAAAACGGCCGAGAGTTGTTAAAAATGAACTAGACAATGAACCATTCGACCGTGTTCGGCTGTAAACGGATCAGATTTGGATTTGATCCGGTTGCATTCAGAAATTCATATCCACATCTGGTTATTAGTGTAAAGCAATGAACTTGATGGTCTATACTCTAAAATCTGGAGAAAGGATAGGTAATCAGATTCCCAAAGGGGCTGTTTACGTACCCTCCAGCATGGAATCAGACTAATTTCCAACAATAAAATGTAAGGTTGTTGGTTGCAGTGGGAATGGGATGGATCACCATGGGAGTAAATGAGTAATTGATAAAAGAAAGTCCCCAAAATGGGCATGAAGTCCTCTATTTATAGAGTTTGGGTAGGCTGGAATTTAGAAGTTTCTAAATCTTTCTCATTTTTCTCCTTTACTTTGGAATGTTCCTTACTTACTCATTTAATGCACATGTTTATTTACCTTTCTGAAATATTTACAGCTTAATCTAAATGCTTTCCTCTTCTAGAATATTCTATTACTAATTATTTATTAATGTTCTAAACTGTCCAACACTAAAACAGTTAAACCTTTATTTAATTGATCTGAAACTGGACTAGTCTAACTCGAGTTCAGCCCAGGTTTACATACTTATGCAATGTCACCATCTTACATTAGGGGTGTTTATAAAAAAAAAAAAAAAAAATCGAAAAGCCAAATTAAACTGAAAAATACGGTTAATCAAATCGATCAGTTTAATTTCAGCTAACCTAGATTAATCGAATCGACTAGTATATATATAATTTATTTATTTATAACATAAATATATGATATATTATAAATATATTATGTATTTATAATCTATGTTATACATATGAAAAAATAAAAAAACTGAAGAACCGAATTAGTCAAAAATCAAAGTCAATTGGTTAATTAGTGGTATCACTTTAGTTTTAATTTGGGGAATTACAAAAACCGGTAGTACCAATTCGGTCTCGAAAAATAGCCTATGGTTAGATTAACTGAACTAGCTATAAACACCCTTACCGATTATCATGTTGGATTCCGAATCAGATTCGGATTTAATCTGCAACTATCATATTGTGTTTAAGATGACCAAAAAATTAAAAAAAAAAGTAATAAAAAGATAACTAATTATTTTTAACCTATATATACAATAAATATAATATATTATCATTATCAATTATAAACTTTATATAATTGTATCTAATATCTAAATAAATATATAGCTGTATTGAATATATAATAATTTGTCATCGAAATCGGATTACATCAAATCCAATCATTCATTGAATGCAAGTTGAATCGGATTCCAATTCAAACCGAATATTAGACTTTAGTACATTGGCAACACTATTCAGGTGGCCTCGCATTTAATGAAATAAGAGGTGCGCTATACAGAATAGAATAGAGATCACACAAGCGACAACCAAAATAAATACCAATTTAACTACCCTTGTTTTCTTTCCGTTTTTTTCTTCACATTTGAATTAAGAATCCGTTTATGTCGTTTTTCTTCCCATTAACAGGGATGTGTTTGTTTGCTTCTCTTTCATTTCTACGTCAGCAGGGGACAAAGGGCCCAGCTTGGGCCAGGGGCTAATACAACGGAAGAAGGCCAGATCAGGTCAGTCTCTTGAATTTCTTGACTTTGTTCCTATGCCTCCATTGCATGGACACATCAGTTGATGATGGAATTATGCGAACCAATTGATAGAGTTCGAAGGTCGGTCAGTGCAACGCCCATTCAAACAGCTTTTACATTCTTGTATTGAAATTAATATTGTACTTACGTGCTTTATTTTATGCGGAGATATTTTCAATACAAAGTTGTTAGAGGTTGTTTGAATGATGTAAGCATGAACTTGCACTGACCGAAGCCGACCCCCAATCTATAGCCCCTAATTGAATAGTCAATCTCCTCAACTGGTCAATCCAACCTTTCTTGTGATTAGTGTATTTGTGTTCCATATTTCGAATTCATATATATGCCTCACAGAACGTGCCCCAAAACGCCCCACATGCACATCTCAGCGTGTATTGGAAACATCTCCCGTTACAAGGTTGAGAACTTGGAATGTGTTGGGGGACATTTTTGGGATGAGCTCTGTGAAGTGCAGATGTGAAATCCCATATTTCAGTCTCCACACCAAGACAGAATATGAAATTAATTTCACGGTCACATGGACTCATGGAGGGCTGATGTGGGCTCTCCAAACACAGTACATGGGATAGCTGGGGGGATTCCTTAGACCGGCCATGTGGAATTTCCCTCCACGTCAATCTTTAGGCCTGGCCGATCGAATATTGGACTATTCTTATTTCTTGTTTGGCTTCAGTCGGGGCAAATTCCGCTCGGGCAGTCTTTACTGTCTTGCATTGAGAATATCTCCATACTTATATGTTTTATTTTATGGGAAGATATTCTCAATGCAAGATTGGAAAATGCTGTTAGAAAGTTGTGGGCATGGATTTGCCCTGACTGAAGCCGGTCTCTCTTATTTCTAAACTTTACAGCAACGGGCGGTCCGTTCAGACTAGACAGTCGAAACACTGACTTAAAAATTAATGGGCAAAGTGATTTCGATTTCGGATCAGTTTTTAAAACCTTGGAAAAGATGTTGAGATGATAAACACACGTGAACTCATTAGCCATGTCATCATCAGGCGCCGTGTCACAGTATGAAACTCTCCATATTACATGACCCCAACCGAATCAAGCCTTGGCCCAGTTATAATCATGCACCCTCATTCTTGACACTAATACCCATTACCTAATGAATCAAGTTAATGATTACTAAACATTGGCTGTGTTTGTTTGCAGTGCAAATAAAAAGTTTTATTTGTACTAATATAAATGCTTAGAAGTGCAAATGAAAATAATGTAAACTCTAGTTTAATTTTGTTTTGGGTTTTATTTTATTCTGTTTCAGGTTTTATATTACTTCATTTGTACTATAATCAAATAAAATAAGATAAATTTTGAAATAAAAATAAATTATAATTTGCATTGAAATCATTTATACTACCATAACTTTGCATCTGTGCAAATAAAATTGCACTGCAATCAAATACAGCCTAAAGAAAGGGTTGAAACTCACTCATGTAGGGAATTGCAATTCGAGTTGAAATCAGTCCCCCACAATGTCCTACAGCACATTCCCGCCGTGTATTGGGAACATCTCCTAATGATACTTTATCATTTTTTATATTATCATCGGGAGATATTTTTAATACACGGTGGGAATGTGCTGTAGTATATTGCGGGGGGCTGATTTGAACACTTAGAGTTCCACATGAATATGAATGGGAGATTATGTGGCAAAAAAAAAAAAAAAAGAAAAGAAAGAAAAGAACCGTCAAATAGAAGAACCCAACTCTAGCTAGATGTCTTTGCTAGATGACTCTCATGTAATTAAATGACGAATATAATATAAAAGAGGGGATTCTTTTATGGGGTTTCTTAGCTTTCAAGGGGAGACTTGGTTAGAACAAATTAAGCATAAAAGTATGCAAGTTGGGTTGGTTAGGGTGGGCCTTTTGTTTTGAGCCCTTTGACCCATCACATTCATTACTCATGACACACCTAACTGTTGTTGAGATGCTTACATATGAGAAAGGTGGTGGTTGGGTGGGGTAGAGTCTCAGGTCCCACAACTGTTATAAACCCAGCTTCCCCTGTTGGTTTCTTCTTATCCACCTCAGACAATTCCAGCCCAGAATGGAAGCCCATTGCAAAATCCAAATGAGACGTGAATAGCAAACTTTTGTACCTCACTTGAGAATTTAAAGCAAATCTTGACTTTATGTTGCTTATCACCGCATCACATAAATTCACATCTTTAAGTGGGACCTTTACAAAAAAAAAAAGGTGGGCCCATGTATCTATTTGTGGGGTCAGGTCATGCATATCAAATACACTAATCCTACTGCTTTATATTTCTTAACCCTAGCTACATAGTGCATTACAGCTTCCAGAATTGGCTGGCAACCAGTTGTTGTGGTCCACTTCATGACCTTTCAATTCCCACTTTCTGCAACTTACTTTGTGGAGTAAAACCTCACTTTTTTTCCAGGTATTGTTCTGAAAATATTCTGAATTTTCCATTATTGAAGCTTTGAGGAATGAGAAGAGCTGTTGGGAATGAAGACCAGATGTTAGAAGTGCTTGAGAAATTAAAGAACAGGTGATTAATATCCTCATTGTGATAGTGATGGAGAATTCAGAATGTTTAAAATAAATTTTGAAACATTCAAGACAAACTTAGATAAAAGATTGTTTTTCTTCTATTATGTTACAATTTATGGTTTATTTGAAAAGCTAGAAATACGGTGATATTCCAATAAAATATCATGTGGTCGGATATTATTAAGGGATTAGTTGATAAGTGGGTCCTAATATTAATAAAAATAATCATTTTAATATAATTTCTAAAATAGGTTAATTTTTTTAAAAATATATTTAATAAAGGTAAAACACTATTCATCTTCATTCTCTCTAAACCATTGAATAAATTTTTCTCAACTATTGTACATATTTTAGGACACCTGAATCAGGACCCCGTCCACTTCAATCCTCTCATTTCCCCTAAACTTCCACTTCAATTGCTTAATCTGCAATACCTTTTTTCCGATCGACATTGAAACAAAGTTTGGGTTTGTTGCCGCTCATGCTGCAATCACCAACAACACCTGGTTGGGCTTCCCTGTTTTGGTTCTGTTGTATGCTTCCCTCTGAGAATTGCCGACAAGAAGGGTCATCACACCGTCAATGACGATAACGACGTAGAACCCAGATTGGGGTTCGGGGCTGGAGGTGACAAACTTGGCTCTGGTGAGATCCCAGTAGATTTAAACCTTCTTCTTCGTCGGATTGGTGTTGCTAGAGGTGGGCGGAGCGGTGGTGGTGGCACTGGGGGATGGTGGTCATTGAGGTTCGCAGGGCTGGGGCGGAAGCAATATGGGAAAGAGCTAAAGGAAAAAGATGAACAGTGTTTTTGCCCTTATTTGATATATTTAAAAAAAATTAACATATTTTAGAAATTATATTAAAATGATTATTTTTATTGATATTAGGGCCCAAAATTTGTCCTTGTCAGCTATAATCCCTATTATTAATACTATTAAATACTAATATGTATTTATCTATTACCCCACTTTCCTCAAAGTGATATTAAGTAGGGGTTTTTACTATTCAGTCCACTCCCAATAAATATTAGCTCTATTGTACAATTAGGGTAGGTACCAATTCGAAATTGATACCAATATACAGGCGGATATTAGTATTATAGATGGAGGTATTTAAAATTTTAAATTATTGAGTCGATGGTATGGAGGATATTTCATACGATTGGTATTGCATTGATTGAAGTGGCAGAAGTAAAAACCCATCAACAATACTTTGAAACTCCTCAGTCAATGCTCCAATGTCAGTTTTTCGCACTGTTAATAGGGAAGCAAACCGATGTGCTGATAGCCTACCTAATCTAGCCCTAAGTCAGAATTATCGTAGTAGATATTTGAATAATTGATCCTCCCGTGAATATGCATGTCACTTCTATGGTAAGACATGACTGATTCATTTCAATGGAGGATTTGTAAATATTATATTAGCTAGTGGTAGTTTGTTATCTTTTGAATAAAAAAAAAAAAAATATTGACTGAAGAAACATGGGAGGAATATTTAGTTAATCCTTTTTCGGTGTAGCATTCCCAAACCTAGTTATTTTAAAATTTTGTGAAATTTCAGTAAAATTCAAAACCATGAACCCTTTAATTACGAGATCCCATTTCTTTCTGAGTGAAAGCAGTAATATGCTTCATCTTACCTTTTTTTCTTTTTTTAATAGGCCCATAAGTTCTTGAAATGGGCCTTACTAAGTATTGTTTTACCTTTTATTTCGAGTAGAGATGTCAATGGGCCAGGTTAAACAGTAAATCGGATTTGACCCGACTTTATAGGGTTGGGTTAGGGTCAGACAAATTTAGTTTTGAGATTGAATTAGGGTTTTGATTCTTTGATCAGAGTCAGGTTTGGGTTTTGGCCAATCCACCCTGTCGGGCTATGATATGTACACATGATATTATTGTAAAACATGTTTAAAACAAATTTCTAACTTAAACAAATGGCTTTTAGATTTTCAAAACATGTTTAAAAAATACGATTAAAATATTATGAGTTAGGTTCAGAAATAGGTGTGTGTGTGTGTTTTAAGTTGAATCGAATTACATTCGGATTATTGCACCCAAGGGTCAGGTTAGGATTGAAGCAAACCCAACCTGTTGACATTCCTAATTTCGAGCAATCAATAATGGATGTACATGTAAGTGTAACAACACCTCTAGCTATGACTGAGTTTAGGAGTACAAATGCAAACATATACAGTACAAATACATACAAAATATAAGCTTTTGCACTCTATATATTTGTATTTGTACTCCTTCCAAACTCAGCCTAAGTTTCAAAATGGCCAATGCAGTCCCACAAGTTCATAAACTGGGTTAAGTCTTGCCAGCACATAGCCGAAAACAGGTTGTTTGTGCCGTGTTTATCCATACCATTACCATCTGGATCAACCCAATCTAGTCTGGCCCGGATTATTAAATATGGATGAATTGTGTCAACCTAGATCGTAGAGCGGTAGACCCAGATCAGAAAATTTATAAATAAATAAGAACAAGTGGTTCAGGTTGTATGCATGGTATGGTGGGTATGGACATGGATATATGCCAAGTTGCTTACGCCTACAGTTCTATTCATTGAATATGCTCTAAATTTTATGTAGGATTGTAAATGGGTCGGATTCAGATCAGAGCTAGTTGCATCCACATTTACATTTGAGTATGGCTCTCTAATCTGTATTTATATCCGATTATTATGTTAAATTTTGGATTGGATGTAGATTTAATTCACAATCATCATATTGTGTTTAAAATGACTAAGAATTAAAAAAAAAAAAAGTTTTAAAATTTTAATTATTTTTTAAAGTATATAAAATATTAAGTTTATCAATTATAAATTTAATTTATATAATTATACATAATATATATACTATATACATATAATAATAATTTTTATTGAATTTAGATTTTAACTAGATTGAATGATATTAAATCCACATCTGATCTGATTACTAATCAAATGTAAATTCTAACATCCAAATCCAAAGTATTCAAATTTGAAATCGAATTGGAATATGAGACTTTTGAAGTCCATTCACAGCCCTAATTTTATTTTTATGCGTCCATAAATATAATCCGTTATTCACGCCACAAGTACACACAACACAAAAGAAAAACGGGGGCACATGGGAGCTCCATGCCAACCCCATGTGCTTGGATGACCGACCCTCCTAGCTATTCCTACCTTCTAATTAATATCAATATTCTACTCTTAATTTATATATTGTACTGTTGATTTGAATAGTTGGACCGTTCGATAAGCAATCGGTTCTATTTCATTCTTTAATCAGAAACCGTTGACTTAGTCTACAATATATTAATCCGGGTGATCGAACTAATAACCAATTTGACATGAATTATAATTTTTGATCGTTTTTTATTTTAATTATTTTTTTTATTTTTTTAATTAAAATAAATTGTTCATTTCAATTGAACGGTCAAACCACTGAATCAAAAACTAATGATTAAAGCGGTTTCAATTCTAAGTCGGTTTTTATAACATTATATATATATATATATGATAGTTGAGATGCATGTGATGGATTAAGCTGAAACTCTGAACTCAAACATGCATGGATGTGATATTAGTAGAGCAAGAAATTGTTGATTGAATGATACGTTAAATTAGAGAATATCATATCATTAACTTAATAATTAAGATAAAAAAGAAATAGCATCCAACGTCTGTCATGTTCTAGAATCTAAATCCATCAGTGTCAGCTTTTGGCTTTGCATTGCTGAACGCTGGTCCCCGAGCGCAGATGGTGGAGATTTCAGGTTTCCGTCACGTTGGATAAGGTGGCATAATATATGATTTAATCTCCCTATTCAGTATCATGGGTTTATATTCAGTATTAATCATCATGGATTTATTAATAACATGATTTAATCAGAAAGGTCAAACAAATAAATATAAAACACATAACAGAATATGTTTGGTATTGTGATAATATATATATATATATATATATATATATATATATATATATATAATTAAATGATTACTATAATATATATATTATAATAAACGACTAAAATATTTTATTTAAAACTTTATAGATAATACATCTACATTCTACACCATATATTATACAAAACATATAATACAAGGCACAAGATAAAAGATCAAAGTGACGAATACCCCTACCTTAATTGTAAAGGGAAGATAGTAGAATGGATTATTTCAAGTAAGGCTTAGGGGTGTTTACGGTTCGGTTAATTGAACTATGGCATTTTTTTGTAAACTGAATCAGTGGTATTGGTTTTTCCAATTCTTCAAACCGAAATCGAATCGGTACCACCGGTTAATTGGTCCAATGGTTTCAGTTTTTAACCGGTTCGGTTCTTTGGTTTTTCAGTTTTTTTATTTATAATATATATTATACAAGTATATGTAAAATCTTATATTATAAATAATAAATGATATATAATATATTGTAAATATTTAAAAATTATATAATATATTTATAAATAGATCATTATAAATATAATATAAGTATATATTTATATATGTAACGAATATATATTTATATATAATATATAAAAAATATGTGACATATATTAAAAATATATATGAAATATACATAAAAATATATATACCGGTCGGTTCGGTTAACCGTTGGTTTTTTGTAGGTTAACCGAAAATCAAACCGGTCCTTTGATTTTTCAAAAATCCTGAACTAAAACTGAACCATTCGATTCGATTAACCGTATTTTGCGGTTCAATTTTCTTGGTTCAATTTGGTTTTTCGATTTTTCATGGACACCCGTAACAAGGCTGGATGGAGAAGGCAAACTTCCACCGAGGGTAAGTAAACTCATACTAATATAATTAAAGGCATCAATTATGTCAAACATGGCCCTAGCATTTCTTGTTAAAAAGAAAACCCAGAGATAAATTGAATACAATTTAGAAATAAAAAAGTAAAAAAGTCGAGAAGAATGAAGAATATTAGATGGAGTTAGGTGGATCCTTGGGAACACCAGAAATAATAGATTTTGGTTGGACAACTAGGCCGGCCAATGATAATGAGGATTTGGACTTATTGCTAAAGTAAATCAACTTTTTTTTGGTACAAAAGTAATTCATTTTATTGATATAGTAGGTGTTTGACATCGGCGCCAGGAGCATTGCACCGTTTTATGAAAAAAATGGTGTTGGGCATGTGGAGTTATAAGCATCGTTTTCTTTGTTTGGAACTGGTGCTGTCATATTGGCATTTTTTGAGAAAACAACACTGATTTTGTTTGGTATTAGTGCTGGCAGCAACGTTTTCAATATTGATCTATATTATCCAACGTCTAAGATGATGCCACATTGATGCCATATCATTGCACCGCTAGCAGTAATGCACCATTTCATAAAAAAACATCAAATTTGGCATTGCTCCAGACCCTTTCCCGATTTCCAAAGTGTGGTTTGGAGCAACATTTGTTCTGAAAAAACGGTAACAAACAAGGGGTGTTGTTTGAAGCACCGCTTTCTCTAGTGTGGCGCCTATGTGGTGCCGCTTTCTCAGAAAACGGCATCGATGGAAACATCGCCATAGAAAAACAAAGCACTGGCTTAAGATCAAAAGACCAGCCAACTGAACGAGGGGTGGTTCAATTGGTATGTTAGTTGGTTTGTTCCAACAAAGATGCATATTTGAATCCTACTATCATCAATTTTGGGGAGAGGAGGTGTTATTAATGTGGTACTGTGCTACTCAAGGGGATAGAAAATGAGATTACGACTGTTGATCGCCATTTTATTTAGGGAGAATGACCAATCAGTCCAGATCAGAATTTTATAGCCCCAAAATACAATTGATGCCAAATTCACGGGCAGAATGTGGTTTATAGGGGGGGTGCTGGAATTCAGAATTCTGCATCGTATGTATCCGTACTTCTCCGTTTTATTTATGGAATGTTGCAAAGCGAGAGATGCTTGAGAGGGGTCTACTGGGAGGGATCAACTGCTCGTCCGTTTATTTCTTTCTCTGCTTCAATGTATTAGTAGTCTAGTACAAAGGAAAAAAAAAAAGCCAGCAGCCCAGCCCAAGAGGAGACAATATGACAAGCCAAATAAATTGCATTCTTCATGTACTGAATACAAAGAAATGAAAATATCAAAGTAGCAAATATCACCAAACCAGCATTTACTTCTTGTCGCAGCATACTTTATCTGTGACCGACAGACTGAGTTCATCCAACCTAGAGAGAAATATGTAAAATCGGTTTACAGAGCTAGGTGGAGCCACCCAGGTTCAGTGGTCTGCTGCAAGGTTCTAAATATGGATACAGGCCGGTAGGGTATATTGGTTTATATAGGTGCTTTTTTTTGTGATTTATTTTTTTTCAAAATTGGTTTAAAGGGGTCAGTTTAAGTCTCAGTTATCTTCAAATCATGGCTTGACCCGATACATCCTTTGTAGGGGTATATCAGGAAGGCCCCAATACGATATGTACCAATCGATATGGGCTGATATATAACGATATTTTGAACCTTAATCTGATGTAACTAAGTGGATCCAAACTCATGACCATTTCCCAGGTCAGTTGGTCCAACCATTCAATCCGGTCTGATTTTCAAAACCATGTTTGAGTGGGAGTATAAATTAGATGGATTGGATCAAGTTAAGGGCCAGCCAAAGATCAATCCTAAACGTTGATCTTGAATTGGACCCGAAGTGATGTCAAATTCCAAATTTAATTACCAAACAAAAAATTCATCAAATTTCCATTCAATCCTATTCATGGTAGGGGTATATTTTGTTAGCATAAATTGTAATGAATGTAGCATAGGCAAAGCAAAGAAGGATTTGAAGAGAAGTCACATTTGCTGTGACCACAGTTGCGATGCTGCCTTGGCACCTCTCAATGAAGCATAAGCATGACAGCAACATAAATCAGTTCATACAATGTTATGTTATGAATTTACACTCCCAGGCCCATTAAAATTTTAACATTTTCTCAACCTTAGCCCAGCCCACCCAAGTTGCACCTCTAGTTATGACTTATAAGGAGCTCTAAGTATCAACATCCAATTGCACTTCAAATATGCTACCCACAAATTGTTCCCACATTCAAATACCTATGAAAGATCACCACCATGTATTGGGAACATTTCTCCACGAATGTCAAGTGAGATATTCCCAATGTGCAGCTGTAATTACTCGTGGGTAGGGATGTGGGAACAACTCGTGCATAGCAGCTCCGAGCCCATCCAATTGAGCACTAAACCCACGCCGTGATGATTTGCAGGCAGTTCAGATTTCGGGAGATCTGAGTTATGTTAATCCTTAAAATGAAAGTTTAAGCTACGTTTAGTTCGAAGGAAAAGGTAGGGAAACCTATACAAGATTTGTAAAGGTTTTCCTACCTTTCTCAACCTTTTCTTTCAAACCAAACACAACCTTGAGGAAAATTCTATAATAGTTGGGGGAAAACCTCTAAAGAAGTTGGAATGATTGGCTTGATGCCCAAGTTGAAGGCAAAATCCTAGTTGGGATCTGGGAAGTTGTTTTCAAGGTTTAAACCCTGGTCACTCAAGTCACAATGAATCAACCTAATCGTTGCAACAAGGCTCATCCCACCACTTAAAATAACAAGAAAGAAAAACCATAAACAGGATTTGTTGGAAGCTATGTAAGATTAATTGTTGGTTTGCTCATAAAAATAAACAAAGATGAAAATAATAAAAAAGGCAATTTAAATACAAGTAAATTTAATAATGTATATAACCCCTCTCTAATCATACCCACTCATGTTTTGGGTTCTATGATTTCTTTAAAATGGTGTTTTCAGCTGCAGCAGTATTTCTGATTGAATGGTGGTGTTTTCAACTTGAAAATTTTATTATAATATTTTATTCGGTATTTTAAACAAGTGGATACCATTGGGCCCCCACATAAGACAAATGAAGTAAGGGCGTGCTTCTTATAGAGACATCTTTTGGATATTAAAGTTGAATGGCCCATATAACAATTACCAATGACACCTCATCAGCAATCTCTAAGAATTTGCTGAGATTTTGAGGTGTAAATTAAATTTTAATATGAACCGATTTAGTGACCGGTGGAAATTAAAATCGGTTGATTTTGGAAATTTACACCGGCCTTGCTTTTCGCTTGACGGAGCAACAGCCGCTGCTTTCACTGTTGGACTGATCGCCCGAAAAGCTATCTGAAGATAGATCAAGGGATCGGAGGCTTACAAGCGAGGAGAATTCTGATGGCATTCTGCCAGAAAAGCGGTTGTTTCACAGGTTTAGGATTTTCAATTTCCGGCAGTCGATGATTTGTCGAGGAATTTTGTCAATGAGGTGATTGTCAGGGAGAGAGAGCTCTCTGAGTTGTGTGAGACGACCACCGATTGCAGGAGAAAGGAATCCATCGAGCTGCTGCAATTCCAAGACAATTCTTGTGATGCGGAGCACTGGCAAGTCACCGGAGAATCTCCTTTCGCAGAAAATACCAGCGGCCGAATAACACGGGTTCTCTGGTAAGTAGCGTTGACCGTTGAAACGACCCAAGTCTTTGTGGAGAAGAAAGAGAGCGTCAAAATCTGAAGGGTCGAGATTCAGCCCAGAGTGAACCAGAAGGGCGAGAGAGAAAAAAGCGAGTGAATAAAGGCGGAATTGGTAGAGGTCGGAACCCATTTCCGTCAATCCCCGACCGGCGGTGCCAAGCACCTGCGTGGATGGATGGCAGATTGGTAGTATTAGTGGAGCTGGGCTTTGGAATCGGAACTCGCCGATTTGGGATGCCGCCGTCGCACTGGTTCTCTCTTCTTGGTTCGAACGAAGACATGCAGTGCTGGACAGAAGAGACGTGAGGTAACCGTTGGACAGAGGAAGGTAGATTTACATCGATATGTAAAATTTTCGCTATTGATCTCACCTCTAAATTTCTTTGGGGAACTTGAGGGTGTTGACTTGTGGGGATGGGTTGAGGTTCCGGTACTTTTTCCCTTTCAAGCATAAGTTAGAGAGTTCAGATTTGTTCCGTTGGCTATCAAAGGGTAGGGTCTGGGACGGGTCCAAGTAGAGAGTTGGGATCAAACCAGACCTAATAGGATATGTATAATTTTAGACCCAAAATAGAATTGATTCGGTTCTTGGGACAATAAAATATGATTCAATGAATCCAATTATATATATAGTTTGGATTGGGTCTGAATCGATTTGAGAATAGGTAGAACTGGTTCTAAACTGATAATTATCGGGCCAATATATTAGGAACTGAAACTGACCCATCGATTCATGCTCCTGAAAACAGAACCAACCCAATCTATTTGGGTCTGTTAGGTCAGACCCGACCCATTAACAGCCCTATTTGTTCATCACAGGGTGTGCCTCACACTAACATCATAGCACAATGCAGCCGTGCATTGGAAATATCTCCGAATGAATGATAATTTACAAGTACGGAGATGCTCCAGATGTACAGCTCCAACTCCAATTTCTTTAAGGTTGGTATGAGGAGCAAATCCGAACTCTAAGTTAGACGACTGAATGGTCTTTACAATTTACGAGGTGTGTAGTGAGACATGAAATTCCATATCTCGTCTCTTGTTCAGATGATCAGGGCAAGCATCCATGCTCTTTGCTCCCAGTGCAATTGGATTTCCTCCAACTACAGGCAAAAACTCTATATTCACTCTGTAAGCATAGGCATCCAATTGCACTTTTAGAAACATTTTCTTGTGAATTATGGGAGATATTTTTTATGTATAAAATTTTTATTTGTTGAATATTTGGATTCACTCCTGGTATCTATAAAAAAAAGGGAAAAAGACTCAAACTTTCCCAAGGGTTCATGATAGATACTAAAACGTCCCGTCTTTTGAAATGAATTTCGCCTCCGCTATCAGGTGATGTCATTTTTTGTTTGTATATGACATCACATGCATAAGAGTACAAATGCAAATATGTAGTGTAAAACCTTGTATTTTGTATTATTTTGTTTGTATTTGCACTGGTTAAGGGTGATCTGAATTTTGTATCTCTAATAAAAAAATAAAAGGAAAACTACCTTTTTAGCGGAGTTGAAAGGGAGATTGTTTCCACCCAAAACTACCTCCAAAGTGCAGGGTGGATTCATATTTGGTCCGATTTTAAACCATTAGAATTCAGATCACCCTAAACCGGATCAGATTTATGGAGACATACTTGCAAAGCATCTGAAATCTGATTGCTGTTTCTCCTCTACATACAGATGCATCGAAATTAAAATTAAATAGCTTGATAGCATTTATCTGATCACTTTGATCCTCTTGTACTTTTGTGTACGCCTAATAAGTTATAAGAGTTCCTGTTTATAAGTACATACAATTCTTTTATCGTTTTATATACTAAGACCACCATTTTAACTGGGTTGAATGTTTGGTCATTGAATAGAATTTGTTTCTAGGCAAGTGTTATTGCTCATGGTGAGAAAGCTGTTTTTTTATTCTTTTATTTTCTTTTTCTGGGGAAGAGGTACCATAACTCCATTGTTGGTTTCTTGTTTTCGACCATGGGATTGGAATTGGATTCATCACAATGTGGGCTTACCTCCTCTCAAACAACTTCCCCTGTTTATCTCTGAAAACCCTGCTAGAAAGGTGTAGAGGATAGTTGAGCTAGTCTAATCCTCAAGTTGGAGATTCTAAGGCATAGCTCTTCCACCAATCTCCAAGTGGTTCATGGTTAAGAGCCCTCTTTCAAGGGAGTAGAAAGGGTGAGCCTTGAGAGACTCAAATATGCATAAATGCTCTAACTCGCATAGAAGCACTAATGATGTTTATAACTTCATATTATCGACATAGAGGATGGTGGATTGGACTCCATCTCTTAGAAGCTATTTAACAAGGAAAATAGCCAATATATTGTTCTTCCAGAAAGAGCTAAAATTGTTCGACGATGTCCACTTGTGGCTTCTGTTCCATGGACAATAATGGGCTGGCACTGGCAGAAGTAAGGATAGGTGCATGATCACTCCTAAGAAAAGGTTCATTAACCCTAACCCCCTATAATTTGGCACATCTACTAAAATCTACCATATAGTTTGCATATATTATTAAAACAACCCTATAGTTTGCAATCGTTATAGTTAATTCACCTTCCAACACAAAATGTTTGTATTTTCGTTGGTGAATGATCACGTGACCCCTTTTAGTTAATTAAACTTCCACGAGCCCAAGGTTTTTAATTCCAATAATAACCCTTGAAATCATGGCATCAATCTTTTTAGAAACAAAACCTAGGGCAAAATCAACAGTGTATTTTCTTTTAATTAATTTGGTCAAATGAACATTAGGATTAGGGGTCCAAAGGGTCATACTCCCATCTGAGATGGGCAGAGATAAGTAGAGCGGTTGCAGACACAATAGGGGGTGTTTTTGTAAAGGATAAAACTGCAAAAGTAGCAGTACCGAAGACAACACATTTGGCCTGGGCATATATTATTAAACCCCCCACCCCCACAAGAGTCAAGGCCCTAGAGAATGAAGGATACGATACGATACGATACACGTACACCCACGGCTTAAATCTTGAAACCGAAAAGTACAGAAGGGCAAAAATTGAAGCGTCTACACAGACATAAACAATGTTAAGCATTTCTTTTAACTAGTCTTTTCATGTCCATACATTTATATGCTTGGGAAGAAACTAATAACAAAAACATAAAAACATAAAAATGAAAACTGAGGTGATTCATTTTATTTACAAACAATAGCGGCAGGAAGATCCCCTGGAATCTCCCCCTTCAGAACATCATTTTAAAAGTACTAGTCGGTCAAAGCTGAACCAGACTTCATGAAGAACTAATATTATATTATTGAAGAATTAATTAAGGAAGCAAAAGGTGAAAGTATAAAACTTGTGCTGGTGGGCCACGGTGCAAGGTGAATTGAGAATTTACAGGAACAGAAGAAAGGGGAATAAGAAAAAAAATGCAGAGAAACCCACCACTTCCCGCCATTCCAACGAGATACAACATGGCATGCCATGGTAAATCTTGAAAAAGAGGGGAATGGAACAGGGAAGATGTTTCTTCTTCAAGTAGAAAATGGGCTGAACTTCCTAAACCAAAATTAGCCCATGAATGGTACTGCAATGCAACCCAACCCCCCACCCCCCACCCCCCCAATGGTGGTGTCAAGATAATTATATATACCAATGGATTGGTTAGTCATGGAGGCTCAAGACAAGTCAAAGGACCCTTGCCCTTCACTGATGGCATACAGTAGTTTCTTGTACATAATTTCCTGCAAAAAGAAAAATCAACTATAAGACCATGTACAATAATTAAAGAATGGAATAGGATAATATCAAAGACGTTTTTTTTTTTCTCATTCACTTTTTTCCTTTCTCATGATAATGAAGTGCAGGACCTTAGTTGAATAGGGAGGAAGTTTGAGGTAATTAGCACAAGTCATGACACTAGGTAAGTCATCATCCGCTGATTCAGAAGGCCCTGTTCCATTTGATGCCGTGTTTGTTGTGGTGGAAGAATGCTGTGCCAGACGCAAAATGTCTACGTCAATAAACCTCATATAAACCTATAATACTCAGCTCAGCATTAGATACATACATAGATAGGCATTTACCTTTCTCACAATTGTCAGCTTTGGGTTCAGTACGCCCAAACCACCAGGTGGAAGCCGGGGTGCACCAGTTACAAACTGGCAGAAGGCACGCTGCTGTTCAGGTGTAAATTCTCCCATTATCTCTAGTAACTAAAGACAACAGCGGGAACAAGAAACAATGTGGATAAAGTGAGAATTGGATATAGATATAAATTTGGTTTCAAAATTCAATGCTTGTATCTAAAGCAAAAGCATACATTGACAATTGCAGGGCTCTTGGCAGTGTATCCATGGTCAAATTTTATATGATCAACCAGAGTCTCAGCCTGCATAAATTAAAAAGTTAAAATCACAAGAAGAGCTACAATCATGACATAGCTTTCAAGAACCACATTAACAATAAATTACCTCCCACAACTCTCTACGGCCACATAGCAAGTGGTCCAATTCATCAGGAGAAAATATTTGCAGAGACGAAATGTCAAAGACCTGCATGTCTCAGACAACAACATCTAGGTCATAAACAAGAAAATAAGCCAAATAAGCAAATCTATAAATAAGGAAGGTTTATTTCCTATAGCCATCACAAAACTAAGAAATGGAACAGTGACAGTACATTGAGAGCACTCAAACCTAGAAACAAATACTGCACCCAAACTTAAACATGAAAACAGCAGCAGATCCAACTATAAGATATGGCTCAAGGCTACTAGTCATAATGATATATCCTATTTCAATGTTCGGGCACATCATACCAAGACAGACAAAGATGCCCCTGTTTACAACAATAAAAACTAATATAAAGTGCTATTTCAAGTACTCAGCCATCAATTGGAGTGCCCCATTTAGAAAAATGGAATGGGCATGTACCACAAGCATATTATTTCAAACAAATCTGTTCAGAAAAAAGTCGCTTGCCTGATTAAACCCTGCTCTGAAAGCTTCCATTTGTCGTACAATTCCAGTCTTGACAGTTGCATCAACTACCAAGGATATATACTCCTCCAAGTTATTAATATCCACCTATCAAGACAATTTCAGACTTCAGGACCAATGCAGAGGCATAATGAACTGAAAAAAAGAGGTACTTTCCAAGAAAAAACAACAATACATTTTCCTCCCCTGGTTTTAATACATAATCTGGATAACCAGGAAGTGTAAAATCCAGACAAAGATCTTCAATTGGAGTGCCACGGAAACGTAAATCTGCAATTTGATCACTACAACCCATTGCTTCTAGATACTGCTTCCGGGAAACAAGGACTTGCAATTCTTGTAGTATTCTCCCAAACTCGGCATCAAATGAAAGAATATCATGCAAATCAAGCTCCTGCATATAGACTAGGATACTAAAACACTTCGAAATTCAACAGGAAAAAACACAATAACTTTGAAAAACAAATTCCCCTATCACTGAATAATAACTCAGCAGTTCAACTTACTTGACCAAGCACAAACTTGTAAAATGCTGTTGATAATGGAAGGTCAAGAAGCCGTCCATCTTGAAGTGCTTTTGCCATCACTCGTCCAAGAAGCCGAAAATATTCTATCACTTTAGATAATTGGCTACCCTCAGAAGCATCTGTCTTAGGAGGCCATGGGCGAGGGAACAACCCAAGAGGAGCATGTATAAGATCTCTGTCACCTGCAGCAGAGTCCAATTCAAGTTTCTTTTCGTCTGAAGTATCATCAGCTTTTCTGTTTTTCTGTTCATCTGCATCTACTTCCATTGCTGGCTTATCTGCTGAAGCATTAGACCTCCACATTCCAAGGCTAACCTTTTGCAGGTCATGACTTAAAAGAGTGTAAAACTCAAGTGTGGGACCTAACCCTGTGCCAACCTCACCAAAATATTCTACTTCTAGGACAGCCTTTTGACTACAATACATCTCCATAACTTTTGCTGCAGAATCCAAGATACGGTTTCTTGAGACACGGACCTTCTGGCGCTGTAATCTCCCAACACGCACCTCTCTCTCATTTGTTGAGCCATGACCATCAGCACCCTGTTGCTGCTGCAGTCGATGCAACGCACGAGACAGCCCAAAAGCAGTAGAATAGAAAAATTGTCTCCTAGTTTCAAAAGGAAACAAGAATGGGCAAGCTTTGGTCAATTGGTAGCACCATGAAGGAAGACTACCACTACACAGTGCCAGGGCATCCTGGATCTGCCGAACCAATTTAGGAGTGAGCTTGCCATTGATGAACTCCTCGTAAGGAACCTTGGCACCAGCTGAACTCAATTCCACACTAGAAATTTTCCCCTCTGAGAAAATATCTGATAATGCCAAGATTCGTAAACGAGGTGCAAGCTGATTCAAACCCTCCAATACACGCAACAATGCCAATATGTTATAAGTTGGGTTAGATTTTTCTAGATCACATGGAAGCTCCCCCTGCAAGATGCTGTCCAGAAGAGAGGTTTGATGCCATGAAGATTCAGAAGTGGCGTTGGAAGCAGAACTGGCCTTGACAGATTTGGATGGCGTGGTTGAAGCAGAACCTCCAGCTGAAGTCCTATCATTTTGCCTATCCGCCCTCTGGTACGTGATGGTATAAATGTCACTCCAAAGCCTGTTTCCATCACCAGGCAGAAAATCAGAGCCAGTATACCTCTCATCATCATCCTCATCCTGTACAAGCTGGCGTTGGATGGCTTGATATATAGTTAAATGTCTGTTGAGTTGCTTGCCACCCGCTGAAAATATCAATTTTGCATCATTTGAGGAAACAGATAAAAGATGTCCATGTCGATCCCTGCCACCCCTGATACTTCTACCACTTGCAGATGCAAGCCCAGCCATAGCGGCCGCAGCAAATGACAGTGCACCCTTTGAACGAAATGAGCTTCCACCCCTAAAATCAGAAGACTCCATGCCCCTAACTGTGGAAGCTTTGTTGCTGGAACCAGAAGAAGGATTGGTTTGGCTATCACTGGTTGCAGGGGCAGCTGCACCATCCTCGGCTGAATCTCCCAATTTCACGTCATGTACTTTCTCTGCCATGCCAAGGGGATCATCTCTTAACACCTGAGAAGAAAATGAACATCAATCACCTTAGCTTCAACTTGAAATATCAAAGAAAAAGTGTAACTTACTACACCAACCAACACCCCAGTCATGCATTAACCCACACAACAACCAAACATGTTCAACTGAAAATCAGTCACCTCAGCTTCACCTATAGTGCATCCTATTATAGTTCATTTTTACTATGTTGATTTCAACCATGTCAAGTAGAAATCTCCTCAACAGCCACAAAGTTGTCTCTGATTTTTCCTTCTACGTTTTTCTTTATTTTAGATTTCTTTAGTTTAACACATAAAATATGATCGGAAGAGTACGGACAGGCCCAATGCAGATTTCTGAATTCCACTGCAGATCTACAAACATTCAAAATGTCAAATACCCCCACTCTATACACCAATGCCAGCCCATGAATTGGCATCAATTCCGAGTGGGCACCTACCCCAACTGTACTTTGGGCCTAAAAATTCTGACCCTGGGATGAACCGCCATTCTCCCAAATATGATTGCAATATGGAGAAACAGTAAAAATACAACCTGGTTAATGCATGCCAGTGCTCAACTCTACAAAGACTCACTAACAAAGAAAGAGCAGCACATGTTATATTCTACAATTAATCCTTAAAGTATTGCAAAATATTGACTTCTTTCAATATACAGAACATTGAGAAGAGGATGGTTTAACTTTTTCTCCTGCACTCTCTCAGCTAAGGTAGTTAAACAGCAAAAACTATGGTTAAGTTTTAAACATTTTAAGTAATATTTTTTTAATATAAAGTTTGCCCAAAAAGAAGGGCCAGCAAGACAAACACCAAGGGGCCTTATGGTGGTCCTGACTAAATTGCCTCATGAAAGATTCGACGGTCATGAGAGAGAGAGAGAGCAACAGTGCAAGTAACATTTTTATTGATTTCTTTTGAGAGAAGAGATTTTGTAATTTAACATGTCTTCTTCATGCAGAGGATGATAACACATAAAGCTTTCGCTGGTTTATTTTGCCCCTCCACCCCCCCCCCCAATTCCATATAAATCGTTCATACATGATAAACTATTTTTTGATCATCCAAAAATATAGAGGAAATCAAATTATTCACCTCTTCTTGGTCATCATCATCATCTTCTGACAGATCTTCTTCAATCAACAATGCATCATCGATCTCAACTGGAGAGACATCCAACTCCTCATCCTGCACAAAACAAACATTTATTTTGTGATATGTTACAAGAAAATACAGGTTAGTAATATCACTCTTGTAAAGGTCAATTCATAAAACAGGAATTGCAATTTAAGACAAAAAGTTCTTACAAATAAAAGATGATTATAGTATGCATCTTCATGAGTGGAACCTTTTAAACTAAAAAAAAAAATACAGTAGGGAAATATAAGTCTATGTTCAAAATAGACAAGTAAAGAAAACAGCTCTCAGTATGCTACTGCAAGGATCCAGCAACATTTGTTCAGAGCATTGATAACAGCAAAGCAAGGCAACTGAAGTTTCTTAAGAACTTTATGCATAATGAGTGCATAATATAGCAGATGCTTCCATAATGCCCAGAATATGCAATCAATAATCAATTCCCATGTGCTACACAAACTCACAAAAATGACTGGTACAACTTTTCTCCCATATTAATAACTTCATGCTTTGGTGATTTACATGTTACCAAATTAGCTAAAATTTGAGGAATAAAAGTGGAAATTTTTTCCTCAGGAAGATATGAAAAATCCAAACCAAGCTATTATCATATGCTACCTAGCTACAATTCTACAGACACATTCAGCAAATGTGTACAGCCACATAACACACGGCATTATCAAGATTCATCAGCTCAGCTAAAACCCGGCATTTTTCCGATAATTGAGCAATAAGAAAACCTTTTTTTGTCAGTACAAGATACCATTTGAATAATTGTATGAAATATACAAGGAGAATAAAAAAAAGGAGCTAAACATGGTTTGAGCACACAATCAAGAGTCAAGACAGCCACAGTACATTCCATCCTGCATATGTATATGTGTGCATGTGCCAGAGGATAGTGGCACATAAAACTTACAATTACAATGATGTGGATATTACAGTTATGGGAAACAAAACATCAAGTACAAGTACAACACCCAGAATATTTAACTATTATCTGGATATTTGAGTTACTATAGTCATACCTCAGAGCTAGAGTCCTCATGGGCAGGTTTCATTTGGGCATCTTTGTCTGAAGCTGCTCTTCTGCGTGCAGCATTTCTTGTTTGAGGTCCTCTTGTCTCATCTGGAGCAGATTTCAGAACAGCCTTGCCCTTTCCTTTTGAAGAGCTTGCATTACTATCTTGAGCCTGGTCCTTCCTAGGTGCACCTCCAATAGTCACCGATGATCTGGATCTGGTGGAATGGCGACGAGTGGAAGAAGGTGTAGATGTAGATGGTGATGAAGCACCAGCTCCTGCAGGTGTAGTACCAGGCTCAGAATTTCCTGAAGATGCCAAGGGTTTCTGTGCAGGTTCACCTCGCTGAACTCTTGGCCAAAGAAATTCTTCTACAGCAGCTAAACTTGCAAGGGGATCAATCAACACAATGTTTGACGAATAATCACGAAGAGATTTGTCTCCTTGAGCTCTACAAAGACGTAGCTTGAATGGCTGAGCCAATGCACTCAGCCCTGATGAGAGACGTGCACTTCCACTGGATGACCTAGAGGAATGGCTCAGTACAACTGGAAAACGCTCCAAAGAAGATAGGGAATTTTGAAGCTTCTGAACCAAGACAGTCATAGGAGCTTCATTCCCTTCATTAACACCAGCAGGAAGAGCAACAGAAATAAAAGACTTGAATCTTTTAAGTGCTTGTTGTCGAAACCTAGGCAGATTAGCTTCTGATATTCTCTCCCTGGAAAAGGTTCCACAAGAAAAGTAGTTCAGCAAAGCTGCAACAACTCCWCTACCAATGAACTCAAATGTGGAAACACCATCTCCTTTACTCAGTTCTGCTAGCATCTCAGATATCACTCCAATCAAGTGTTCCTCTGTATTAGCTGAAAGGTCAGCTATGCGAGGGCCAGAAGCCTTTGATTTACCCTTTGATTTAGTCTTTTGATCATCAACACAAGCATTCAACTTCGAGCATAGGTTTTTCAAGCATAGAAGGTCATCAGTTACACCGACTTCAGCTGCCTTGCTATCTGCCGAAAAATATTTATCTTTAAAAGCTTTTGCACAAGCACTTACGGTTGTGCGAAGACTAGAGTTAACAGTTGGGATTTCTACTGATGCTGGCGGTGAACCAACACTGCCAGGTATAACACTTTTTGATTCTTCCAAGGAATTTACATCTGCATTTGAACAACCACTGCGTCGCCGATAGCGCCTGGAACGTGATGATGTTCCAGGTACAGAATCATGATCTTTTTCAACAGAAGATGATTGGACAGTAGCTGTATTTGAAGAATCAGTTGATATAAGTGTATCAACAGCATGAACCACCCCCTCTCTCACAAACATCTTAGAAAATGTTTCAGGAAGCTTTTCCATAAGAATCTCGGCTATCTGAAGGGCAGGAATCAATACTTGTGGATCTTTCCACGCTAAAACACCAGCTAAGAAACTGGGAGATCAAACAATAGATAACCAAAAAATAAACTTCTTAAATATGCATGAAAAAAAAAATACACACTGAATAATATTTGCACAAAGCATAAATCAATACAAGAAAGAGTAAAATAATGCAAGTACCTTGATATGTTTGTTACACTTAGTAAAGACTGAATCATATCTGCTGTGCTAAAATACATCAGTTTTCCAATAACCGACAAACATTTGTGGCGAACTGGACCATTCACACTAGATCCATAGATCTGCTCAGCAAAAGGGGAGTAAAATAATAAAAAGTATGAACCCTATTATCTATTTAATTGAAGGGGCAGGTTAAAGCCTCTTAGCACAAAATAAAACCCTTGGAGCAACTAACCTGTATCAGAACAGGAAGAAGATCCATTCCAAATTGCTGCAGGAGCTCAGGTTGATCATGCAATAACCTCTCACGGACTGAA
This sequence comes from Nelumbo nucifera, assembly GCF_000365185.1. The sequence continues at coordinate 1,238,329 of NW_010729120.1, read as the reverse complement.
ACCTCATTGACAGTTCCATTTGCATCTTCTTGCTTCCCAGAACTACTGGCAGGAGATTTCTTTCCAGCAGAGCCTTTCACTAGATAATTTGAGCTGGTTGGGAGGGAAATGGTTCCTTGAGGCAGTGGGGGAAGAAGCTCATCCGCAAGGTTCACAATCTCAAATATCTAAGCAATGAAATGTAATCCCCCAAATCAGATATCATCAAAAAATAAAAGTGCCCGCCAGGTCAGTAAAACTAGTTTGCCCCACTTTTTTCTTAGAGGTGAGTACAAGTTAAGATACATTTAAGGTTTTCTCATAGATACTATAAAATTGAAATGCATGAATATTTTTTCTCATAACACACAATAATGCAATGCGAAAGTCATTTAAAGTCATTAATGTGTTAAAGAAAGAATAATAGTATGTAACAACCTTTAAGTGCATCTTCTAGACCACCTTTATTTTGATTTCTTAAACAAACATTCTATAAGCTTCAGATCATGAAAAAGCATCAAATAGAGAGCAGATTAAGAGAAGAAACACCTGAAGGAGCAGGTGTCAAGTGAGATGTCTATAACTGACTGGCAAGAGTAGGCTAAGGACCCGACTGGAAGTGCTCAATTCACAGAGAAAGAACATCAATAAGAAAATGCAATGATGTTCCCAAAAGCTATTTCTCCTACTCCATCTCTCCCTCCCTCTGTTTGCCAGTTGATTCAAGATTCCTAAACAACTCATTCACCATGGCTGTCATACAAGTGGCACTTCTAAGAATGGAGAATGAATTTGGAGATCTGAACAACTAAGCTTATAGAGACATTGTAGTCCCACTTTGGCCAGAAATAAGCATCATCATTGATTAAAGCAAGAATTTATCACCTTTCAAGCATGAAAAAATATACTCGATACACAGTTCTGCACTCTACCTAGTGAATCAGTACTAGATGTCAAAAGAGCTTTCTTAGGATCATAAGGAATGTACCCCTACAGTTGGGGACCCTAACAGAAACAAACAATGCAATACAGCAAAATGCTGACAAACATTACAAACAAATAAAAGACCTTATCGCTGAAGACCACCCCCACCCCTTGCTCCTGGTCCTAGTGCCCCCCATTCAAAGTGTTCCATCTACATGTTAAGAAATATCATAAAGTAAAACTTTAATGGATGTTCATTAAGAACCTGTGTTCTAATATGACACTTGGGTCCAGATGGTTCAAGCAATTCATTGAGGACAAGTTTTTTGTTGTTATTGCAAAGGCCTCCACATACCAGTTGTCATGGATGTTCAAGGACTTGTAATAGAGAGAATAAATTAACAATGACTGGAAGGTAGATTGGTCAAGAAGCACTTGGTGACACGGATAATCTTTCTTTTTCTTTCTTTGAGAAAAGGTAAAGTATTGTATTATGATTCTTCATTGGTAATCATTTGTCACTAGCACAACCTTTGGCAACCATAATTAGCATCTCATTGAGTTAGGTTTTGAGATAGCATAACAGCATTGGCTTGCACTGCCTTTGGTCCTTGACTTCAGCACCAAGAGCTTTTACCCGAATTCATTTTCATTATTGGAAAATACTTTCAGCACCAAGAACTTGTACTTGCACTCACTTTCTTGGTTGTGAATGCAATAATATCCAAGACAGGGGAAGCTTTAATCTCTTCACCTCAGTGCTCTTGAGGATCACAGAGGCAACTTGATTCACTTAATCATCAAGAATAGTGCTACCATAATATACAATAAGATAAACTCCAAAATGTGTCACCATCCTCCTTAATGAGCTATGTTACATGGACGATGCAAGGTAAACATTGCACCCATGTGAGACATATTTACAAGCACAAAGATTAAAGGGAGTCTTCTCTTGTCTGAATTGTAATATGCAACTAAGAAATCTCAAAGATTTGGTACTAATTTTGGACAGAAATTGTGAATTTGTAAATGACAACCAAGTATGATCAATTATAAATTGCCTTAATTGCTTATTTATGTTTGCATGCATATCATCACCATCATCATCCATGTCTTATCCCAACTATGTCTGATTCATATATGCTTTTTAATTTCTTTTCTGTTACAACAAGCACTCCATTTTCATATAAAAATGAAAATGTTATTAAAAAGCCTTAACTATATGAAGTTATAAACATTGTACTAATATCCATTTTTTACCAAAAAAATGTCCACTTTTTCAGGTTTGTCAAGTCTCACACCTCCTTTGTCAGACACTTTTCTCCATGTAACATCAGTCACTAAGATTATAATATATATTACATACTTCATACATACGCCCTGTACTCAGGGCCTTTTGTTCATTGTTCCTTTCTTTGTTTCTTAAGTAATACAAAACTTTCACTTAGAGGACCATTACCCAATGCTGGCATTAGATGTCCAGGGTCTTGAGAAGGGTAAACCAGATATGCACCTAATCAACCAGCATTTTTTGCATGCAATGGCCACTCTCAGTCAGATGTGCACATTTTGACTATTGTCAGCCCAAGATTTTACCATGCACCAAGCAATGGCCCCTCATATAAACAATTTAACTCATCAAAATAAAAGGTTATCAAGCTACATTTTAGCCGGTCTCACAAAAACCTTCTCTCTTGTGGAATGGGAAGTTGTTTAAAAATGGAAAAGGTAGGGCACTCATAACGGCTTTTCCATCTAACAAAGGTTGGCCTTGTTCTAGGGCTAAGGATTTTTTCCCTTTTTTGTTTGACTCTCTCATGATAGACAACAATAATCAAATTACCGGTTGGTTGGACAGATGCTAATTGCCATGATACATGACAAGCAGCAACTCATATTAGAGAAGGTAGTTTGGAGGGTAGTGAGCATGAAGCTAGGATAACAATGTGGAGGTTCTGGGAATTGTATATCTGGAGTAGATTATAAACCAATATTCTACTGACTTTCGAGTAATCAACAAGCTAGTAGTGGATTGTTGGAGGCTAGAAGTGAGCAACAGGCGGTGGTGTAGCCGTGTAGGGTATCCTCTTGCTAGGAATTGTGTATGAGTGTATCTGGAATGAAGGTCTACATCAGTCTTCTATCATCTTTGAAATAAGATGGTTCACGTTCACATGTCACATCCAAACTTCAAGAGCATAGTGGACCAATGAATCCATCAATGAAGAATAATTTGGTGGTATTTCAGGACTCCAAAAGGACCAAAACAATGTAGCATATGCTATGGAACAAAATTAATCAACAAAAAATGCAGAATAGAGCAAAATAACAGAATAGGAATCATACAACTGGCCCAAAAAGCTTGCACATAGGATCTCAATTAATTAATCAATCAAATATTACCCTGTATGCACTTAAGTATTAGGCATGAACGTTTTCAAGTCTCATATTGAAACAGAATTTTAACTCTTATGGTGAAGCAACTGGACTGGATGTATTCAGCTTGTTTTCTCACTTGAATAAAGCTGTGGACATTTCTAGCATACAGAAAGTTAAAATTCTGACCAAACAATAGCAGAGTAAAGGTTCCCCAAGATTATATTGTACAAAAGATAAAGAAGCAGGAAAAAAATAGTCGACTCATGAAATCAATCGATTGAATGACTAGTCAAAAAAATCAGACTGATCGATATGCTCAAATATTCATCTTTAACCTGTAAGAATTGTTCACATCAAATTGATTAATGACTATCACATTGGCATTCTTACCAAACTCACATGCACATTTAACATACTACATTACAAAGCACCATACACTCCAAGTTGGAATCTGGAACAGACTTTGTTGCACATTCTTTCCTAGGTGAGAAATAACCAATGACATAAAAGAATAAATTTTAAATGCACAAAAAGTAGTTATACAAGCAGTGGTATTTTATCATAGTTATTGGTAACTCATGCCAACACGGAAACCACCTATCCCACATGGCAACATGAACTACCTAGAGAAGCACCAAATACCTGCTCTGGTGGCCTGGTTAAAGCAGGTGAAACAGAAATGCTTGCAACTAGACCGGACCCAGAAAGAATATCTTTCAGAATGCCACTGATACCAAGGAGAAGCAGAGTTTTGGCACACAATGGAGACCCACTTGCACATGTTGAAAGAAGGCGGATTAAACCCTGCACAGCAGATATTTTAAATAGGGTCCCTAACATAAGCATTTAACCTAAAAATATAGACTTGAAAATACCGTGTAAGTAGATGTGCTTAGGGATGCTTGCCCGCCTCCAGAATTACTGATAGAAACAAGAGAAGCAGTTTGTGCTACCAGTCCATGATTGCACAGTTCATCTAATTTATCTGGAGATGAGGCAAATGCCTCCGCAATTCGAGTCAAGCAGACAGAAGCATGCTCCAAAACCTGAAGAATAATAAACACAAGACAGTTCATTAGAGGGAGAGGCAACCACCTGGAGACGAAAATCTTACTGCTAAAATCATAATTTTGGACATGACGATCTTACCTTTGAATCATGATACTGAAGAAGGTTTGTAAGAAGAGGTACAGCTTCCATCACAAAGTCAGCTGCATCTGATGGAAGTTTCTTGCACATATTTGCAGCAGTAGATAATGCAACCCTCTGGAACACGGGACACACAAACACAGAAAGAACAATCAAACAAAAATACACATCATTGGTTCAGTTTCCAACAACAAAACAAGAAAATTTCGCTGTTGTTGAACAACATTGATGGTGAACATTAATTTAATGGATGGACCACCTGAACTCCTGTAGAGAAGAAGTCAAGATACGATAGCACTGCCATAAGTGCACCTGCTCGCAAGCAAGCAGTTGGGTGTTCCTGGGAAATCTTCTTAAGAGCTTGAAGAGACTGCGTGCATTGAAATAAAGAAAGCATTAAATTATCGGATCTCAATGAACGAGTGACAGATTTAAATGAACAATAGTTCCCAAAGAAGACAAATAATTAAGTTTTCTTTCTAAACCATATTTGATGCCCTAAAGAAAATTCTACTGCTACTATTGGGATCTGAAAATCGACTTTTTGTTTTTCCTTTTCTACTTTATGGATTTGCTTGAATATATGAATGTGCATTTCTCTGCACCAATACCAAATACATCTGAGAAGCAAGGAAGAAGGGATGTTATCTAAAAAAGGATGTTGAATGAAGAAAATATGGAACCTGTTCAGCCAAGTCCATGTACTCGATGGTAAGCAGCCGTGCACAGAAGCACGAAACAGCACCATAGTGAACAACAGCAGCACAGGACGATGGTAGAACGTCACAAAGATGGGTAAGCGCCCTGGCAGCTAGCAGCATAATATCAGCATTACTCTCGTGGTTAAGAAGCCCAACAAGAACAGGCACAAATGAGTCAACAGAGAATGTGCTAAGCGACTCCTCGGTCCCAATAGAGAGCATCTCACAGAGCTGAGTTAAGGCCTCAACCTGACGCCCTTCTTCTCCATCCGCACGCAAACCAGAAAGTATCTTCTTAAGCCGCCCGCTCTGATGAGAGGATGATGTTGCTACAACAGCAGAAGAAGGCAGAAGATCGTCCAACCCAGCCCCAAGTTTCCGAAGAAGGCCTTGGAGAGCGCTGCTCGCAGAAGTCAGATTCTGGTGCAAAATTCCAACACCACCCTCACTATCATTATCATCATCAATCCCACCGCCACCACCATCTATACTCAACCCTAAACTATCCCGATCCCTATCCCTGTCCCTGTCCCTGTCCCTAACCCTAATTTCAGTCTCCTTTTCTTTCCCTTTATCCGAATCTTTGTCTCTCTCTGAACCCTGGTTCCTACCACGGCGGCCGGATGATTCGCGGCGGGCAGCAGAACCAGAAGATTCTATGTTGGAATCCATTGGAGCAGCCGATGCCAATGACTCTTGGGACCGTGAATTCTGGCGGGAACGAGTGGAGATTGACGAAATGGAGGGAACGGACAATGACGCTGCAGCAGATACACGAGCTCTCTTGCTCGAACGGGTGGTAGGCTGAGATGAAGGGGCTGCTGAGGAGGCCTCCGCCCGCTTCCGGCTCCGCGTTTCCATACAAAACCCCCCTCAGTACGAGAAGCCGCACGCCTTCGGCGGCAATCAAGCTTTCCCCGATCCACCAAACTCTGGCATATCCTAATCACCAGTCTCAAACAGAAAAACCCTAGCTTTATCAAATCAGACTGACCAAGAAATAATTAACTATGCCTTTCAAGAAAACAAGAAAAACCGAAACCCCTATAACCAATGTTAATCAGCCCTTCTGCAATCAGAAATTCTCGGAAAATCTTTTCGCCGGCGATGTTTCAATTAAATCAGAACTACGGGAATTAAGGAGAGAGCTTAAGCCCCCCAAGTGTAAATTTCGCGATTGAGACACAGTTATTACGACTATAAAAAGTTGTAGAGAAGAGTTTCAGAATGCTTTGGTTTGGAAAAAAGAAACCCTAGAATAAATCGAAGAAACCCTGTAAATTTCCATGGCGGTGAAGGCTTTTCCTTTCGCCCGTCTTTATCGGCATATGCTTTTCTGTGCCTTACTATATTTTAGAAATATTACTTAAACTTCCCCTGTATGTTTTAAAATGGGCTTAAACTCCTCCATATTTTCTGAAATTGGTACAAACAACCCTTATCATACATACGTGCTTGCTTAACAACTCCATTTTTATCATTTTTTATTTATAAGTCCAAGATACCCGATTACCCTCCATTGCAATTTGCAATGAGCAATTTGAAGTATTATCGGGACAGAGAAAAAAAAGGGCTTATGTTTGGTTTGGAAGAAAATAAAAGTAAAATAGAAAGTTAAGGGAAAGTTCTTAACAATTTTTGTCAAACTTCCTATAACTTTCACTCAACATTATGTTTATCTCTTACTCTCTAACTAATTAAATACAGCCAAATGTGCAAAGTGCCAATTGGCTAGTTGGTAAGGTCTTTACCTAGTTGTCATTAAGGGTGTCAATGGACCGGTTTTGGATTGGACCCATCTAAATCAAAATCAATTTAGATGGATTGGATGGATCAATAAGATATTGAATTGGGCATGTTCAAATTTTAATGGTTTTTGTTGGATTGGATGGGATCTCGTTCATCTATAATGATTTTATTTTAGATTGGGTTAGATTGAATTAATATGTAGTCGATTAATAGAAGATAAGACTATAGGTGTCAATGGACCATGTTTGGGTTTGAATCAATCTAAATTAAAACCAATTTGAACATATTGGACGATCTAGACATTGAAGTGGAATGGTCCAAAGTATTTTATTGTATTGGATTTAACTTGGTCCATCAGTAATGGACTTATATTGAACCGAATTGGATTGGACAAAATTTGATCCAATTGACAACTCTATTTGTAATTGAGACTTGGAATTGAATCTTGCCTTTACCATTGTTTTGATTTTTTTTTTTAATTTGGTCACTAATATAGGTGTAATCGACTGGCCTATACAGAGCTGACATGTGTTGACTAGAGGGCACCAGCATAGGCTCACCATGAGGACACTCGGGGTTACCCGATGCGGACCAGGTGGACCCAATCGTAGGGCGTCGTGTGCCTTTGGGAGAACATCTCGCCAAGCCCTCGTACAACTCACATCTGGACCATCCGATACTAACTACCCCCTAACAACTCTAACTATAAATGCAAGGCACCGCCCACAAGGTAAGGGATACGAAAAACCTATGTGATCTCTAGTGCTCTCTCCTCTAAGGACTTAGCGCTATCTGAGATCTCATCTGGACCCCTCGGCTCTAAACTTTCTGCTTACCTTGTATGCATACTAACTTGACCGTCGGAGTCCTTACCTCAGGTTCTCACCCGAGGCCTCTGACATCTTCTTCCTTGCAGAACCACTACCGAGAGCCCCTCTAGAGCCATCGGTGTGCGCAAATGAACAACCACATCTCTTCTCTCCTCGAACTCCCTTCTTAGTACCAGCCCTCGGCCTCAACAATATCTGAAGGAACAATCCGCCTCAACCTCGACTCCTCTCCTCTGGACCCTCGAAGCCTTCGGCCTTCCTTCGCAGCTTGAGAGCAAATTTACTTTGTTGCCCTCGACAAAACCGAGCATCAACAATTGACGTCATCTATGGAAACCGTTGCTAAGACGATCCCCTAAAACACTACAAACTTAAGATCTCCTAAGCTTCAAGCACTATGGTACGAAGAGACAAGAACCCTTAGAACCTGGTCACAAATGAACAGTCCCAGGCGATCCTTGACTGTCTGGAATACCTCACGCAGTGCGTGGAACAAGCCTGCCCCCAGGCAAGAGGTCCCTCCCAAGGCAACCACCCCGCCGAGGTGTCAGATCCCCAGCCGACCCACCAGCCCAACATAGAGAAATGTGAGACCTCTCAACTAAAGGGAGGAAGAGCCAGTGCATTCCGAAGACAAATGTTAGCCTTCTGAACAACACCACCACTGTAGGAGGGAGAACCTCCAGGATGAAGGCGGGCACCTCGGCCGTCGTAGCACCCACTCAAGGGCTGAGGGCCAACGCCGCACCTCTCCCACACTGGTCTCGAACCTCTGTGACGTCCTAAACGACTGTCGCGCTAGACGGGAGACGCGTGGCCCTGCCTCGAAGCATTCAGGAGTTCGTGACCCTAGGATTGTGGAACTATGAGCCAAGCTCAAGGCCGTCAAGGACAAGCTCCGCCAAGTCCGAGAGAGCCGAGCCAATGCCTTGGCCGATCAAAGCAATCTGATAGGGAGAATGGATAACTTCACCCCGGACATCATCTCCGAGCCTCTCTCCCAGCACTTTAAAGCTTCCACGCTGGAGATGTACAACGGGAACTCAAACCCCGATCACCACCTAGAAAGTTTCAAAGCACTCATGATACTCTATGTGTATTCTAACACGTTGATGCCGAACTTTCCAAGCCACCTTCAAGGGGGCCACCCGTCGTTGATTCTCCAGCCTCTCGCCTCGGTCAATCAACTCATGGGAGCAATTTGCCAACCTATTCCTTGCTTGCTTCATCAGCAGACAATGCCAGAAGAGTGTAGTTTTGCTAATGTCCATTAAGCAAAAGCAGGGAGAGAGTTTGCAGTCCTATATTGACTGCTTCAAAAAGGAAGAGCTCGAGGTCTATGACCTCGACCCTATGGTCTCTATGCACGCTGCCATCAATAGGCTCCACCCCGGTTCGGCACTAAAGTGCTCGGTTGCCAAGACCCCGCCAAAGATGAAGCTAGAGTTCCTCAAGAAAGCCCAAAAGTACACTACGACTGAGGAGGCTTTGGCCAAGGACCACTAAGAAAGAGAGGTCAAGCGCTACAACGGGCCCATGGAGAAGAAGAGGAAGGGTGGAGACCACCACCACAACAACAACAGTAGCAAGGACAACAAGAAGCCATCACCTCGGCCCTAACTTACAACCAATACACGCCACTCAACTTCACCCGGACGCAGATACTTGATGCAGATCTACGAGGAGAAGTTCACAAAGTGGCCTGAGAAGATGAAGAGAAACCCCAAAAGGGGAAATAACAAGAATTACTACAAGTACCACCATGACACAAAGGAATGCTATGACTTGAAAAACGAGATAGAGTCCCTTATCCAATGAGGGCACCTTAAGCAGATCGTTAGTGGCGAGTCTGGTGCCTCGTCCTCCTAGCAGCAGTAGCACCACCCCCACCAGCAAATAGTTGGAGCCATCGACATCATCGTTGGGGGCACAGCCTTTGCCTCGGCCCACAAAGCCTATGCCAAGCAGCTAAACATCCAAGGGAATGTTCCCAAGAAGACGAAGCAGCAAGAGACCCTCTCCTTCACGGACGAGGACTTGAAGAGGGTTACAGTCCCCCATGATTACGCTCTAGTGATCTCAGTCATCATCGCAAACTTCGTAGTTAAGAGGATTCTCGTCGACAGTGGCTCCTCGGCCGACATCCTCTTCTACAAAGCCTTCGAGAAGATGAAGATAGCGCCTGAGCGCCTCTCCATCCAGCCGATGTCCCACTGGTCGGCTTCTTCGGTAACATGGTCAAACCGGAGGGAAGAATTACCCTACCTGTCACGGTAGGGACCGAGCCTCAATAGATGACGAGGATGAACGAGTTCCTAGTCGTGAAGATCGGCTCGCCCTACAATGCAATCATGGTGGGGCTGACCCTTCACGCACTCAGGGTAGCCATCTCCTCATACCACCTCACCCTACGTCGGAGTCGTTCGTAGGAACCAGCAAACAACACACTAGTGCCATATGGCAGCACTAAAGGGCAAGAACAAGGAAGCATTGCCACTAGAGGGCTTCGACCTTAGGGAGGAACTAGCGAGCCGAGGACCTAATCTCGGTTCCCCTAGATAAGGCCGAGCCTAAGAAGGCAATCCATGTCGGGTCCAACCTTCCCCTAGAAGGCCTATCGGAACTGGTAAGTTTCCTCAAAACTAATGCCGACGTCTTTTCTTGGTTCGCCGCTGACATGCCCGAAATTGACCCCTCGGTCATCACTTACTGGCTGAGCATGGACCTGAGCTCTAGGCCAGTTCGGCAGAAGAAGAGGAACTTTGCACCAGAAAGTTAGAAGGCCATAGGAGAGGAAGTTGACAAGTTACTCGAAGCCAGCTTCATCCAAGAGGTATACTACCCTAATTGGTTGTCGAATGTGGTTTTGGTAAAGAAAGCTAATGGGAAATGGCAGATCTGTATTGATTTTACAGACCTTAACCGAGCCTGCCCTAAGGACAGTTTTCCTTTGCTGAGGATAGACCACCTCATCAATGCCGCTGCATGGTACGAACTACTTAGTTTTAAGGATGCCTTATTCGGGTACAATTAGATAAAAATGCACCCAGAGGATGAGGAGAAGACCTCATTCATCACCGAGCATGACACTTACTACTACAAAGTAATGCCTTTCGGTCTCAAGAATGCAGGGGCCACCTACCAACGCCTCGTCAACAACGTGTTTAAAAATTAGATAGGGAGGAACATCAAAGCCTACGTGGATGATATAGTGGTGAAGAGCCTGAAAGCCGAAGCACACACCTCGAACCGGGCCGACACCTTCAACACCTCGGACCGGGAGGAACATGTGCCTTTGGCATCACCTTGGGCAAGTTTTTGGGCTTCGTCGTCACACAAAGAGGCATTAAGGCCAATCCGAACAAGATACAAGCCATCCTGGACCTGGCACCCCCTTGGTCAGTGAAGGAGACTCAAAGGCTCACTGGCCGAATAGTGGTCCTCAACCGCTTCATGTCAAAGTTGGCTAACCGTTGTCTGCCCTTCTTCCGCGCCATCAAGAAACTGAAAGATTTCTAGTGGACGAAGGAGTGTCAGCACGCTTTCGACGAACTCAAGGCATACCTTGCCTCACCTCCCCTCCTCGCTTGGCCAACTCCAGGAAAAACCCTATATCTATACCTATCGACCGGAGATGAGGCATTCAACTCAGTTCTAAAAAGAGAAGATGAAATGTAGAAGCCGATATACTACATCAGCAAGGTTCGCTTTGAAGCCAAAACTAAGTATTCCGAGGTGGAGAAACTGGCCTTTTCCCTCGTGGTCTCGGCTAGAAAGCTCAGGCCATATTTTCAAGTTCATACTATAGCAGTCCTCATGAACCAGCCCCTTAGGGCTGTCCTCACCAAACCTGAGACCTCGGGGCACTTGACTAAGTGGGCCATTGAGCTCTCTGAATTTGATATACAGTGCCAGTCGAGGCCCGCTATCAAAGCACAAGCCCTGTCAAACTTCGTAGCAGAATGCACCTTCAGCTAGGCCCTCTATTGAGCCCCCAAAGATGCTGAAAGGGACCACTCAGCCAAGGAGGCTCACCACAAATGGAAACTCTTTGTTGATGGTTCATCCAACGCCAAGGGAAGCGGAGCGGGCCTCATCTTCCTCACCCCAGATAATGTAGTCATAGAGTATGTGCTAAGGTTCGACTTCCTGGCATCCAACAATGAAGCCGAGTATGAGACCCTCTTCGCTGGATTGTAACTTGCCGGGGACCTCGACTCCCTACACGTCGAAGCTTTCAACAACTCACAACTGGTGGTGAACAAAGTCAACATCGAGTACGAGGCCAGAGAGTAAAACATGTCCAAGTGCCTTGCCAAAGTTCAAGAGCTCGCCCATCACTTCCAGCCCTTCTCCTTGCAGCAAGTCCTGCGAGTCGAGAACACAAGAGTTGACACCCTTTCTAAGTTGGCAACCACCTTGGATGCAACCCTCGGTCGCATTGTCCACATGGAGAAGCTGCCTCGGCCCTTTATAGAAGAAGCCCAAGTACTTCCAGTAGAGGCCGAACCATCATGGATGGACCCCATCATCAACTTCTTACTAACAGAGCGACTGCCCGACAACATGAACGAAGCAAGGTAACTCCGACGTCAGGCAGCCCACTACACCTTGTTGGAAGGAAAGTTGTACAGAATGTCATTCACCTTGCTTTACCTCCGATGCCTTGTTAGGAGGAGGGCGAGTATGTGCTTCAAGAAATTCACGAAGGCATCTGCAGCAATCACGTCGGCAGCTGAACCCTGGGACGCAACCGAGCTGGTATGCAAATGCGACAAGTGCCAGAGACATGCTAACCTTTGCCACTGGCCGACCACAACCCTCTCGGCACTCAACAGCCCCTGGCCCTTCGTCAAATGGGGGATGGACCTCCTTGGCCCCTTCCCTCAAGCAACGGGGGGCAGGAAATACCTCGTCGTCATCGTTGACTACTCCACTAAGTGGGTCGAGGTCGAAACCCTAGCTACTATCACGGCTCAAGCAACTCAAAGCTTCTTTTGGAAGAACGTCATTTGCACTTCGGCCTCCCCCACATATTGGTAACTGACAACGGAAAGCAATTTGACGACACCGGGTTCTGGGAATGGTGCGCCTCCCTCGACATCAAGTAGTAGTACACTTCAGTAGGCTATCCCTAGACAAATGGCCTAGCCGAGGTCACCAATAGAACCATCTTAGGTGGATTGAAGACCAGATTAGACCGAGCCAAGGGATTATGGGCTGATGACCTGAGCAGTGTCCTCTAGGCATATCGAACCACACCTCAGACGGCCACAGGAGAGACCTCATTCGGTCTGACCTACGGTACAGAACCAGTTATCCCAGCAGAGATCAGCTAGACGATGCTCCGAATCGAAGCGTACAATGAGGCCGAGAACAATGAGACACTTAGACCAAACCTGGATCTGTTGGAAGAAGCCCAGGAGCATGCACAAATTAGGGTGGTTGTTTACCAGGAACGAGTGGCCCACTACTACAACTCGAAGGTGAAAGAAATACACTATTGAGAGGGGGCCTCGTCCTAAGGAAGGTCATGGTCTTCAAACCCGGAGTAGGAAAGCAGGGCCCCAACTGGGAAGGCCCCTATAAGGTCAAGCAAGTCCTCGGCCTTGGCACCTTTCATTTGGAGCACTTAGATGGAAGACCCGTCCCTCGTACGTGGAACTCGGAGAACCTTCGGATGTACTACCAATAAATGTAAATTTTGATGGACAACTAATGAATGAATAAAGCAAAGTTCCTCTTCGGCTCAACATTTAGCGTGTGTTCTCACTAAGTCCCTAAGACTCCTCGGCTTCGCGATTGGCCGAAGCACGCAGCCTCCCCCGAGGACCATGTGCTTGTGTCGGATCGTCGCTAGGGCACATGGCCAGTGGTGAACACCCCAACTTAACACCTCACCAAATGAAAATACACCAGAACAGTCGAGGCATTGCACGCCTCACTACCTGACTAACACGGCAGTTTGCCTCGGCCCAAGACCTTGACCTCCCTAGAGCGTCACCTCAGCCTCGCTGAAGTAACCACTTGGGAATAAGGGAGCCAGGTGAGCTATACCTTCGCCCCGTCCCTCCCCCACACTTCAATAGGCCACCTTGGCCTTGCCTAAGCAACCACTTGGAAGGAAGGGAGCCAGGCGAGCTACACCCTTGCCTCGGCCCCTCCCCCACACTTTAACAGGCCACCTTAGCTTTGCCTAAGTAAACACTAGGAAGGAATTAGGCCAGGCGAGCCGCACTTCGGTTGCACGACTCCGCCTCGGTCTCTCCCTCCTAGCTATCTAAGGCAAGCGTATAATGAGCTAGTACAAGCTATTTTTGGTGCCTTGTGATCTTTTCGAAGGGAGGGGTAGAGACCCATCGACAAAAAGAGAGAGAGAGAGAGGGAGAAGAGAAGAGAATGAAAGAACACACTATAGGAGGACCTCGAAGAGCAGAGTCCTCAGCTAAGTTGGGGGGAGGGCAGAGTCCTTAGCATCATCAACAGCCCAGGTCTCTTTGGGGGAGTTAGGTATTACCTTCAGACCCTCGATGTCGAAGTCGAGCATCACTTGTAGGAGGACCTTCTTAGTGTCCTCGATGCCATCCAGGTACGACGAGGACGCATACTCTAGGAGGGGCTGATGGTACTCGTGCGACTTCGTGAAGGCCTCCCCCACCTCGGCCACCGCCTCAACCGCCCGCTTCTCTACCTCAGTTGCCCACTTCTCGGCCTCAGTGGCCTACTCTTCGGCCTGTGTTGCCTGCTGCTAAGCCTCCATGGAAATGTTGTTGAGGCGAGCCCTTTCCTCCTCGGATTTCTTTAACACCTCTTGCTCCTGGACGAGGCGGGCCTACGCAGCCTTTAGGTCAACCTCCAACGTCTTTCGGAGTTGCTACTCGTCCTTGTAGGCCTTCCTGAAGGTGTTGCGTTTGATCTCGGCTGTGGCAACCGCCACTTGGAGCTTCTTGTTGTCTTTCTCAAGCCTGTCCAAGTGTTCCAAGGTGAGGCCCATCCGGTCTCCCAAACTGACAAAGTGGCGGCAAACCTGCATCAAGTATCATCAATAAGGGCTACAACAAAGAGAGAACTAAAAGACGAAGTACGGGGACAAAAGCTCACCTCAGCTAGATGGTAAAGCCCCTTGTCGCGGATGGGCTGAGGCTTACTCTGCATCATCTTTAATCGATCCCTCAGAAGGATCACCCCACTCACTAGGGCCTGCCCGACCCCTTCTTCAGTAATCAGATCCCCCTCATGGATCGACCACTGGGAGCAAAAGATTCTGGAGGGCTGCCCGGTCTCTCTAGCAAGCTCCTGTGCAGATGCGGGGGCGGATGAGGTTCCCGCGGGATACCCCTTGGTAGGGGGCCTCTTCGGCGCAACGTCCCTAGTAGAACCCCCCTTGTGAGCCACCTTCTTCAGCGGATGCTCTCTTAGGGCCTCCTCGATGGACCTCTTCTTGTTAGCCTCGGCCCCCTTGGCCGGCCTCTTCCTGTTACCCTCAACCGACTTCTTATTTCCCTCGGTCGGCTTTCTTCCATTGTCCCCTTGGCTGACGGGGACTTGTTGTGGACAATCCCTTTGGTGGGGGCAAGCGCCCTCTCATCCCTCCCGAGTACATCCTTGGCATCTGCCCTCCTGCCTCCTTGCTCGCCTGGGCCTTCTACTTGGCATGGGCACGCTCCAACAACAGTTTCTTGGCGTCCATTGGCACCTTTATAAAAGAAAGAAGATGAGTCAGTACCATGAAACGAGGACGAAGGTAACGTGTTAAAAAACTATGAAACCTCTCCTACCAAGGGGGTAGGGCTGAGCTCCGCGAACACCAGGGGAAACTCCTCCTCCACCAAAGGCTTGGCCTTGACTATCCCTAGCATGAGTAGGTGAGCTACGGCAACGGCCTCCTCATCGCAAAGTGAAGGGGGACACTTCTTGACTGTCGTGGAGGCCTCTCCCCACCTCGACCTAAACGACCAACCTTCGGGGCAAGAGGTGTAAAAGAATTTGCCCTTCCAGTTGTGGATGAACGTTGGATTATCAATGGGTCTCCCCCTCCGTGGCTGAAGGTAATACTTGCTGACCTCAGAAGAATGCTTCCTTGGCACAAACATGGCACGAAATAACTTCAAGGTCAACTCCACGTCCCGAAGTCGAGCCTACACCAACATGGCTACTATGGTCCTGATGAAAATGGGGACGAGCTGACCAATCGTGATGTCGTACCACTCTAGCAACTCCAAGATTAAGGGATGAGGAGGGAACCTAAGGCCGAACTCTAAAAAGTGTTGATATATACAAATTTCCCACTCATCAGGGGTCCACGGCCGGTCACCGACATCAAGAACCCTAAGCTGGTAGGACAGAGGTATATGAAACCTCCTAGCAAGGGCTTTAACTCACGTCCAGAGTGCTATCGAACTCTGAACGTTGAAGGTCAGCCATGGCCACTCCTTGAGTAGTGCTTTCGGCCATCGTCCCCGGGATGGGCTCTGAGATCCCCTCCCCCTCGGCTTGAGGGGACCCCTCCGGCTCCCTTGGCGTCACAGATCCGGTGCTCTCACAGAGAGGGCCATCACCTCGGTAGCTGCCCTCAGCACCCCTAGAGGCTACCCTCTCCCTCAGCACCATCACCTCTCACTGAAGGGGGACAACAGCCAGCAGACCTAAGGGAGAGAGGGGGGAAGGAATCTGAAGAGAGCTCCCTTCCGAACCAGCTGGAAGTTCATAGCACTCATGGCTAAAGTCAAAGTAAGACATGGTTCGAGGTGTTACCTAAAGACGAAGGAGAAAAAGAAGATGAAGAGTGTTCGCGGAAGATCTGGGAGCAGTGTTCATTTGACAGCAAGGGCGCCTAGCGACAAATGACGAAGAAAAATCGCCATTAAGGCCCCTATTTATAGAAGAATGGATGGCTCAGATCCCACCAGATCCGACGGTCGCGATCCCTCCGCCTTCGCTGACCATCTGTGGTGTGACACTCGATGCCCAGCCTCAGGGAGACGAAATGACACCAAGCAAACCAACGGGCCCGTTCATTAACCCACCTGTTTGGGTGCACAGGCTCGGTGGATGCGTGGACTGGTTCTCCTAGAGCTCTCGTCCCCCAACGAAAGGCTCTCCTTGCGCCAGACCCATATCGAGCACGACCCCGACATGTCAGCCCGCGGATCCCGTATCGTGCACGGCCCTAGACTGTCGCTGCGTGAGTACAAGGCACGTGCTCAACTCCGTCGGGCCCCTTTCACCGAATGCGATGCCATTGTAGGGTACATTCCATTGAATAAGCCAGATGACACCTACTAATATCGACACTCCCTTCGGTCGAAGCTAGAGCCCCTTTCAGACCCCCACCTCGGCTTTGGGAGTGGGGGCAAGTGATGTAGGCACAATCGGCTGGCCTATACAAGGCTGACGCATGTCAACTATAGGGCACCAGCTTAGGCTCACCATGAGGATGCTCGGGGCTACCCAATGCAAACAAGGCGGACCCAATCGCAGGGTGACACGTGGCTCTAGCAGAACTTCTCGCCAAGCCCTCGTACGTCTTTATCGGCATATGCTTTTTTGTGCCTTACTATATTTTAGAAATATTACATAAACTTCCCCTATATGTTTTAAAATGTGTTTAAACTCCCCCATACTTTCTGAAATTGGTAGAAACAACCTTTAGAAATATTACTTCAACTTCCCATGTGTTAGCACCCAATTTTTGCTTGGTCCCTTCTTTAAACCATCTTCTACATTTCGGATGCCCAATTGGACCATACCAATCACTTTAAAATAAGTGAAAAGGGAAGGAGGAAGTAAAGGCAAAAAAAAAAGGAAGAAAAGGGAAAAATCAACAAGGTTTTAAGAATTTCAGCTTCCTGATAACCCATGATCCAAGTTGTGCTAGTGCCTCGCATACCCTCGAGCCTTAGCCACATTTCTTCCTAATACTAAGACCTCCCTAATCAAAGATAAAAATAGGAACATGGAATCATATGACAAAGAAAGCATATCCCCATCCCCTTGCGGCAATGATGGGAGGAGTGAGTGGAGAGAAATAACAAGTAATCACACAGCTTGAAAGGGCAAAGTGAAAACCCGAAAGGGCGCTTTAAGTAAAAGTTTCAAGTCGTGGCAAGACCCAATTTCGTCGGCCCGGATGAAAACTAGTAATGGCTCCAGTGTGCAACAATTAGGTGACACCCAGGCTCAGTGAAAACCCAGATCAGGGCACTGAGGGAAAAAAAGGGTAAAAAAAAAGAGAGAGAGGAGTCCAGATTATTAATAGGTCAGGGAATCCTATCACTAGTAGGTTCTTTCCTCTATTCTATGATTGCAAATTCTTTTCATTCTTTAGTTCTCTAAGAACCTTACTTCAGTGTTTGATACACCTCCTAATTCTGAGAATTATAGTGGGACTAAAGTTAAAAGGGTTCACGACTAGACAAAGTTAACCTTGACCTTTGCCCCTCTTCTAAGGTTATGCACCCACAACTTTCCTTCAAAAAAAAAAAAGAAGAGAGCAAAATCCAAAAATAGAAAAATCAAATACCAATATCAAAGTCATCAAATTCATCAAAATCAAATTATCAAATTCATCAAATATCAAAGTCATCAAATTCATCAAAATCAAATTATCAAATTCATCAAATATCAAAATCAATTCATCAAATATCAAAGTCATCAAATTCATCAAAATCAAATTATCAAATTCATCAAATCATCAAATAATCAAGTATCAATTATCAAATTATCAAATTCATCAAATATCAAAATCAATTCAATCAAATCATCGTTCAAAATCAAATTATCAAATTCTACAAATATCAAACTCAACTCATCAAATATCAAAGTCATCAAATTCATCGAAATCAAGTCATCAAATTCATCAAATATCGAAATAATCAAATCATCAAATTCATCAAATATCTAATATCGAAATCAAATTATCAAATTCATTGAATATCAAAATTATGAAATCATCAAATAATCAAATATCAAAATTAATTCATCAAATCAAAATCAAATATCAAATATTAAATTTTGAAATTCATCAAATATCAAATATTACATTCATTAAATATCAAAATTATCAAATCATCAAATATCAGATGTCAAATTCATCAAATACCTAATCAAAATCAAACCATCAAATCATTAAATATCAAATATCGAATGTCAAATATCAAAATGAAATCATCAAATTCATCAAATATCAAATCATCAGATATTAAATTCATCAAACATAAAGTCAAAATCAAATCATCAAATATCAAATATCAAATTCCTCAAATATCAAAATTATCAAATAATCAAATATCAAATTCATCAAATCATCAGATTGTCAAATATCAAATATCAAATTCCTCAAATATCAAAATTATCAAATAATCAAATATCAAATTCATCAAATCATCAGATTGTCAAATATCAAATATCAAATCATCAAATTATCGAATAAAAAATCAAATACAAAATTATCAAATTCGTCAAATATCAAATTATCAAATCATCAAATATCCAATAACAAATTCAACAAACATCAAAGCATAATCAATTGTCAAATTCATCAAAATTATAAAATACCAAATCATCAAATATCAAAGTCATCAAATCATTAAATATCAGATATCAAACATAAAAAAAATCAAAACTATCTAATTCATTAAATCATCAAACACCAAAATACCAAATATCAAAAATCAAAACCATATAATCAAATTCATAACAAATTCATCAAATACCCAAGCTATTAAGATTGAAATTATCAAATCAAATTTATTAAATAACAAACCTCAAAATTATCAAATTAAAAGGATTAACATAAATTGCCGAATATAAAAAAAAAATTGAGAATAAGACACATCAAATAGAAAAATCCATTAGATGATAAATTTAAAAACCAGGTTTTCCAAAGTCACAAATATTCAAATCGTCAAATTCAAATCCAGTTAACAATGATAAAATTATCAATGACTTCTTCTGGGATGACACAAGTTTAATGTTTGTGTGATGGTTGCATTTACCCGCTAAGGCCTGGGATGGTACTATGCCTTCCAGGCGAGGGTATTGCACTATATCAAAAACCTTTAGGTGCTCCTTTTTTCTTTGTTGTTCAGCAGCTCGCTACCTCCAATAAAGAGGGGCAACTATTAGTACTCAATTTTTGCTCGATCCCTTCTTTAACCCATTTCCTACATTTTGGATGCCTGATTGGACCACACCAATCACTTTAAAATATGCCTAAACCCTAAGAAACCAAAATTTAGCCCAAATGCCCATAAATCCATCGCTAAATCTACTTGATTCCCTTTTGATGGTCTTGATTATGCCACATCACCATACCTTATCCCCGATCAAAATCCATCACCTGAAACAAAATCCTCAAACAACCAATCATGCAAAAATTCTAACCACAAATTCTTGGATTTAGCCAATCATCCATCAGAGATTTCATTTCGACGCACATAACACTACGACGCTCCTTGAACCTAAAACTCGTGATCTGTACACACCTAACATGATCACAACCTCATAATATCAATTCATACCTACCCACCAAATTTGATCGCAAAATTCCCTCTTTGACCTAACATCAAGCCTGTATTCTGTTTTGACGAATCTTATTGATTAAAAGCTCACCTGTCGCAAACCTCCATCATCCAAGCCCTATCTGACCAATAAGATCCACCACCATGTTCAGTGAACCATAGAATCCTAGCACGTCAAATTTCACAACTAAACACCTCAATTTGACCGTTGAAAAAGTAAGATTCCATTATGGGTCCTCTCGTTGATTGAAAAACCATAAGCTAAGACCATGATCTGAACTAAATCAGTCAATTTACACCTCTGATCAAGGATCCATCACTTCCATTAGATTTGGGATATTTGAAAATGCCTACCCACCAAATTTCATTCCAAAATTCCCCCGTTTGACTCTTCATCAAACAAAGATTCTATTTCAATAAATCTTATTGATCCGAACTTATCATCCACAAATCTCAATCTTCCCAACCCCGTTTTTCTAATCAGACCTCACCACTATGTTCAAAGGCCAAAAAAACTCCAACACACCAAATTTCATTACCAGATTCATCCGTTTGACCATTAAACTAGAGAGATACCTTTTTGATGCACCCGATTGAACCGCCACATCAGCTGTCCAAACTTGGATCTTAAGTGGGTGGGGACTAATGATAGATCCTTACTTAATCCCATTAAAACATTTGGACCAGGGATTTTGAGCCTAATAGGCTTAAAAAACCCAAAATGCCAAACAAACCCCTACTTAAAATCAAGAAAAGATAAAATAATATTTAAAAGTTCTTCAAATTTACGTTTTTTGCAACTGTCAGCCCCAAATATGGGGCTGCAACGTCTGGCACGCCCCAATCCCTCATTGGATGCACAAAACCCATGAGAAACCACCCAAAATCGAGAAGATTTGTTGCACAAAGAAGGAAGGGTCAACTGCAAGCCCATTTCTCTTAAAATCCTTATCCATTTCTTTGAAAAAACTCTGCTTAGCTACAAACACTGTAGCTGGACGAGTTTCAGATCCATCTCCCTCCATTTTCTCTACAAATAGAGACTTAGCTTAAGCTTGAAAAGGGGAGAGAGCTTTCCAACTCTTATAACACTCCCAACTTGCTTGAAATCTCGGTATCCTTGTAGCTAAGCTCAAGCCTCATCCTCTGTTTTCCAATCTCAACACCAGAAACGCCTAGCCTAGCTCCTGCCTTGTTCTATTTTCATTTGAAATCCTTTCAGCTGCTGGAAAGCTTGTTTCGAGGTCGTACACGAGAGGTAAGCGTCTCATTCCATCATCTCTTTGCTTTTAGTTTAGTTCCAGGTTGCTTAAAACTCTAAAATCTTGGGAAATCTACATCCCCATCTTCCTCCGGATTGAGAAAAAGAGGTAGAGAGACGAGGGTCTTAAGGAAACTAGTACTTAAGACCTGATAACATCACCTCAAATCAATCCTGGGCAAATATGAGAACATTTTCGCCAGATTTCAGAAGCTTTGGACAATCTTGTTAGCACGTGTTTCTACCAGAATTTGAGCCTAAATTATTCCCATAGTGGCTGCTATAGCAGCTTGGAGAGAGGGGTGCCTAACACTTTCCCTCTCCCAATCCTTTGAACCCAAGGCCTTTCGATTCAGTGCCTTTCCTTGGCAGAGAACGGAGTCACTATCAAGGCTAGTAAACCGTTTTTCAAACTTGAAAGTGAGGGTCCATTTCCTCTAAAAAATGGGTGGTGACTCCTACTCCCTTTGAGCTGGCCATGAACTTCTTGGAGCCCACACAAGGCACCCTCCACAAGGTAAGGGATTTGAAAAACCTTTGTGATCTCTAGTGCTCTCTCCTCTAAGGACTTAGCACTATCTGAAACCTCCTCGACTCCGGACTTGCTACTTACCTTATACACATACTAACTTGATTGTCGGAGTCCTTGCCACGGGTTCTCACCCGAGGCCTCTAACATCTTCTTCCTTGCAGAACCACTACCGAGAGCTCCTCTAGAGCCACCCGTGCACGCAAATGAACAACCACATCTCTTCTTTCCTTAGTACCAGCCCTCGACCTCCACAGTATCCGAAGGAGCAATCCACCTCGGCCTTGACTCCTCTCCTCTAGACCCTCAAAGCTTTTGACCTTTTCTTTTCTTTTTTTTTTAAACCAACCATCTCGGATCAAGTTGGTCTAGTTTGGTCGGTTTATAAACTTTTATGAGCAGCCCTATTATTAGGTCATTAACTTGCTTAAAAAAACTATTAGTCCTTAACGACATCATTTGTTATTTAGTGAGATAAGTTTTTTCCTTTTTTTTGTTGAAAAACAAAGCCTAGACACAATTCATTTAATTAGACAGGAGACAAATCATTTACAATGGAAGACTCTAAAAAGGATCAAGAATATAAGGCCAAGTTTGCATTCTGCAAAGTGTATGACTAAACTTTGAAACTATATATACAACATAATTTGCATCTCTGGGTATGTATTTCACCTAGCATTGAAGAAGGTAAACTAAGGTACTTCTGCAAGCACTGCTTGCTTAGTTACTCAAACATTTTTTTCTTGTAATTGATAATAGGCAATTTTGTCATTCTAATCATTTTGTCATGCAACTCAAAAGCAAAAAAAATGTGCTTCATCATGAAAATGGATCTATCAAAAGAATATTCTTGGGCTGCAATGGATAATATTAATTGCCAAGTGGAGATTTCGAAATGAGGGGAACATTAGGTTTTGGATTGACAATTGGGCTAATGTTGGTCCAGTCATAAATCTGGTACAACTTAGAGACCAAAGGGGCCTAAATTCAAAACTCAAGAATATGATTCGATAGCAAGAGAAAAATTCGAATTGAGGAACATTAGGATTTATTTATTTTAATCAAATGAAGTTGTTCAATATCCATTATTAATGCTTACATCCCAAATAATCCCCAAGAGGACAAATTGCATGGGCCTATACCAAAATGGAAAATTCTCATTGAAATCAAATTAACGACTATCAAACTCTCCATCTCATAATGAGGAGAATATTGGAAGGCTGAAAAGGCCAATAAGAAAGTTGAACATTCAGCCTAAAATTAAAATCTTCATGCGGTTTTCCATCATGAATAAACTATCAACTAGATCTAAATTAAGAATTCAAGATCAACATTAACGTTCAATCAAATATGGCATACTGACTTAGGAAATTATAAATTAGTTACACATCTATCATGCATCTTGCCAACTTCCTTTTTAACGGCCTTGATCCAATATATTCATTGCCTCAAAATCATTAGAATACAATCAATTAGCAAATCACTCTTTTGACACAGTCCACAAGACAAATGAAAACCTCAAGATCAACATTGATGTCCAATCTAATATGGCATATAGACATAAGAAACTATAAATTAATTACACATTCACCATTCATCATGCTGGCTCCCTTTTAACGGCCTTGATCCAATGCATCCATTGCCTTAAGATCATTAGGATACAATCAATTAGTGAATCCTACTACAAGTTTACAACAATCAACCTTGAAAGTGCTAAAATTCCATTATGATGACCCTAATTTAGAAAACCTAGATTAACCGTTTATCTTTTAAATCAAAACCATCAATTTGACTCCTCATTTTAATCTATGCCTATTCTCCAAATTTCATTTTAAAACTTCTCTATTTTAACAAATCTCATCGATTAGAGCTTATCGTCCACCATCTTAGCTTCATTTGACTGATCAAACCTCACCATTGTGTTTAGAGACCCAAAAAACTCCAACACATCAAATTTCATAACCAAACTCCTCCATTTAATCGTTAAAAAGTGAGATTCCAGTTCATACCGTCTTGTTAACTGATAAACCATTGACCCAAAGATAACCTCTGATCAAAGATCCATCACTTCTATCAAATTCAGGACATTCAAAAATGTTTACCCACCAAATTTCATCCCAAAATTCCCCTGTTTGACTCTTCATCAAATAAATATTCTATTTCAGCAAATCCCATTTATTCGAACTTGTCAACCATAGATCTCCATCATCCCAATCCTATTTGGCCAATCAAACCTCACCACTATATTTAGTGACTCAAAAAAACCCTAGCACATCAAATTCCACGTCCTAATTCACTGGTTTGACCGTTAAACTAGGAAGATGTCATTTTGACGCATAGGATCGAAACGTTACCTCATTTATTCCAACATGAAACCTCAAAAGGGAGATGGTTGATGTCAAACCCATTATTGACTTGTTCAAACACCTGGACCAATGAAATTGAGCTTAATAGACCCAAAAAGCCCTAAAACCCAAAGATACCCCCACTTAAAATTGAAAAAAGACAAAATCACATTTAAAAATTCATTAAATTTACATTTTCCACCATTGTCAGCCCCAAATATGAGACTGTCATGACAGGAACGCCCCAAGCTCCCAGTGGACATACAAAACCTGTGAAAACCACTACGAAATTGAAGAAAGCCTTTCACCAAAGAGGAAGGCTTGAATGAACACCATTTTCTTTGAAAAATCTTTACTTATTTATGTAAAAAAATCTATGTTGAATCGTAAACACTGTAGTTGAACGAGTTTCAAACCTCTTCCTCTCCCTTCCTCTATAAATACAAACCCAACTCAAGCTTTCGAGGGAGGAGGCCCCTAGAGAGAGAGAGAGAGAGAGAGAGAGAGAGAGAAGGGAGGACGGGGAAGAGAGTTTTCTCCCCGCTCATATACTACCTCCTATTTACCCGAAATTCGGAGGTACTCTGAACCTTAGACTCCAAACTCGCATCATCAATTTTCAAGCGGAAGTTATTGTAACTAGAAGTACTCCCTAGCTCAAGAACCCATTTAAACTTCATATTATTTCATCCCTAGTTGCTGGAAAACTTTTGACAAGGTACATACGAAAGGTAAGTCTTTCATTTTAATTTCCAAACCTAATTTCGTAATCTCTGTTTTTTTCTTAGCTTTTTCTGTGTTACTTGAAGTTTTGGAATGTTGGAGAACCATCGTTTGTAATTTCTTCTTAATTGAGAGTAGAGGCAGAGAGGTGAGTGTCTTAGGGAAATAAGTACCTAAGACTCGATAACACCACCTCAAAATCGATCTTAGAAGAAGTTGAAAGCATGTTCCTCAAAATTTAAGAAATTCCTGCAATCATTTCTATTTTTTTTTTCATTAGAAATCAAACCTAAACAACTCCCGTATTGAATTGCTACAACAGCTTGGAGAGAGGGGTGCTTAATACCTTCCCTCTCCTAATCGTTGGGACCCAAAATCTCTTAGTTGTGTGCCTTTTCCCATGGAGAATGAAGTCACTATCGAAGACAAATCGATTTCTCAAATATGGAAATGAGGGCCCCGTTCCTCTAAAAAAATGGGTGGCGACTCCTACTTTTTGAACCAGCCACGAGCTTCCCAAAGCTCACACCATGGGCCAGACCTCTAAAGTATCCTAAAGGTAGCAAGCATGGCCTAACCCAACATGGCATGGCCTGCCAAAAGCACATGCCTTCCATGGACTGTTTCGTGCTAGCCTGACACAACTTGATTTACACCTCTAATCAAAGGTCACTGTAAGAAAATGGGTCTATAGCTATTGTAATGTAGCCACGGACATAAAAAACGGTACTTAAAGCATTGGCTATTGCTACGGACATAAATTGTCCAGGGCTAAAACTTGATATATAGCTACGGTCAGGTTGTCCGTAATTAAATGTCACGCTGCCCGTGGCTAAAACCTATTTACAACCACGGATTGTAACATTGTAGCTATAAGTTGTAAAAGATTGAAATTGACCTATAGCTACGGACACATATAAGTAAAAATCAATATGTTCATGGTTAAAGGCTATTTGTAGCTATAGCCACATATAAGTAAAAATTTGTTGCTATAGGTTATAGAAAGGTGAGGTTATCCTTTAGCATCAGTTGTTTTGGTTGAGGATAAATAACACATTTTCATTGTCTAAAAGTTATAAGTCATATAAATATGATTCACAAAATTAAATTTCCACTGTTCTATTGCACATTTGCACCAACATCTAAAAAAGCAAAACACCTCTAATAAAAAATACTATTAAAAATTGAAATTTTCTACTTTTTCTAACATCCTAATGTGGAGAATATTATTTTAAAATTTTAGTGTTGCATTTCGTGAAATGATAGCTGACAATTTTATCCCTAAGGAGGAGAATATATTGTAACTATTTAATAAATTGATTAGCATATAATATAAAATGGTTAAGAAATAATAAATATATTAAAAAGTTAACAAAAATAAATAATTAATAAAAACTATAAACTAGTAAGTAATTAGTAAATTATTAAATAGCAACATAATGGATGAAAACTTAATAAATAATTAATAATTAATAATTTATAATTTATAATTTATTAGCTATTGTCAATAATTAACTAATTATTAATCACCAAATAATTATTAGTAATTAATAAATATTATTCTTATTATATCATTATTAGCGAATAACAATAATAATTAATGATTATTCATTAACAATAAATTAATTAACAAATAAATTATTAATATTTTCATAAGTTAATTATTAACAAATAAATAATTTATATACACTAGACCAATCAATCAAACTATAGTTAAACCATAACCAACCCTTATCCCATTCGATTATACCCCCAACCCTGTTCTCTCCAAAAAAAATTGGGCAAAACTATCCACCTAGCCGATCTAACTTAGGAACCAACCAATATTATTATTATTATTATTATTAACCTTTTAATGATTTAACAATTAGTTTCGAAAGATATATTGTATATTTTGCATATAATAATAAAATAACAATAATAATAATAATAATAATAATTATATTATTATTATTATTATTTACCTTTTAAAGATTTATCAATTAGCTTTGAAATTAATTAATTTTAAAGTTAATTTGAAAATGACTATATTAATTCAAATGTATTTTTTATTAGTTAAAAATTATATTTTTTTTATAAATAAAATTTGAATTTATAAATTAAATTAATTTTAAATAGATACTAAATTAATAAAAAAGTATTTTCCATATAATTCTCTCTTAAATTGCATTAATTTATTCTATAATCCAAAAAATATTGAATCAAATATTACATTGGCAAAATCAATTAGATTTGGTTCAGTTGGTTTTGAAAAACCGACCTATTGACAATCCCAAATGAGAGGGGTTTATTCAATTTGAAACCCCCTCCCGACCTCTACTCTCTCAGTCTCTCTGCCACCACCAAAGTTGCCATTCACCACACCGTCCATTGTGGTGGCTTATCTCTATTAATTGAGCCCTAATCTCAACCTCTATCTTTCTCACTTAGCACCACCACCACCACCATCCATTGCTCTGGCCACCAATTCGATAGCCCTCGTCCGCTCCGACCACCCATTCGGCGTTGTCTGAAGCAGTTCTAGTTGAGATCGAGTAATCCACGGTAATTTGTATTTTTTCTTCTCTGAGTCTGTTTGGTTTTTGTGATTTCTTGGCCGCCAATGTCACTGTGGATGTGGAAAAATTTGTTTTTGGTTTTTTTCCTTGATTTTTTCCATTTTAATATAAATATAGTTTGAGTTCTTTCTCAATCCCTTATTTGTATATCTTTTCCAGCTTCATTAGTTGTATTTCTACGATTACCATTCCTCATTTGAGGTGGAACCGCTATTTGGTTAGGCTTCCAAGCCGATACTCTTTAAATATTTTTCTCTCCCACTCGTCCTCTAAATGCTACCACCAACACCTTTTGTATGAATCCATTAATCCCTTGTGATCGTAGCGTACAAAGACCTCTTTATTCTAAATTTCTTATCTTTCACATCTTACACCTATATTGCTCTCTCTCTCTCTCTCTCTCTGGAACCTCATTAGGTTTCCTCCGTATGTGCAGGGAGGGGTTCAATGTTTATATAACTATCTTTATTTATTAAGATTTTCCTAATCATCAAGTTTATATTCGTCAGTATTTAAGATTTACTCTTTTTCTAAATTCCATTTAAATCCTCAACACTTCTGTGATTGGATTTTATCAGCCTATGCAGTCAGTTGTATCTAATTATTTTGTCTTCATGTTAGGTCTCATTTTCAGTTTTGAAATGACTAGATATATATATATATATATATATATATTTGCTTATGCTCTATCCCTTATTATAGCTGGTGAAGGTAAAATTTTTGCTCTGTTTACGAGTGCTTCTATATGTTTATATTGTGGGCGTGCAAACACATGCATAGTTATTAATGGTGAAGTGTTTCATTTCTTTTGTTGAAGTTGATGAAAAGTGAAAGATATAAACTTTTACACTTGTGATGTTGTTTAAATGATAAAATCCCCTCCAAGTAGTGTGGGAGCAAACCCACAAAAAGGTTGTCCATGTTATGGCTAGTAGGAATCACATGCACCATGCTCTGCCCCATTCCCTGATTCCCCTGTCCTATAATATGCATTACCTAAAAAGAAAGAAACAAAAAAATTGATAGCCTGACATTCATGCCCAAAAATTGTGGCTCATATTTAATTGAAGAATAGACCCCAAATCCCCTTTATCAAGGTTTTCCTTTGCTTCTAACATTCTCCCATTGGGTTCCCCTTTCTTCTTGAAGTGTATAGCATTTGCATAACAAAGTTTGATATCTCGATTCTAATTTAGTAGATACCTATCCATTTTAGGAATGGAGCAACCTTTTGAAGTAAGGCCTTTTTGAGACATTCATTAGATGATTTCCTCTTCCTACCCTCAATAGCAGAATCTTTCTAGTTGGCACTATTAAAGCTTTGACTATATTGATTTCAGTAGATATGGATCGTTCACCTTAGTTGTTGCTACATATTTCATTGACAATAAGATATACTTGAGTGAAACTTAGGCCTTGTTTTTTACAACTTTTTAACTTACCCAGATAAATGTTAACATTTACCTTGGTCTTTTCACTTACCCATGTCCTTTTGGTTGAGGATCAGTGCAATAAAACAACCCATGGATGTTCTGTATGAGAACTTCTTTTCAACACTTTCTTACTAACTAAACCTGAGGCCTGGGGCCCCCATTTTGATTCTTCTCCAGTTCTACTTCTTGCTAAAGCATTTGTAAGGTTGTTTGTAGATCAATGGATCCACTTGAACAAGTAGTTCATGTCGGAAACTGTAGTCTTTGCCTCTCTAGTGAAATGTCCACTTGGATGTTGTCTTTAACTAGCAATTCGACATTTTTATTTGTCATTAAAAATATTTAATTAATTATAGATATAAAGATATAAAGATGAACCATAAATATTTAATTAATTATAGATATACAGATGAACCATAAAAGGCTTGAATCCTTCAAATGCCTTTATAGTACTACCACCTTCTTCATTTAAAACTGATTCCAATTAAACAAAATAACTTTCTAATTAAAACCATCATAGCCTTTAAAATTCATAGTCTAAATGCTTTAAAGGAATGGGCTATTCTGATTCCAACTGTTTGGTTGGACGGAATCGGAATTCCATTCTCATTCCTGCTTGAATGGCATTCCCCCATTTGAGGGAATGACCATTCCCTGCCCCTTCCCTTGGGAATGAAATCCCATTCCTGCTTATTCCAATTCCCATTCCCATTCCTGTCTGAATCAAATAGACTATGGGAATAGACCATTCCAACTCCGAAGGATTTTGATTCTAATTCCAACTGCAAACCAATCAGGCCCTAAGATAATTGGATGGATGATGTATCTACAACATTTTGATCAAAGATGATGAGAACAGATCAACAGGAGCGGCAACCACCTTCCTCTCTCATCCTGTTTCCTAAATTCCATTACTAAGTAAAATATTTTTATTTAATTAATGCTAATACCTCAGCCAACTTGGATTTGTATGGTGTTACTTGCAGGGCTTTCCAACAAACCATTGGTGAATTGAATACCATAGAAAATCAGGAAGGAGGTCAGGAGGAGATAGGGAACAATAATGTAACGTTGGGCATGAATGAAATTGATAACCTCAAGGATGTCATCTTACATTCTAAGGGTTTGATAATTGCATCTAGGCTCTTGGTTAGTAAATGGTTCCTCTTGTTTACAAAGTCCTTGATGAATCCCCCTCACCCACACCTTTTCAGGTAAACACTCTTCAAGGTGGTCCCACTCCACTTGCGATCAGACTTTTTAGATAGGAAGCATCCTTGAAGGAAATCAATAATGTTGAGATGCTCAAATAAAGACAGACTACTTGGTTCTTCTCCCTCGTGTATGCATCATCTACTTGAAGAGCAGTGAGAATGTCAATCACTTGTTCCCATCTTACCATTTCAATTCAGTCTACAGATACATAGAATTATTTGATTTCCTTTTTTGGTTCGTCTATGTCCCCACTGGTGGATGATCATTTTTCTTCACATCAAATCACATTAAACACTGAGAAGCAACCTCTTATGGCAATGCACTAGGAAAGTGGTATGCTGTGGGGGGTTCAGAGTGAAACGAACTAATGGATTTTTATAAAACAAGCAGTAGGATGTGGATTTCATTGATTTTACCATGGCTATTTTGGGAGGAAAGTGGTGCTGGGTGTTGACAAAAGGGAAAATTAAACGGGCTAAGTTAAATGCTATTTCGGGAGGATTGCTCCCAGTTGCAAGCTACATGACATGACAACAAGTGAATTAAGATTGGATGATCCCAGAGAAAGGATGGTTAAGACTGAACTTTAATAATTGATGCCTAGGGAATTCGGGACCATCAAGAATAGGTGGAATTTCCAGAGACCAAATTGGTTCCATCTCATTGAGATATTCTTGAACAGTCAGTGTAGGTAA
The DNA here is from genome assembly GCF_000365185.1 of Nelumbo nucifera. Next base: position 1,207,338 of record NW_010729120.1, on the reverse strand, counting down.
TTCCTTGGGGGCTAAACTGATACATGGTCTTTAAAGACTTGTAGTGATTGGGTCGTTTATATGAAGGAACTAAATGTGAGCACCTAGTTATGGTAGGTCTTCAAGACACTTCTCTTTTAGTTTTTAGTGCTGGTAGGTTCTTCATTTTACTTGAGAAATAATTTGGCTGCATTGCAAAGATGGCTTACAAATTGTAGAATTATGTTTAATATTTTTTACAGAATAATAACTACAAATTGAGAAGGTTTTTTGAGTTAATGTTGCAATTTGTTTGTATCAAGGTTCAAAGTATCAATACTGGTTGATTGACCAGTATCAGCCCTTTTTTTAACTTCCACTTTTTTTTTTTTTTCAATTTTGGTTCAGAGGGGCCGGTTTAAGTCCCGGCTACCTTCTGAACCAGGCCTTGACCCGATACAATATGTATCAGCCGATACATAACGATTTTTTGAACCTTGGTTTGTATTATAAATTGTTTGAATGGTAAATTCATAAAATCACTTCATGGAATTCCAATTTTTCTTTGTTGTATTTTTATAGGTTGAACGGAAGGAGCAACTTTAGATGCTTGGATGGACATATTGGATCATATTTTCAAATATTAATTGTAGTTTAATCTTCAAGCAATTTGAAATTTATAATGTATTTGAAACCTATGGATGTATGCAAATTGTACATGAGATGTAACTTTTTTACTTTTTATAATGTAATTTCTATTATTAGAAATTTTGTAATGTATGAATGAACATATCTTTACTATATATAACAAATGATTCAAGTTTTTGTATTTAAAATTTTGAACAAATATATAATATTTAGCAGCGATCATAATTGCCACTATTGATCTAAAAAAAATAACACCATAGGGTTGCAACAATGGTTGAGATATGGTTATAGCAGCAGTATTATGATATAGCTTCGGACACAAAATCCGTAACTAGACCGTAGCTTTTGGACTTGTAGCTACAGTTTTGTCCATGGTTAAAAGTCTATTTTCATGTAGTGGGTGGAGGGAGCATCAACCTAGAATGCCCGTTATGCATGGAATCTATAGAATTAGTAGAATATCTATTCATATAACGTAGGGTCGCTAGAGAAGTTTGGATGCTTGTGGATCAAATGGGTTATTGCCAAGCCCAAGTGAAAGATTCAATGACTAGATTTTAAGAAGCAACAACCATAAAAAATACAAATGTGAGAAAGTTGTAATGCTCCTTTGGAACATACGAAAATAAAGAGAGATAATATAATCTTCAACGGTCATAGTCCTTGCCCTTGCAATTGTGATTTATTATGTGACAATGGGACCTAAGTTCCTATTAATCTAACATTTTCATCAAGTTCGTAGGTTAAAGAGAAGTTCATCGTGTTAAATGACGCCCTCTTAATGAAAGACAACTGAAGACAAATTTTGATGCATCAACTCATCGGAATGGGATGACCGTGACTGCTTGGGTAGTAAAAGACCACTTGGACAAAATTCTAGCTTAGGGACTGACAAGTTAGTTAGATGTCAAATCATAAAGACAAAAGCATTAACAGAAAAATGCTATTATAATGGCTTTAAACTTTGAGCATAATGATAATGATACCATCATGAAAGGAGATTCCAAAATAATTATTGAAGCCTTTAACCTCAGATGATGCACCGCATGGAATGTTGAGATGATTATCTAAAACCCAAGGAAGTTGGTTAAAATAAGTGGAAACATGTTCTTTATGAAGCTAATTGTTGGGAAGATAGATTTCATTACTAGTGATAGTGATAGAGAATTAAGATCGGATTTGCAACTATGCATTGGAAATATTAAATATAGGAGATGTTCTCAATGCACGGCTGCGATACATTGCGAGGTTGGTGTGAGGTGCACTTTGTGAGTCCATAGAATTAGACGTTTGGTTTTGTGGGGTAGCTCTACCCCTTGCCTTTGTTAAAGCCTTTTTTCTATTGCAACAAAAAAAAGGATCAATAATAAATTACATAACCAGTATTCACCTTTGTTAAAATTTCTTGTCCAAATGATACTACATAAGGAAATCTCTTGTGCTTGTAGGTAGTTGTTCATTGAGAGATGTTTACGATGTGTGGTTGTGGGTAAATGTGAGAAGGAAATTGTAATACCCAAGATTAAAAAAGAAATAAAAAAGAGGCAACTAATGAGTAGTGGGAGAAGTGGGTAAGTACATGACTATAGGAGCGGGTAGTTGTTAATATTTTTTTTTTATTGAGTGAACATTAAAAAAAAATATAAAAGAGGTGTTAAGAGAGGAAAAAGAAATCTAATCTTTTTATTAGCTAATCAAAGTTTTCTTTTGTCAGATGTAAGCGAAGATGAAGACAATCTATCATTTGAAAATCAAGGTGGGAATTAATATCATTGATTCTTTGGTATCAAATCACTCTTTAGGTAAAGTCTTTTCCTCCCTTGATTTTTTCATTTTTTTTTTTTGTTTTTTGTTTTCTTGCATATTGAACATAGAATAAGGGTTTTTCACTGGATGCTCATCTTCTTCCTACTTTTTGGAAAGGAAAATAGTTTTGATAGAAACCCTACATCACTAGAATTCAATCAAATCAAACCTTGTGTCTTTTGAATTTGTATATTAAATTTTGGATTGGAACACAGTAGACATTAGCCAAATTTAGGCCACCAAAAATCAACCTTCCAACAATGTTTTTGACTAGATTTTGGTTCTAAGTTATAGCTCTCACTAAGATCTTCAAAACGGTAAGTAGAACTCCTCATTTGGACATTTGAATTGAAAGTTATGATTTTTGGAAGTTGGTGTCCTAAATATGTTAAATCAAGGAATTCTAGAAAAATTTAGCAACCAACTAAAGGGATCACCTAGTTCTCTTTGGTTGCAACTGATGTTTAAATTGTACTGTGCTACAAGATCTTTACAATGATAGGTCACACTTATGAAACAGATAATTGGGTTAGAAGTTACATGTCTTGGAAGTCAGGTCCACGAACATAAAAAATCAGGAAATTCTGGGAATGTTGGTTGAGAACCAACTTTATGTTATCGTAAATCATTCATTTCGTGATTTCTCTGAATGAGACTCGATTCTAATTTGTAATATTTGTGAGAAGTTTATGTTGGAATGTTGATCTCTTATTTTAGGTGGTCGGAGTGTAAAGTTAGAAGTACCAAAATTTGATCATGTAAATATGCAAGTTAAAAACTAGACATTTGAAAATCTCAAAACCTAAGCTAGTAAACTACCTTAGGTTAAATAGAACAATACAAAAAGCTAGAAGCATATGCATCATGAATTTAGTAATATTGATATTGAAATTAGAGGTAACAATTACTCATTGGTTTATAGGCTTTTGGATATACAATGACTTACTTTTATTACTACTTTGGATTCAATGTATTAGGTAAGTGACTTTTCATCTTCCAGTTATTTTATTATTATTATTTTTGGATGATAAATTAAATTAACAATTAATTTCTTGGTTATATATGTGTATTGCTTTTATGTTTATTTGAATAAGGAATCGAGCATGTGCAAACTTAGGATATTATGAATTTGGAATATAAGTGAATTTTTTTTTACTATGTGGTACATTGATAATCATTTCAAAAATTCATTTGTCACTAAATTATTCTTTAGGGGGCATTCTTTTTTTTCAGATTTTGAGAGGGGGGAAGTTGTTCAATGGGTTTTTGGTTCCCATTGACCAAAAATCCCATGTTCTTTTTTCAGATTTATGTGGGGACTAGAGAATGTTTATTTTCCTGGGTAAGTAATACCCATCTCGTAGGTGGGTAAATAACTTTCCCACCTAGGGGGAAAGTTGCCAATACTTGAATGGGACAAAAATAACCCTTTTAATAATAGATTTTTATGGATAAAAAGGTCATTGCCTTATTTACATGAGAAATAAAAGAACATGGGTAAACGCATTTACCCAAGTAAGTGTTTACTAGGAAAAACTTAACCAGGTAACTGCACTTACTTGGGTAAGTAACTTACCGAAAAGTTATTATTGTTGTTATTCTTTATTTACCTATATTATTATTGTTGTTAAATTCGTTTTATAAGGCTCATGCATGGATTGATGTATCTATTATATTCTAATGATACGTGATTACGTTCCGAATACTATCATTGGAGATAAAATTTAATTTTTCTTTGAAAAATAGTAACTCCATCCTCTACCTAAAAGATACTTACCAAGAGGCTTTAAAATCTTCTACATTGGGAGAGGGAAGGTGTTAGACACCCCTTTCTTCAAGCTGTAAATGACAATCCAATATGAGAGTTATTTAGGCCCTCAACTTCACAAAATTTGAATCAATACAAATGGAGTAAAATTTGTGAATAGGATCCCTTCTAATATCTCTTAATCTCAGTTTTAAAGGGATGTTATTAGGAATTAGGTACTAATTTTCCCTAAATCCTTCGCTTCTCTCCTTCTAATTCTGAGGTTATATAAACCTTGAAGAAGAGCTTTCATAGCTTTAGAGCCTCAATCTCAATCAATCTAAAATCAAACTAAAAGATATTTGAAAGGAAACTAACGTGAGAATTGATTAGCAAGAAAAAAAAAACTAACAATGTAGGTTAAGAAACTTACATATTTGGTGTCGCCTTGACTAAACTTTATAACAGTAATTTCAGAGCCTGAGAAAGACACCTTTTGAGATTTTTAAACAAAGGAAGATCTTGAAATTGCTCCTTGATGAAAAAGAGTGGATATTTGAGATGGACTTTGTCTTTCTTGAAGGCTAGGACATGAACACAAGGAGAAATAGGGCATTTTTGATGAATTTTAATATAAGATTTGAAAATTTTCTCAAGTTCTTTACTGAAATGGTTGAGGATTGGCTGGAGCAAGTTTGAAACAAACTTACCACATTTCAAGGTTTTAGACATGCTTGAGCATGCAAGAAAACCCAGAGAACTCAACCTATCTTACTTTTACAGAAGATCTCTAAGGGTTTTATCAATCAATCCAAGATTTTAGTGATTTTCCTAGGGTTTCTCATGCCCAATGGGGTGATTTTCGAATCTGTTCATGTCAAGTTCAAATTTGACTTGCCAATGGCTGAATGAAGTGGCCATAATGGCCCTTATGTCAATTTCTAGGGTCAAGAGGGGTTATTTTGGGTTTTTTTAGGTTCTTTTGGTCTACTTGGTTTGTCCTAATTAGTCTAATGGGCTAGGGGGATTAAGTGAAGGTCTGACATCAGCCCTCACTCTTTTAAGGTCTTAAGGTGAAACAAATGAAGTGGTGATTTAATTTGGTTCATCAAAATAAAATCTTTCTAGTTCAACGATTAAACGAGTGAATTAGGCCGTACAATTTGACATGTTGGGGTTTTCTAGGTCTTTGAATACAGTGGTGAGGTCTGATTGGTCAAATAAGGATGGGATGAAGATCAATGGCTTGTAAACTCTGATTAACGGGATTTGTTGAAACATAATCTCTATCCAATGGAAGTGATGTATTTTTTATCAGAGGTATGGATTGAAAGATTTGGTTCGGGTCTAAGTTTTAGCTTATGGTTTATTAATCAATGAGGAGGCTTGAAATAGAATTTTACTTTTTTAACGGTTAAATAAAGGAGTTTGGTCGTAAAATTTGATGTACTGAGAGTTTTTGGATATAATGGTATGGTCTGATTGGTTAGATAGGCTTTGATGGCGGAGATCCACGATTGGTATGTTCTGATTAACAAGATTTACTAAAATAGAAACTTGGCTTCATTGTAGGTCAAACATGGGAATTTTTGGATGAAATTTGGTGGGTAAGCATCTTTGAGTGTTCTAAATCTGATGGAAAAAACAAGTATATAATCAGAGATGTGGATTGAAAGATTTGGTTTATATTAAGGTTTTGACTTAAAACTCACCAACCAATAAGGGGGTCCAAAATGGAACTTTGCTTGTATTAGGAGGAAAAATAGGAATTTAAGGTTGAATACGACGGATTGTTTATTTTGAGGATTTTGGACTTGGGATATGACTTTTTGTGTGGTTAAATCATAAATGTCAAATTAGAATATTTGGTGATTAGATGGTTAATCAAGGGAATTTTGAGTTGAAATTTGACATGTGGGAATGGATTGAAATGAAAAGTCGGGTGGATGGTTCAAATTTGAGAAAGATTTTTTTTTTTTATATCTTAGTTGTTTGGCTTTATTTATTCAGGGCTGTCAAAATGGAATCTTGACATTTTTTAGGTTGACCATTATAGATTTAAGGTGAGATTTGGGGGTTGATCGTGTCTTAGTGTCCTTGGGGCAATGAATGTGTTGGATTTAGATTTGTGGAGTCAAGGTTTGAAGAATGCGTAGATCGGGGCTATGAATTTTTAGAGTTTAGTGATGAAAGTTATTGTACAATTAAGCTTTAGTTTCTTAATTCTAGGGATCATGTCTAATTGAATGTTCGATGTTGATCCCAATGTTTTTACTTGTCGTGTGAATTGTGTTAAAAGAGAGAATTTGGAGTTTTGATAAGTCCCAAGTTGATCTAGTTGTGTTTTCATGTTTTAGAGTCGGAAAGGAAGGTATGGAGAGGTGGGGTAAAGGGACCAAGCAAGAATTGAGTGCTAACAATGAATACAATGCCATCTTAAACTAGTCTATTTTGAATTTGGGCCCTCACCATAAGGCATATATGTGATCCTAATCTAACCTTGTTAAATTGTTGTATTACTCTGAATTTGAATTTGAATATCGATATTAACCACAACATGTGTTCCATCTGGTTTGTTCTTATGATTTTGTAAATTGTTGAAAATTTTAATTTTTAAGTATATGATTATTTTTCTCTAGAACATATTAATTTGTCTTTAAATATATTACATATCTTGTGAATTTTGGGGATTATGTGGATTATATGATTTTTTTTCTTACCATATGCTTGGTCCAATTAGGGAAATAGAATGTTACTTATTGATAATTTAAACATATTACATAGCTTATTTGTATGAACCTATTACCATGTTAAACTTCTTCACATTAGAATTATGTGGTAGACTTTTTTCATTGGATTTTTGGAATTATTATACTTGTAGATAGGAGTAATTTGGTAATAATTTAACAAATTAATAAATTAATTCATATTTCCTGAATAGTAAATTAAAATTTGATAATAACTTTATAAATAAAAACATATTATATATATGTATTATATATAAATAATGCATATTTTTATTATAGTGCAAGGTGACAAGATGGTGAAGTGCTTAGCAAGTAGGAATGGCAACGGGGCGGGGCACCCCCTCCCCATCCTTGCCCCGAATAGACCTGTTCATGGGTCGGGCCGGGCTTTCACTTTGTATTAACAGATTTTTCTAAGGCCCGAGCCCGAGCTTGGACCGACCATCGGGCCTACAAAGAAAAAATAAAAAAATGTATATATTAAATTATAAATATATATTTCAATAAATATTATATTATTTATATATTTTATATAATATATAAAATACATATTATGTATTTTATAAAATATATAATGCTGAGTTGGGCCGGGTCAGGCTTTTTTTGACAAATCCCGAGCCTAGCCCGTAACACAATCGGGCTTACTGTGTTAGGCCCGAGGTCAGGCCCACAGGCCTAATTACATGACCAAACCCGACTAGGGTGCGGCCCGTGCCGGGCCATCGGGCTACCCGGCCCATGAGTGGTCTAGCCCCGAAGTCAAGATACTTTGCCTCGTCCCCACCCCATCCCTGGTGGCGGGGCAGGGCATCCACTCCCTGTCGGGTACCGGTAATCCCCGAATTTTTCTAGCTCCAAGGCAACTTCTTAAAATTTATTAATTTTGTGGACAATTTACACATATAATATAGGAATTTGGGGGTATTTTAGGAATTGAATTATAATACTTTGGGGGTACTTCAAAAATGGAATTAAAGGATTCTAGGATTTTAAGAATTTAGGAAAAGCGTAGATATATTTTAAATATCAATATTAAACCTAGAGATATTTTACTAATTTTACCTTCGGGTTCGGGGCGAGGAAAACCTACCCCATTTGGGGTGGGGCGGGACCCCAATTTTACGGGGGAAAATTGCCATCCCTATTAGCAAGGCACTTTTGAGGAGGGATTAAATCCCCAAATCAAGCAAATAATTACAACTTTTGATCTTAATGCTTTTAACGAGATATTAATAGTTGAAATAGGTATTATGCAAAGTTAGGATATAGGTGACAACAACCAAAAGAAAAGAATGAGACCATTTGGGTCTCAAGATGGACAATGTAAGGAGATCAACCTAACTATCAATGCATATTTACACTTATGACAAGACTAACTGAACCTAAGTCAATTTAGCCAATTTTTCTAACTAAATATAATTGTTGAATATTTCAGCACAATAACAAGATCAATGCATAACTTGTTGGAAGGGTTTAGAATCCATCATATGGATGGCCGAACCATTCTAGATGGCTGGGCAAAATTTCAAAAATTTCTAACCCTTTTGGGAATCGATTTCTTAGTGAATTTGAAAATTGGATTTTTTGGATCGATCTTGCACTGAATTGGACCAGATTTGAAATCAAATTAAAAGGAGATTATACCTAATACGGAGACCACAAATTGCAGTTCCCCAAGTGGAATCTCATGCCCAATATTAGTCCCAAAATTGGCCTCCTACTAATGATGGCATAGTGTATGTTACTGATTCAACAACTCTGATTTTAGCAAATCTACTATCCAATTGGCTTGGACCGAATGAGGTGAGTGAGCGTAAGTTTCTTTAATGTTTATCTTGCAAAAATATAGAAGAAAACTGTTAGAAATCAGTTCTTGAAAAGGCTAGGTTGTGATGGGTTTCTTGATAGACAAGAGGGAAGAAGAGAGAGCAAAAAATTCATTACTTAGGGCAAGAGGGAAGAAGAAGAAAACTGTTAGAAATCATATGACAATTTACCCATTTCTCTTAAAGGCTTATGTCCCTAAGTGTTGCATGGCCACTTTGGGCCTGATATTGTATGGCATGAGACCCAACAAAGGTCTCACACAAGTCCATGAGGGTTCTGCCCCACCTTTGAAAGAAATTGGGCCAAATTCATTACTTAGGGCAGTGAACCCCTGAGCCAATCAACATGAGCTTAGTTTGGGCCCAACATTTACACCTAAATGATCATCGAATTCAACTACTCTATAAAGACCCAAGGATAATGAACTTATGTGAGATAAGCCCATCAGGCAATCAACCCTATAATGTTGTCTTGCACTTAACCTCTTGGCCCATAATCATTAGAACACTACCCAACAGGGAAGGACCTCTCCCCTGGCTGCAAGGTGTAGTGCCACACTCTCTGCTCGGATGGATCCCGAGATTAAAACCTTTTGCAAACCATTTTCATAAAATAATAATATAATATATAAATATATTTTGCTAAACTAGATTTCAAACATAGGTGAAATTTAGGTTTCCATCAAAGAGAGTGTAAACCCTAATATTTACTTTGTCCGATAGGGGTTGATCCTATCACTATGATCACTCACTCAAGTAATTTTTCAAATTGCCCCAACATGCCCAAATATTTGACCCTTGATGGATTTTACTGATTGGCACATCAAATGAAGCTCGATCCAGTACTTAGTATAGTATCATAATCAAGTTTGGGGTTATGTGCAATTTTCCAGTTTTGCCCATTTATTTCCAAGGTCTAGGACATAACTGGAAATTGGTATGAGTTTAGTGTTTCTTCCAAACACCCACTGCTTGTGCTTTAGGTCTAACCCTAGTAGCTGAGACAAGCTGCTCCAAGTATTTGGCAACATACTAGTGCCAGCCTTATTATGATAAAATCCCCAGGTCTATTTAATGGCTGAGAACATTCTAAACTAATATGAGTTTTATGTTTAGCTTAAAGGGTAATACATAGAAAACATATCAATATAAATATGAAACAATTATGTAATTTGTCCATTTACAAATAAATGTCCATATACATCAATTTGATTAGAGCTAAGGGCATACATTGTCAAACATAACTAAGGGATGAATACTCTAGAAATCAAAAGAAAATTCTTGAATAGGAATAAACATGTGTATAAATGAACATTTTAGAAATATGTCCAACTAAGTATATGTTTGGTTTCGTGGGCATTTATAGATGGGTAATTTATTGCTTTAAATGTTTATTTGTACAACTTTACTTTAAAAGTTTCTTGCTTTTGTTGTTTGGGCATTACTTTAAATGCTTTTTACTTTCCACCTCATATTAACACCCCATAAAAGTGTTCCACATAAGCATTTCGTTTCAAGAAAATGTTGGGGCATTGGGGGAAACAAGAATTTGATGTTTCCTAAATGCTTAGTGCACAAAAATCCAAGCATTCATGATTTTTACTGTTTATTTGATAAACGGTGAAACCAAACAATGGTTTCATGCACAATAAATGCCAACACCTATGTGGTGTTGATGTGGTGGCGTTTTTTCAATAAATGCTCATGGACCCAAACAACATTTAAGTAAGGAAATAAACATGTGATTTAAATGACAAAAGGGTAAATATGGAAATGCCAATCAATAAGATAGTTCTAAAAGATATTTAACCACATGTTTTAAATGTGTGTAAAGAAAATTCTAGAACAAGGGGTAAAATAAGGAAAACATAAGTAAAGAAACTTCTGAAATATGCACCCAAAAATTATAAATAGGTGCTTCCCATCCATTTCAAGGGGCCTTGGAACCATTCTTGCCCATCACCTTGATGTTAGTCCATTCCCCCCCCCCCTCTCTCTCTCTCTCTCTCTCTCTTATTCATATCAACCATTTTCCATCTTCCCATTTCAGCCATCCACCTATATTTTCTCCCTCTTATCATCAGAATTCTAGCTTTGATGAACTACATTGGCATGATACCTCGCTAGAGGGGATATGTAGGCACCCCTTTAGGGGTCTGACCACTTGCTTCTCTCCCCTTTCTTTCGCCTTTTTGGTTCAACCAATTCCTTAGACCTTGGGGTTTAGACCACCTTGTCCATGACCTTATAAACAGAAGTCAAAGAATTGGTTTAAGAATTTTGGGATGCATAATACTGGTGGTAGATTTTAACAATGTGGAACTCTTTGGTGTCGAAGATGTTAGAAGAGTGACTTCGAGGCTGATTGTTGTTGGCTAAGTGGGGCATGCCTTGGTTGTGATCAGAAAATGTATAAAATTGTTGATTGTCCTATTCAGAGGAAGCAACATGGTTTTCAAAAACCTTAAAGAACACAGACACCTCTAATGAACAAAACACTAGTTGTAAATTAGAATAAAGGAGATCAAAGACCTAGAATTCAAGCTAGGGTTTATGCTCTTACTTAATAGGATGTTGAAGTCTCTAATGTAATAGTATTAGGTATCATTTTTGTGTCATCTTCATGTATTCATGCTTTATTTGATTTGGGTGCTACTCACTCTTTTATGTTTGTTGCTTTTGTTATGAAACACAATTGGTTATACCTAATGAGATAGAATTTTCTATTGAATCCCCTATAGGAGTTGCTTTGGTTATTGATCTTATATGTAAATCTTGTGTAATTAAGATAAGTGTTTGGTATACTTGATTTTGATGTTATTTTGGGAATGTATTGGCTTGCAACAAATTATACTTTTGTGGGTTATTGTAAGAAAAATGTAATCTTTTAGATTCTTAGAGAATTTAAATTTTATTTTATGGGCAATGGAGTTAGTGCTCCTCCTAGGGTTATTTCTACCTTGAAGGCTAAACAACTTTTAAAGAAGGGTTATAAGGCTTATTTGTATTCATTGGTGGATACACGCTAGAATAATTAGAATTCGGAGGATATTCTTATTGTGAGGGAGTTTTCTGATGTCTTTCCAAAAGATTTTCCAAGGTTGCCCCCAGATAGAGAAATTGAGTTTTCCATTGAACTAGTGCTAGGTAAGGGTGCTATCTTGAAGGCCCTATATAGGTTGACTACAGCAGAATTGAAAGAGTTAAAGGAATAGATGAAAGACTTGTTAGACAAAGGGCTTTATTAAACCTAGTGTGTCTCCTTGGGGTGTGTCAGTCATATTTGTGAAGAAAAATGATAGAAGTTTACACCTTTGCATTGACTAGTGTGGAATATATATTTTTTGCCTTGGATTTATGACCTTTTTTATCAGTTACATGGGGCCTAAGTTATCTAAAAGATTGATCTCCATTTTGATTACTATAAGTTAAAATTAAAGTAGAAGATATTTGTACAACAACTTTTAGGATAAGGTATGAGCATTATAAATTTCTAGTGATGCCATTTGGGTTAACTGATGCATAGATAACATTTATAGACTTGATGAGTAGAGTGTTTAAACCTTTTCTACACCACTTTATTAGTGTATTTATTGATTATATTCTTGTATACTTAAAGAGTAAGGGAGAGCATTAAGAACATTTGAAGCAAAGTCTTGCAGATGTGAAGAGAAAAGAAGCTATATGCATAGTTAGAGAAATGTGAAATTTGGTTGGATAGTGTATCATTTTTGGGGCATGTGGTATGTAAAGATGAAGTGTCAATTGATCTAAAGAAAGTTGAACCAGTTATGGAATGGAACATGACAACCACAACTACTAAGATTTGTAGTTTCTTGGATTTAGTTGGTTACTACAAGAGGTTTGTTGAGGGTTTTCTCAATTAGCTATGCCATTGACTCGGTTGACTCAAAAAGGGGTTAACTTTTAATGGAGATTAAGAATTGGTTGGTTTCAGGAATCGCAATGGGGCAGGGAGGGGACGGGGAGCCACTACCCACCCCAGTCCTTGTCCCCACCAAAGGGGATAGGACTATCATCGTTCCCATCCCGTGGGGGTCCCTACTCCCCGCCAAACATCGTACCAACTTAATAGGTTAACATTGTCCAAGAATTTAGAGCAATGGATAATTGTAAACAATACAAAAAAGAATAACAATCTTGGGATTGAATAATGATATGATATTATCATGACAACACGGAGGGAACAAACCGACAAGTACCTTTCTTAAACTGGTTGCTTTCTCTTTCAATCTATTATATTACAAAAGGATAGTTAACTTGGTCAAAAATGCTTTTAAACAGTTTAGTGCAACAAATTTGATACACATTAAGAGGAACTCATTCAACTCACAATGTTCCAACTCAAATGTATTGACCTAAATGTTTATAAGCTTGATACTCATTATACATGGTTTTTTATGTAAATGTCAAAAAAAAAACATTTAAATGTCAAAAGAAACAATTAATCCATGAGGAACTAATTAAGAAATAAACACATTTAGTCAAAGTCTCAAGAAATATAAGAGCATAACAATGTAATTTATATTTCATAAAAAAACCAATAAAATCAAAGTGAACTCAAGTGCTTAACATCTTCGTGTAATCTTCCTTTCTTCAAAAACTACACTTTAACTCGAAGCATTGTCGCAACATGATCCTGTCCTACAATATTTATAAAATCATAAATTTTATTTAGTTATTATTAATTAAATTTAATATACTTAAAGTGAGGTGGCAAAAAATAAAGATAGTATAGAAAATACATAAATTTTGATCTACCTCAACTATGTTTATATCTTCAAAGAAAGTGCAACATCCTGAATGAGCGATGTGGGCTAACAAATCTTCCATTAGTACTAAAAGTAGATTCTGAATCCATGGTGAATATAGGAATTGCCAAGACATCTTTAGCAATCAATTACAAAGTAGGATACATAATCATTGTTATCTTCCACCACTCCATTATGTTAAAATCATTTGTTTTAGGTATAACAGGTTATTCCAAATAATGATCAAACTCAGACTTGACATATGCAACATTATTCTTCGAAGCCACATATAAGTCATAATCACACATGTGATTCAATTCATCAAGACTGGCAATCCATGATTGAGAAGTTGTAACCATTGAAGATTCGAACACATAGCTACCACCAGTAGACCTTGATTGATACCGAATAACCAAGTCAATACAAATTTCTTGGACCTTTCTAATTTCATCCAAATATGTAGCTTGTCCATAAATAATTTTATAATAATACTCCAACAATGTCAACTTATATATAGGATCTAAGGTAGTAGTTACAACCATAATACCATGAATTTTACACCAATACTTGTCAAACTTAGTTATCATTTTTGTTGCCATTGATTTTATGATATCATGCCCATAACTAAGCCACTACTTCCATGCTAGTATAATCTTACAAATTTTAGGAAAATAAACATTAGTCGTAGGATATTTGGCCCCAGACAACAACTCAGTCACATTTTACAACAATTCCAATCTTTCATAATTTTTTTTTGCCATTTCCCAATTCCTTTCAAGTGGCACACATTTTTATAATGGTTCTCATTGCTTTAAACGAGAAAAAAAAATCCTTATAACCTATAACAACACGAAGCATCAAATAGGTGGAATCCCACATAGTTTTACAATCAAGAATCAACTTCTTCGTGAGTGTGATTTTCAATTGATGAGTTGTCTCATCAATTTTTTCTTCTCTTTTTGATGTTGTTGACCAAAAAGCAACACTATCATGTATCATTTCACTACCCTCACCAATCACCTCCAAACCATCTTTCACAATCAAATTTAAAATGTATGCATAACATTGCATATGCAATAATTTTCCATCCAATCACAATGAATAACTAAAAAAACTTTCTAACAAGATGTTAACCATTGCATCATTAGTAAAACAATTATCTAATGTTATAATGAACGACTTTCTACCAATTTTCTAGTCCATCAAAGTATCAAAAAGATTCTTACAAAGTATCTCAGAAGTATATGGACAAGGCACATAGAAAAACCTAAATAAAACATTAAATAATCATAAGTTCATAATCATTATTTACAAAGAAATTAGCTTAAAACAAAATAAATCATTAGTGGTAATTTTCTTAAGGAAAATAAAAAATACACTAATAATATAAATAATAATTTAATAAAAATTTTTTGTAGAAGTTACCTTGTGATCTAGTTTTGCAATACCCAAGAATTATCAATAAAATGTGCTATGATAGCCATGAATCCCTTTTTTGGTTATTGGCAGTCTACATTCCAATTGTGATGGAAATTCTACCCATATTCTTTTCCAACAATTTTATGGCTTTAAATTTTGATAATTATAAATGTCGAAGATATCTCTTGATTGTATTCTGAGAAATTATCTTAAATAATGGTTGTAGAGAATTAGTGAATCTCCGAAACCCTTGTTGTTCTACCATTGACAATGGGTATTCAAGCAAGATGATCATGTTGGCAAGCTCCCTTTTTAAAATATTTTGATCAAAAGCATACATTTTTAGTGCAACTTTCATGTCATCAATATTCTTAGATCTTAAAAATGATTGCTTTATATCCACTTGATTTTTGTATTGTCAACTTTTTAAGTGGTCATGCAAGTGTGTGGTCCCATTTTTGGTTTCTCCTCCAAGTTTTAATGGAAAAATTAAATATGATGTTCTCTAGTGCCAAAAAATTGAAGAAAAGTGAAATCACATGTCTTCAAGATTGTTAAATCAAAATAATCTTTCTCTCATAATTGTAGCGGAATACAATAATTAACTATATCAATAATTAGGTTTGCAAATGCTTCCCATATTCACATTTAATTTGATTGTACTAGATTTGGATGCCCGTTTTGATTATATAAACATATAAAAATATCATATAAAAATTTGGTAACAATAACATACATGCAAGTTAATTGAAGCCTAACACAGTAACATGGCTGATGAGACTAGTAGGGTTTTACTTTTTAGAAGTTAAAAAGAGACTGTGGGTGTTGTTTTACTTTCATCGGATGGTAGGTTTAAGTAAATAGAGTTGCATTTACCCAGATTTTGTGAGATGATGGGTCTAAATGGATATAATTGTTTGATTTTGTGTAGGGGTAAAAGTTGGGTAGGTTGGGTCGGGTTTGTCAAACTTTTGCTTCATTCTTATTGCCATGTTACAAAAAAGAGGACCATCATGTTTTGGCCATTTCCTCAAATAATGTTCAATTCTAATCTTCTCATGAATATACAAATTGGTTGTCACATAATTTGATCATGACAATAGTTCTGTAGCCTTATAGGAAGCCTCTAAAAACTTGCATAAAATCTTTGTTCTTCCCCAATGAAACTCAGTGCGGGCACCATCCTTAAGTTCAATTGAAAAATTCATATCCTTTTCTTCTAGGCGCTCAAAATCTCTTTGGAACTCTAATGAAGTTTCTAATATGAAGTATGTGGAATGTCATTGGGTGCTAACATCCAAACACACTGATTTTTTACTCGTTATCCTCTCTTCGTTAATATACAACTTGAATGTCTGCATTTGAGACGAAGAACTCTTAACATATTTGTTGCTATTACGAATACGACTAATCGAGTCCCCAACTTCTTTCATCTCATCTTTAACAATGAGCTTTAAGATGTGAGCACAACATCGCAAATGAAAATAATCACTATCAAATAAAAAACCATTTTTCTTAAGGACTTGAACAATCACATTATTTGCACTTGCATTATCAACAACTATTGTGCATAAATTATATAAACCCCATGATAACAAGTAAGATTCAATAGCATTTCCAATTGTATCACCAGTATGTGGAGATGGAAGCACAAGAAAATTAATGATTTTCTTTTGCAAATTTCAATCACCATGAATATAATGTGCAGTAAGACACATATCAGTGGTGATGGACACTCTTTTTAGCTTTGCAAACACTTCTCTCAATTTTTTCTTCTCATTCATATATATCTCCATGCAATATTTTTTTATTGTGGTGTGTGAAAAAATCTGAAATCTTGGCTGCATAGCCCTAACAAAATGTCTAAAGCCTCATGTTCCACAAAATTAAATGACAACTCATTAAGAATAATAATTTTTGCCAATTCTTATCTACCATAATTTTGATTGAATTTCTAAATAACATGATCAATAGTTACCTCAGACCCAAATGAAAGAACTAATTGTTTAGAATAATTTTCACTTAAAGGACACTTCTTACAATTTACAATGTGGCATTTTAGGGTGCTAGTTCCATTAACACGAGAACACCTAAGCTCATTGCCACAATAATTGTAAGTAGCACACTCAGATTTAAGTCCTCCAAGTCGGGGGGGGGGGGGTTTGAAATGATCCCAAATAGGAGATACACTCTTACATTTTTGATTCACTACAAAAAAAGAGCTTTGGAAACAGGTAATTGATTATAGTTACAAATGGTTGTTGCCAAAAGCAAAATTTTAACAACAATTGATTTCCATTGTTGCTAAATAGAATGAATTGGTAACAAAAGTTGTTCAATCGTTGCCGATTGTATCTCCACTTGTTGCTAAGGCAATGAATTGAGAACAAAGGTTACCACCTATTGCTAATTATATATTTAACTTCTACTTTTAATTTCATTGCACATTTAGCAACAACCATAAAAAATGTAGGTATAGACATATTTAGACCATCAACAAGTAAACTAATGGAAGAAATTAAGTCAAATCTATGATATCAAAAAAAAAGATGCTTCCAAACATATTTTATACTTTTATTAGGGCAACTTAAATTTGGAGTAGAGATGTCAATTGGTCAAGTTTGGCCTTACCCAAACCTCACTCGATCTATTACATCAAACTTGATTGTTCCACTGTCAATTAATTAATCAAAATAGGGTCAATCTATGACATCATAATTACGATAATAAAATACAGAAATTGAAGAAAACTATATAAAAAGTATTATTAAATATTTAAATTTATAGATGGAGATGTTTAAAAATATAGAAAGTAATACAAAAAAGGAAGAAAACCTAGTGTCCTTATAGTTTTATCCTTTTGTGACAAATATCATTTCTTTTTTAGAGTTTGACTATGATACCCAAAAACAATTGTAACCATCAACCAGTGTCATAATTAAAGTGGTAACCATTTAGTTGGTTATGTAACGAATTCACAAGGAGGTGAGGTTTTGATTGGTCAAAGACCTTTCTGATATTGTTGTTGATATAATTTTTTCTCTATTTTTACTATTTTGTTACAAGTTAATTTAAATTTTGGTTTATGGTTAGCCCATAAACCTTTATTTAGGACAAATATCTTCAATGGTTTCAACAACCGAGTTGATAGTTTATTGACCATTTCAACGGTTTTTTTCCCTTACAATGTTGCTCATTGTATTAAAAGAATTGGAACAGACCAATTGGTTGGACCAAAAAACTATGAATTGGTCCACTTGCCAATTAGCTTAGGCTCTACAAATTAGGGGTTAGAAAAATTGGACATAAGTAATAAAAAAATCAAACATAATTGGCCAATTTAGGAATCAAGGAATCAGTCTCATAAAAGTTAATTACTTTTTAACTTTTATATATAATAAATTAATGTAAATTTAACAAAATTTGTTATATATCCAAATTCATATAATATAATATATAAAAATATTTTTTTTATAATTTTAAATATAATTATATAAAATTTATATATTAAAATCAATAAACATTATAATATAATAAGACTCATATTTTAATTAGATCAAATGAAATCAAATCTGAATATGATCAAATTATTAATTGATGTATTACAAAATCCGAATATGATCTGATTACATAAAAATGCCATCCAAATCCAAGATAATCAGATTGGATGTCGAACTAGGCCATAAGTATCATTGACAAGCATATTATTGGATGATAGGTCAATGGACCAACGGTTTGACCCATCGGTTGACCTTGAATGGATGACCCACAATCCATCAGTTTGACACATTCATTGTTTTAGGCAAATTGTTGCTAACTAAATGATATCTTACCCAATTAATTGTTGGTGTAGACAAATTAAAAAAAATCCCATTTCCCTCCATGTTGTATACTATTCCCCCAAGAATCATACTAATCCCACTCTTCCCTCCATGATTCTTTAAGTTTGACTTGAATAGTTGATCCAGAAAGAACAATGTTGAATACATAAAATTTCATCCATGATTGCTTATTTACTTTGGCTTCTACCTTTCACTTGTATTTCCCTTAACTCTCTCTAGATTCCCTCCACGATTTGTTCTACTTCCAATGAAGTTACAAAAGTAGGATTTGAATTTGTAGAGGTAAGAACTAGTAGTGGTTTACTACATTTGATTCATAGATTTAATTTGGGAATTTACAAAACTAAGATTTGACATTTTCATTCGTAAGAAGTAATAGCAGTTTACCATTTGATTTGTAGATTTAGGTTAGAAATCTCTTTGTTAGTCACTAATAGGGTTTCCTTGCTCTCTAAATGTTAGGGATGGAAATCTGCAGCGGTCGAGCAGGGTGATTTTGAAGATATTTTCTATATTCCACTAACCCTCATTCTCAAAAGATTTTCTATATGTGTCTCTTTAGCTCTCTTGTCCCACCTAACATTGTTTATGCTTGTTTTAGGAAAAGAGAATCGAATTGGCCTTTCTCTAACCAGGATGACAACATATAGCATCCCCAAAAAGAGATCCAATCTCAGGTTAGTCTCTATCTATTTATTACTTTTCCAAAAATATGAATTTATATATTCACTAGAAGTTTTAAGTATTGTCATGACTACATGCATTCCCTCCCTTATTGTTAAGGAATGGGGGTATTGGGAGGGAGGGAGAGAGACACATTCTTTGAGCCAACTCCTGAGTTTTAGTAGCATTTGTCCCGATCATAGATTCTATAAGAATACTTGGAATATAAATGGTTTTTTTTTTTTCTATCCAAATTAGATTCTAGTATATCCAATTGATAGATAAGGATGGTTGTGAGTTTAATAGAGCTCTATAATCTGATTTTTACTGTCAACTCATAGTTTCTTCCATATCAAATTTTCATGGTCCAGAGAGACATCATGTATAATTTGTGTTGATTGTTATCCACTTAATAATTTATATTTAATTAGAAAATGTTGTTTTAGATACTATATGCAAACCCCATTTTTGTTGGTTAAATATGAATTTAATTGTTAAAGATATTGAATCCATATGCAAACCCCATTTTAGAAGGGCCAAGAGCAGGGAAAAATAGACATGGGTTTTAGTAGTGAACAATGACTTGAGGGCATGCAATTTAACAATGAAATGGCTCTAAATGGAGCTCAATTAATGGAAGAAAATTCTTAATGGAGCTAACCTCACATAGATGGGAACATGCTTTTTTGAATTGAGGTGAGTCTTCATGTATCATACAATCACACATGCCTATCTATGTTCTAGTACAAATGGCAGTCATGAAATGACTCCTTCCAACATTTACATGATGATTTTTCAGATTCTTGTTTCCTTTCTTGTCAATTTCAGAATAATCTTAAGGAACATTTTTTTTCCTCTTTTCTAGCCAAGAATCTCAAGGAGCTTCGTTCTTATAAAACATGGGCTGATGATTTATAGTGTAATTAGGTGATCAAATTAATAATATTGATCTCGTTCTCACAATTCACAACACATGGTGAGGACTAAAAAATTCCATACATAAAAATCCACTATAGAGTTTAGTTAATTGGTGAGTCGTGTTGTTTCTCTTAATCAGACATATATAGGATTTCTGTATAAGCTGGCATCATGTTGCTCATTAGAAATTGAAATTTGTCAAGTTTAACATGAGAGTGAGCAAAAAAAGGAGAAAAAGATTACATACAAATTTGTTGGTCGATTAACAAATTTCCAGACCTGTTTCGTGTGCCCAAATTTTTGGGCTTGATTACATATTTCCAGACCTACACTATTTGCCCAGGCTAGGCAGGCATCTGGTCATGTTTTCACAAACCATTAGACATTTAACTTGCGGCAGCATCAATTGAAGTCTAAATTAATGTCACGCCCAATTATTGAGGAGTGAGGCACATGGATCTCATCCTATATTTGTAGGGTGGAGACAATCTTCTTATGCTCTCCCCTAGAACCCCATCAAAGTAGATTCAGATGGATGTTCTGTAGGAAACCTAAGACTATAGAGGTAGAGACCTTATTATTACAGGAGTTTTTAGAAATAGGGAGGGTTTCTAACATACTTGCAACTGATAGGTACGAAGATAAATTTCATTCTTTATTAATTTAATAAATTAGTTTGTGTTATTCATTAAAAAATGGGAACCTAAGACTATAGAGGTAGAGACCTTATTATTACAGGAGTCTTTAGAAATAGGGAGGGTTTCTAACATACTTGCAACTGATAGGTACGAAGATAAATTTCATTCTTTATTAATTTAATAAATCAGTTTGTATTATTCATTAAAAAATGGGTTCTTATTATTCATCTAGAGATCAAATTGTTAGTCTCAATGGACTACTAGAATGCATGTATTTATCAAGCTAGTAAAATATCAGCTTCTTATATCATGGATCTATGGATCTAGGGATCCTTGGAGATTATGCTCTCAATTTAAATGTTTCATATGTAGAGAAACCCTTTTCCATTATATTCTTAGACATTATATTGTAGAGCACAAGAACCATCTAATAATGATCTTAGCCAATCTACTACAAGAACTAGTCAACACCAAGCTCAGATTGAAGTATTGAACCAAGACCAAGATCAGATATATTACTGAGAAAATTGAGGGGAAAATAGAAGAAAAACTTGGCTCCAACCTTAAATGTAAGAGGTTATGGTATTAGACAACCACCTTGTGTTAATTCTAGTCTTTTTCATAAAATTCGCTAGAATCAGACAACCCACTTTACTTCAGCATTGTTTAGATTTCAAGTCGGAGAGGCATGATTACTTGATGGATGCTTGAAACAAATTAAAATTGAAAATTTATTATTTGGGAACACATAGGTATTTGGACTACTATATTTTATATATGTAATAAGATTATAAAAACTATATATGAGGACTTCTACTAATGCAAAGTCTTTAGTTTGCATTCAATATAGTGGAACTTTTCAATTTATAGAAAAAAATTAATATCCAATTAAATAAGTTAATTAGCAATTACATCAACTCTTTTTTGATGGCTAGAGGTATCCAATAAAGCTGGTTTCTTCTCTCATGGATTCCATATACATGTGGTCTCTACAAGATATAAGGTTTGAGTATTGAAAGATAATCAACCAATTGTCTGAAATAGACTAGGTGATACTACCATACTTGCAATAGTACAAGGGCTACTATTGGTGCTTCTCATGATATTTCAAGGTTTATAAGTAGCATAAGTTAACCCTAGAAATTTGTTGTCATGATCAAGTTTATTTCAATAATTTAGTAACTTTAGAGATAAGGTTATCTTGGGATTTAAATAGACTCATCTTTGAGCCAGAAAGTATTACATTTTTTTTNGGGGGATTTACCGTATCAATTCCAGAAACTACATCAAATGGTAGTTAATATTATAATAATTTTCTAACATTTTATTATCTTTTATTTGAAGTAATTATTATATATCCTTATTAATTTTTATTTACATAGGTCAACTGATCTATTAAGTAGTTGGGGTTGGCCACAAAAGAGGAAATTTTTACGGTAGTATATGTAGTTAAGATACTATTCTATAGTTGTCTCATGATTTTTTGTAGGTCATAGTTGTCTCATGATTAGATAGGAGATTCCAAACAATATCAAAAAAGAAAAGAAACTAAAGAAATTCCATTTCAGATTTAACTGAAATTGTACCCAACTCATTTTACTGAAAGCAAATAAAGAAGTACCAAAATAAAATAAATCAGTTTTATTAAACGTATTAGAGTGTTAAGGAAATTCATGTAGTGCTGCTGTTGTGAACATTTGCATCAATGCATCTTTAAAAAGGATAATACACTAAATCTACTTCTGTAAATTAAAGGACCTAATCTTTTATTCTTTTTCTATGTAGACCATTAATTGACTTGATTTCAAGTTCACCTAAACAGTTTATACATGGTCCTTTATTTTGATAGTTAACATTCCAAGCATTGATTAAACCAACCATTTTGTGAAAATGCAGGTCATCACGAATGGTACAATGCAAACTGTATTCTAACTAACTAGCTACTGTGGTTTTACAACACAAGGCACGGTTTTAGATATGTGGATGGAGAAATTGGATCAAATTTTTACGTGTTAATTGTATTATTTATATGAAAGTAATTTGGAAATTGTAATATATTTTGAACACATAATTATATATACATTGCATTTAAGATGTAATTTTTATCTTTCATAATATCATACATTTTAATAGAAAATGCATCAATGAGTCTCATATATTGGCATTTCATAGTTAATTGGTCTTTTAACAAAATGTATTATATTATTTGCAATAATTTATTAAATTAATAGCAACAATCAAAATGATCATTGACCATAGTCAATGGTTGTCACCTATTATAATAAATTATTATTTTTTCAACATTTGGCAATAATTGATTAATTGTTGCATATTCAACAACAATTTGCAAGAGTTATTGCTTAAAATATTTATAAGAAACAACCATGCAATTGTTGTTAATGCATATTTGGCAACAATTAACTTAATTGTTGTGTATGGCATTTTAAGGCGATGATTACTTTATTATTGTTAATGCAACAAGAGTTTTTAAAGATTGTTATGTAAAATACTTATAAGAAACAATTGTTTAGTTGTTGTTAATCGTAAATTGGGAACAATTGACATAATTGTTGTTATAGAACTTTAAGACAACAATTGCTTGATTGTTTCCCATTCAACATTAGTTTACAATTGTTGTTGCCTAATTAATATAATTATTAGAAACAACTGTTCAACTATTACAAATTTACAATTGATAACAATTAGCATGATTGTTGTCTATAGTACTATTAGGCAATAATAGGTAATCACTTGTTGTTAAAAGGTCATAGGGGTAATGGTTTTTACAGATTGTTGCTAAAACAAATTTTTTCGAGACAATTGAAATGGATGGTTGTGATTAGAAGCTACCTTAGAAGTTGTGGCAACAGTTGTACTACTAGTTGCTTGATGCTGATCATTTGTTTCTGCCTTGCTTGAGTTGAAGACTGTAATCAATCCCCAATATTCAATCCTAAAAGAAACAAACGGAACATAAATTAAGATATATACAACATAAAACATAAATTATATCAAATTCAGAAATTAATAAAAAATGTTCAACTTTGTTAGGTCCCATCCAAAACATGAAATCCCAAACGTAAATTATATCAAATTCTTATTTACTCTTTAGATGACAGAATCGGACCAAAACATAAGCAATCTCAAACTTATCAGAAATTAATGGGAAATGTTCAACTTTGTTGGGTCCCTTCCAATCTTAATTAGAAATTAATGAACATAAAAGATAAATTTGTCATAATATAGTAATTTACTATTAATTGTATCAAATTTACTTTTGGTGTTTCAACTTTTTAAGCCGAATGGAATTCGTGGCTTTTCTGTCATTGAGCAATGAATTTCTTGATAACAAACACAACAGGTTAATTTTCTAAGCATGTTGTCTCCCGGTAAGGAAATAAAATACTATAATTTAATATATTTTGTTCCTCATAAAGTGGTAATTTATATGGTGATTGTTAAGAGATAGGTGTCCGATCAATATTACTCTATGGGATTATTGTAGGTTGAGATGTATAACAGCCATGGTATATATGAATTTCTTTGTGTTGAGAGCTTGCCATATATCCAAGGATGTTTTTATCTATTTAATTAATCTAGCAAGGGAAGGCTCTAATTAATGGCAGGGTTGTAATCAAATGGGTGTATAATCAGATTAAAATAGCACCCCCATACACAACTCTCTCCTCTTATTTTTCTCCTACCAAGAGACAACTTACTGTGTATTGTTTAGGAGTGATTTATATTTGTTGGGATTTTTGCTAACTTTCTTTTAAAAAAGCAAAAAAAAAAAAAGTGATTTTTTGTTAATGGGGGAGCTTGAAGACTTACAAACCGATATGCTAAAGTTATTATAGGCTGAGCAATCACTTCCAACCCAGAAAACCGGTATGCTAAAGTTAATGGGGGGAATTTCAACTGTAGTGTACACTTCAACCCAGAAAACCATCTTTCTTTCCCTAACAATCCAATGAATAACTACATACAAAATAAAGAAGACAAACTAATGGGTGAGAAAGTGATAGATCGGTGCATGATTCTTTTATCTTTTCTATTATTTTATTCATTCCATTATTTTACCATAGAAATATGAAAGACAAAAGGGTGAAAACTGAAAAGTGAAACCATAAAGTTTAACCCAATATTCCATAAACAAAAGGAAGAAAGAAAATTAGGCGATAGAAACGATACCTTTAAGGCTCTGATGATTTTGCTCAGTATTCAGTAGCCTAGTCAATAGTGCCTTCATTCTTCAATTGGTTAATGTCCCTGGAGGTGCAGAACATATTCATAGAGGATTCGAACGAACATGTATTGAAAGGTAGGAGGGGTCAAGGAGGGCTATGACAAGCTCAATTTCTTCAACATTCAAACGAGCAGGTATTGAAAGGACTTTCCCACTTTTTTCTTAATCTTTCACTTATTTTTTAGGGTTAAAATTTCAAAGATAAAGAGTACCCTCAGATGGGAATAAAACAAGTTAACAACCCTCAGATGGGAATAAGTCTTAACTCTCTATTCTCTAAGGCCTAAGGGTTACTTGGGTAGATATCGGTCTGGGGTAGGGTTCAACAATGGTCAGGCCTGAGCCCAACCTGAAATTTTAAAAAGCTTGAATTTTTAGGCCCAGGCCCGGCCCAAGGATTGAAAAACTAAGCCTAATCCATGTAAATTTTTTATTTGGGCCGGTCCAGGTTCGGGTTGGGCCCGCCCAAATTGCACCCCTAATTTTTGTGAGAGTTGTTTGAAATGTATAAGATAGTAACAATTTGTGAGGGTTTTTACTTTTTTTGTAAAGACAAATTATTACAGAGTTGCATCAGCCCAGATTTCAAAACAATAAAATGATATTAAAAAAATAAAACCAAAACTAAAAGCTATTTTCGTTGATGTTGAATAATTAAACATTTTAATAGAAAAAAGAATAGAATAATATTAAAAAAAAGAAAACCTGAAAGAAAAATATTACAATCAAAAGCCTATACCTGTTCCTCCTTCCTTCGATTAAGTCTAATAGCGGTATTTGTATTTCTTCAATCCCCTCGTTGATATGGCTATTATTTTGTGAATACTGTACACACAATCTAGCCCAATGTGGTGTAGAAGAAAAAGAGCAAATCTAAACGACTCGTCTGGGGTTGGGGATATAAGGGTATTTTTGTAATTTTATTAATGGGGATCCCCATGAGGCTGGGAGTGCTATCCCTATCCCCACTAATGGGGATGAAAATTTCCTCATTCTTGTCTCCACAAGGGAAAAATCGTCCCCATCCCCGTCTCATTCGGGGTAGATCCCCAAAAGGATCGAGGAAATGGGAAAAATTGTTATCCCTAGTTGATGTTTGCTCCAATTCTAACTACCCCTTCTGGAAGTGGAGGATATATCATTCACAGTGATGTTTCCAAGCATGGTTTGGGTTGTATTCTAATGCAACATGGTAGGGTGGTGGCTTATGCTTTAACACAATTAAAACCATATGAGCAGAATTACCCTACTCATGATTTGGAGTTAGTAGTAGTAGCTTTTGCTTTGAAGATATGGAGATACTATTTTGGTGAATGGTGTGAAATATTCATAGACCATAGAAAAGCCCAAAACATTTTTCACTAAAAAAGAATTGAATATGAGACAGAGAAGATGGTTGGAACTAATAGAGGATTATGATTTGATTGTCAACTCCCTTGCAGGGAATGTGAATGTTGTAGTTGATGCTTTAAGTAGAAAAGCAACAAGTAAATTTGATAGCTTCAATTACCACTTAAAGACATACCTTGGAGGATTTTAGGAGGTTATGAATTGATGTATAAATGCATGAACCAAGAGTACTTTTTGGTAAATCTTAGAGTTTAGTTCACATTAATCGAGAGAGTTAAAAGTTGCTTAGGAAAAGGACTATTGCAAAAAATTAGGGGGAAAGTATAAATTGGAGAGCACATTGAATTTCGTATCCACGAGGATGGCACACTAAGATTTTATAAGAAGCTTATAACACGGGATATACAATTCATCTAGGAAGTACTAAAATGTATAGAGATTTGATAGATAACTTTTGGTGGAACAACATGAAAAGAGAGGTAACTCAGTATGTTGTACATTGTTTGGTATGCCAACAAGTGATGGCCGAGAATCAATGGCCCAACTAGGAGATTAGTGGGAAAAAATGCAAACCACCTATTTGTTGGGATGATATGGATGAAAGGAGATTAGTGGACCCCTAAAATTGTACAATAAATGGTGGATAAGATTCATCTAATCAGGGAGAAACTACACACAACACAAAGCATGCAAAAGAGTTATGTTGATAATAGAAGACGAGACTTGGAGTTTTAAGTAGGGGATCATGTGTTCTTGAAGGTGTTTCCTACTAAAGGAGTGATGAGATTTGGGATTTGAGGTAAGTTGAGCCCTAGATATATGGGTCCATTTTAAATTTTGGAGAGAGTTGGTGAAGTGGTGTACTAACTTACTTTGCCTCCACCTTTGCTTGGAGTACATAATGTGTTTCATGTTTCAATGTTGAGGAAATTTATACTAGATCTAGGGCATGTGATAGATTACCCCCTTTACAACATAGAGAGGATCTAACTTATGAGAAGCAATCAATGTAGATTGTAGACATGAAGGAGCAAGTTTTGAGGCACCACACTATTCATATGTTAAGGTCTAATGGAGTAATCACATGAGCAACTTTTGACACGAACTCAAGTATGTAAAGTTTAGAGTACTAAATTTATTTTAAGGGGAAAATGATGCAATACACAAAAGAAAAAAGAAGTAAAAAAAGAGGCAACTAACTAGTAGTGGGAGAAATGGGTTGTGACATGGTTGTAGGAGTTCTTAATATTTTTTATTGCGGGATTATTTAACAAAAATAAAAGAGGTGTTAACAAGGGAAAAAAAATCTAATCTTTTTATAAGTTAATCAAAGAAACAATTTCCTCTTTTCTTTTTTCAGACCTAAGGGAAAGTGAAGACAATCAAGCATTGGAGAATCAAGGTGGGGATTAATCTTAGTGATTCTTTTGCATTAAATCACTCTTTAGGTAAAGTTTATCCTCTCTTGATTTTTTGTTTTTCATTTTTTTTTTGCATATTAAACCTAGAATTAGGGTTTTTTTTTTGTTGGACATTCATTTTTCATCTACTTTCTAGTAGGGAAAATCATTTTGATAGAAACAGAATGTCATTAGAATTTTAATGAATCCAACATCATGTCTTTTGGATTTGTAAAATGAAAATTATATCAAATTTTGGATTGATACATAATAGACATCAGCCAAATTTAGGTTGCCAAAAACCAACCTTCCATAACTTTTATAACTAAATTTTGGTTCTAAATTATAGTTCTCAATGATATATTCAAAATGGTATGTAGAACTCCTTTTTTGGACTTTTTATTGAAAGTTATGATTTTTGGAAGTTGGTATCCTAATTATGTTAAATTTGAGAATTTTGGAGAATTTTAGCGACCAACTGAGTTTAGGTCCTCAAAAAGAGATTGCCTAATGATCTGTTTGCTCAGAAGTGATGTCTAAATTGTAGTATGGCATGAGGTCTTCACGATGATAGGTGGCACTTGCAAAAAGAATAATTGATCCAAAAGTTATGAGTCTTAGTTGATAACCAACTTTAGGCTATTGTAGATTGATCATTTTGTTACATTTCTAAATGAGACTCAATTTTGATTTGTAATATGTTGTGAGAAGTTTATATTGAAATATTAATTTCTTGTTTTAGGTGGTTGGAGTATAAGTTAGATGTGCCAAAATTTGATCCTATATATGTGCAAGCTGAAAACTAGAAATCTAAGAATCTTAGACCTAAGGTAGTAAACTGCCTTAGATTTAGGTAAAACAATACAATAAGCTAGAGACGTATGCATCACGAACTTAGCAATATTAATATTTGATGGTACGTGATCTAGTTACTCCTAGCTGGAGGGCGATCCGAACTCCAAATGGTCGGCGAGCTGGATCAATCTGCAAAACTGTGTATCAGAGAACTCGGGGTAGCTAACCCGACAAGGTTGCTCCGATGCTTAAGTCAATACTTATGTTGTGAATGTGAGCTCCATGCTTGAGAGCTTGAGTGCTAGCGAGTAGAATAATCACGCGTACCTTTGCCTTGAGATTTCGAGTCTTTATATACTAGAGTAGTCGTGGGCCTTACGGAAGAGCTTCGGGTTCTTCGGGCTATGGAGATAAGGTTGGTTCCATTTTTGAAGGAGAGTAGTATGTTGATAAGGTTTATCGTCTACCTCCGATTCAGGCGGAACTGGGATGAGTTCTTATCGTGATCTTGGGAAATTTGGGATCTGTTGGCTCATCGTGACCTCAAGAGAATTGGGATCTGTTGGGGAGGCCTTTGGAGTCAGTTATGCGGCGCTTCAGATCATTAGCTCCGAGCTGGAAATTCAGTTCTTTAGTCCTAAACTGGATTGGGTGTCGGGGTGCCTCTACACCAAGGCGGATTTTGGGCTGAGGTGGTTGAATACCCGAACTGTGAATGTTGCAAACTGGGCTTGCCTGGCTGAGTTGTTATCCTTCGATCAGATTGCGCCTACATGTCCCCTTCTTGCTAGGTCGTGCCAAATCACCCTTCATCAATATTGAAATTGGTGGTAACATTAAACCATTGATTTATAGGCTTTTGGATATATTGCGACTTACTTTTTTTGGTGCTTTGGATTCAACATGTTGGGTAAGTGAAGTTTCATCTTCCATTTATTTTATCATCATCATTTTTGGTCTTAAATTAAATTAACAAATGATTTCTTGGTTATATATGTGTATTGTCTTCATGTTTACTTGAATTAGAATTCAAGCAAGTGATATTTAGGATATTATGAATTCAGAATATAAGTGTTTTTTTTTTTACTATTGTGGTACGTTGATACATATTTCAAAAGCTTGTTTAACACTTTGTTATTGCTTAAAATAATCAATGATTTTTTTTTTTATAAAAAAAGTTATTCTTTATTTAGTTATATTATTATTGTTGTTAAATTTGTCTTGTAAGACTTATGTTTAGATTGATGTATCTATCATATTTTAATGATATGTGATTATGTTTCAGACCCCATCATTAGGGATGAATACGATGGCATCTTAAACTAGTCTATTTTGAATTTAGGCCCTCACTACAAGGAATATATGTGGTCCCTTTCACTAGGGTGAAAGTGATCACAGTCTACCTTTATTAAACTGTTATGTGACTTTAAATTTGAATTTGAATATATTGATATCAACCACCACATGTGTTCCATCCAGCTTGTTCTTATGATATTGTAAATTGTTAAAAATTTTGATTTATGAGTATGTGATTATTTTTCTCTAAAACATATTAATTTGTCTTAAAGCCTATCTTATGAATTTTGGGGAATATGTGAATTGTATGATTTTTTTCTTATCCTAGGCTTGGTGCAACTAGGGAGATGGAATATTACTTATTGAGAGTTAAACTCATTCATTCTTAAATTTCTTATTTTCATATACTGAGGAAGAATAGCTTTTTGTATGGGCTTGCTTGAGAGAGAGAGAACCAATGCCTTTCAGCCCATGCCAGATAGGGTTCACGGGGTAATAGATCCACACAAATTCGTTACCAATTGGGCTAATGGGAGCAGCAGGGTTGAGAGCCAAAAGCAGCAAATTGACTTAGAGCTGTCAATGGGTCAAGTCTAGTTTGGGGTAGGGTAGATCAGTCCCAACCAGATGATTAACCAAGAACTAAACCAATTATTAATCTGGATAATTGGGTCTGATCTTATTAGAGACAATTATACTTGGCATATCAGGCCCAGCTATACTTGGGATCTGTAATTACCTATGATAATAAGAACTTGGAACTTCATTTTTGATAATATAGCATCATTAAAAATGACAATAAATAGTGAACTGTTACTGCATTATAAAACAAGTATTTTAACCAAAATTATATTATATATTGTCAATGGAATTTATAATTTTAGACATAAAATATAACAAAATTTACAAGAAAAAAATCAAGAAACCTTTATATATTATTAACTATATATTTGATTCTAGTCTTAATTTGTTCAGAACAGCAGTAACCAGCCCCAACCCAATTATTAATCAGGACACAAACTAGTCAGAACTAACATAGTTTGGTTCAATTGGGAAAATCCACCCATTGACAGCTCTAAATTGACTGACTATATTCACACTTGATTACTTAATATTTAGGTTATGCTTGCACTGGACTCAAATATCATTTTCAATCATGAATTAAAGTAAGAATATATTAGAATAATTTATTGTACTGATAAAATAAATTAAAAATAATTCTGATATAAAAAAAATGCATGTTTACTGAAAAACTGATAACCAATCAATGGTATGATAGAAGTGGTAACCAATCAATTAGTAGAGGGGTTCTGATTGGTCAGGTCAGAGTTCTTCCTGTATCATACCCCTCTGGCATCATAAAAATTGAGCAAGACTAAAATCATCTAAAATAACTTAGGGGGTGTTCCACAATGTGAGTAGTTTTGTTTTCTAAAACATAACTGCCATATCCGAAAAATAAACATTACATATACATTTTTGCTGATGTGGCAATTTAGTAAAGATATAACACTGAAACCAGATTTGTTAATAAATAAATGTTGACATTATGTAAATATAAGCACATATTTTATAATAATATCTAATTTGGATCAAGTAGGATGGTTCCATATTTTGTTCAATTATAAAGCATATTGAATTTGACTGTTCCATTGTGTCCTGAATAACCAGGGTTTAAATCTTGGAAACAGCCTCGCTGTACATCTGTCCCTCTCCAGACCCCGCATTGGTAGGAGCCTAGTGCAGTAGACTGCCCTTTATTGAATTTGGATAGCCTTAAATACTTGGATCAAGTAGGATGGCCATTGTTAGGCTACACCATTTTGCAGTTGTATATTTATTAGTTGTGCATAGACACTATCAGGCCTAAGAATGAGAGTCTCATGGCTACCAGTTTCAACCACCTTCCCATGTTTCAGAACAGCAATATTGTCTGCATTGTGGATGGTCGATAGCCTATGTGCTACCAAAATTGTAGTCCGCCCTTCCATCAACCTATCAAGAGCCTCTTGAACAACCCTCTCGGAGGCTGTATCCAATGCACTGGTGGCCTCATCCAAAAGAAGAATGGCTGGGTCTTTTAATATTGCTCGTGCAATGGCTACCCTCTGTTTCTGTCCTCCTGATAGCTGTATTCCACGCTCCCCCACATGTGTTTGATACCCATCAGGCATTCTACTTATGAATCCATGAGCATTTGCTGCTTTTGCAGCATTCATAATCTCAATTTCTGATGCATTCTCTTTTCCATACTTGATGTTCTCATAGATTGTGGTAGAGAACAATGCTGGCTCCTGTTGAACTAGACCCATCTTCATCCTCAATCCCTTCAAGTTTAAACCTCTAATATCACGCCCATCAATCAGAATAACCCCTGAAATGGGGTCATAGAATCTCAATATGAGTGAAATCACAGAGCTCTTTCCTGATCCACTCTGTCCAACTAGTGCAAGGCTGCATCCTGACGGTACCTGTAAATTAAAGTCATCCAAGACGAGAATGTCAGGCCTTGTGGGGTACTTGAAGCTGACATTCCTGAACTCTATGAGCCCGTTCACTTGTGTTACTGCCTCAGATGTTGAACTGTTTGCGTCTATGGCTGTTTCTCTTTGGAGTATATTGAAAACTGAACCAAGTGCCTGTGATCCCTTTACAACCTGAGGTGCAAGAGCAAATGTCTCTGCTATTGAGAATGCAGTGACGAGCAATACCATGAAGCACTTGATAACATCTCCGAAGCTTGAGTGTTTGTGCTTGATGAGAAGTGATGCATACCAAAGTGCAAGAGCATATGAACAGAAGGCAAAGAACAATGTCAGACCATAACAGACACCTGATATATGCCCACGCAAGAGTGACTGCTTTTTTGATTGGCTGAGTTCATGGATGAACTGCCTTACTACATGGTCCTCGGCACCAAAAGCTGCTACAGTGCGGATGTTGGTGATTGCTTCACGTACCACAACAATGTCTTGAGAGTAGGCACGGTTATAATCTCCTCCAAACCCCCTCAGAAATAATTGCTGCAGATACAAAGAAAGCAGAACTGGCTTAGTTACCCACATCTTGGTGGGAGGAGGAGGTTGGTTTGGATATTTGAGACCTACCTCAGCTAAGGAGGAGCTGATGAGGAAGGGGTAAGTGGCAACCATGACAGCTGCCAGGCGCCAACTAAGTGTGAATGAAATAGCAAATGCTGTCACTGTGAGTGCTACATTCTGCAGGATCGTCGACAGTCGGTCAGCAATGGCAGCTCTTACTAATGTAGCATCCACTGCTAAACTTGTGGTAAGAGACCCGGTACTGTTCTCATCCAAATCAAACCACCCAATCTCATTACGCAGGATAGCTGTGTGGTTTAGTTTAAAAACCATAAGCAATACAAATAGATTGCATCACAAAAAATCTTAAAAGACATATTTGAGTAATTTAGGACTCTTATTTGCAGAGTTATATTTGAAGTTTGTGAGAAAAGCGAAGCACCTGAAAACATCAAGAAGCGAATGCGAGATGTTATCTGTTCTCCCATCAAAGTATAGAAGTAGTGCTGCAACAGATATATAGGTACAGTAATAGCACCTACTCCAATCATTATGAGGCACACCCGTCGAACTTCATGTTTGATATGTAAGTCATCATCAGAAGTATACACAGCTAACATGTGTGTGATCCCAAATGCAAACAGAGGAGCTTCCATTCCAGCCAAAACAGCACCCACTGACCCAAGTAATGCATATGGCCACTCAGGTGCATTCAGTTTAACCAATTTCCAAATTGAAGGTGTTGGAGCCAGCTCTTGTTTAACCATATGCAACCCTTTTCTGTCAATTGACATGGTCCTCTGATGATGGATTTGCATTCTGGGGATTTCTGAAATGGTTGAAGTTCCAGAAGATTCAATCCAACTCCCTTTGCTTGGGTTTTCTATGTTTCCCAACTTCTGCAAGTTCACCAGATTTGCATACTCTCCATCTGCCCCCTTGGACATCAGTTCTATGTGAGTCCCACTTTCAACAATCTTTCCGTTCTTCAATACAATGATTTTATTAACATCACGGATAGTAGATAATCTGTGGGCAACAATAATTGTTGTCCGTTCTGACATGATTTTGTTGAGTGCCTGTTGAACAATGAGCTCAGATTCTGTGTCAAGAGCACTTGTGGCCTCATCTAGAAGTAGAATCTTTGGGTTTCTCAGCACTGCTCTTGCAATGGAAATTCGTTGTTTCTGCCCACCAGAAAGCTGAGCTCCACCTTCTCCTACCTTAAGAAATACTCAAATATTAGCATCTACACATGGACTGAAGAATTATGCTAAACAGTTCGATAACTGCAATTATTTATGAGTGCATATCTATTAAAGAGATGATTGGAAATTAGTACCAATGATCATATCTGATTAAGAAATGATTGTATATTTGATCTTAGCAACATGATAAGTTACTTGGTCTTGCATGTCCAGCAGTTGAAATATTTTATTAAGATATTTATTATGATAAAACTTCACTTGTACCAAGGATTTAGACACAAAAAATTCAAATCTAGAGTTCATTTTTGGGTTTGTGCATTACAGTGTGTCAGCACCCAATTTTTGTTTGGTCACCTCTCTCATCCACTCCTGGCACTAGATGCCCGATCATAGTCCACCATTGTCTGAAGAACATATCAAACCCTTAAAAGACCAAATTTCGACTCAAACACCCTCAAATCCATTGTTAAAACTACAACATTCCCTTATGACGGTCACGATTGCGCCCCATCACCACACTTATCACACGATCAGACCCCCATAATATAAAACAAAACCTATAAACATCCAATCACACCAAATTTCAGCCATAAATTCCTTGATTTCGCCATCCACCCATCAAAGATTCCATCTTGACGAATAAGACATTATGACTAAAACCCACAATCCAAATACCCTAGACATGATCAAAACCTCCATCAACCACCCGTTCAACCATTCGTCAAATTTCAAATCTCAAAATGACCATTTTGCCTTTCATTTAAAAAGATTCTAAATAAACCATTCTTGTTGCCTTTCAACTCTCCAAATTTAAGATCTCTGTCATAACATATAATCCAACACCTCCAAACCCGTCAAAACCTCCATTAACCCCCCAATCACCCATCCATTGAATTTCAGACAAAAAAATCCCTTTTTTTCCCCTTCCATGAAAAAGATTTCGATTTAAGCCTTCTCATCAATCGCTACTTCCAAAATTACAGATAAGTATCATGACACTTCTTCCAAGGCCCCTAAACCTTACCAAAACATTAATTCCTCAACCTCCCAATCATCACCCATCCACCGAATTTTAGACCTAAAACTCCCATTCTGCCCTTCCTACGGAAAAGATTCTAGTTCGAGCTTTTTCATTGATCGGACCACCCTGTACCTCAAATTCCCTCGATTTGAACACATTTGAACCGATCAAATCTTATCAATTCATCCAAGACATTCAGAAATCTGATCTTGAAAAACTTCATCTCAAAATTCCTTGATCTGCCCATCCATTAGATGAAGATTCCATTTCGGGCTTTCTCGTGTGTCAGATTGCTCGTATCACAAATTCCCACGATCCGAACACATTTGAACCGATCAAGCCCCGCCAATTTGTCCAAGCCCATTAGAAACACCATCATGTCAAATTTCATCTCAAAATTCATCTATCAAATAAAGATTCCATTTTGGACGTTTTAATCGGTCAAATCACCCGTACCTCTTATTTCCCCAATGTAAGAACACCTAAGCCGATCAAACCCCGCAAATTCATCCAATCCCCTCAGAAACCATATTCTGTTAAATTTCAACTTAAAATTTCTCAGTTTACCCCTCCATCAAATCAAGATTCCATTTTGGATTTTTTCGTCAATCATGCTCGTACCTCAAGTTCCCTTATCCAAGCACAATTAGGCCAATTTTACCCCACCAATCGATCCGGATTGCCCAAAACCCTAACCTGTAAAATTTCATAAAAAAATATCTATATTTACATCTTTTCTAATCGATTTTACAAAGATACCCCTAAATTTTCCAAAATTACGAAATTGCCATTACGCCCTAAGGCCAACCCAAACATTTTTGCGGGGGATCCGGAAACTGTTCATCTTCCCCGACAGAACACCTGAGCGGCGACTCCTTCTTCCCCGACCTCTTCTAATTCTCTCATTTCTCTCTCCCTTTCTCTCATTGTCTCTATCTCTCCACCAACACAAGGACCAGAAATCTACTGTTCACCTCCTTTCACCTCTCGACACAGCGGCGGTACCCAGTTTTACTGTTCATTGTCTTCCCCATCGTGACACCGAGCAAGGCGGCGGCAACCTTTACTCCCTCCAGTTTATCCTCCCCTCTTTTCTGATCTCTCTCTATCTTCTTCTCTCCCTCTCTCGTCATGCTCTCAGCCTACCTAGCAACCTCCTCTGTTCACCGTCCTTGAGAACCGGCAGCATTAGAGCTCTGTTCTCGTATATTTTATTGGTTGGTTCCCTACCATTCGTTATCTCCCCACCTCACCTCTGTTTCCTTGTCTTCCTCAACCTTTCCAGCTCCCAACCTCCATTTACCCTCCTCTCACTTCCTTTCTTCTCTCCGGTCGTCCATTCCTTCTCTATGACGACCTTGTCATGTTCGTCCTTATTATTGGCTCGTTGTTTTTCGTGGAATACGCTGGTGTTTTCTCCTCTTAGTAGAAAGAAGGGTATGCAACTATGAGTCGACACAGTTGAAGGGTTACAGCAGCATCCCACTATGCTCGAAGCTGGTTGCTAAGCATGTGCCCGTTGCGGTTGCAGTCTGGTAGAAAACACCAAGTTAATGGTCGTAGTCCCATTGCAGCTACCATTCCTTCTTCAAGGCTATTTATCCTAGTTCGATCGGACCTGCCCTGTTCAGAATGGCATTGCATTATTGAGTGATACTTGTCCACTCCCACTCTGCCACTGTATCTAACTCTGAACAGAGCAGCCACTGCTTCGATTGCCGCCATTAAATCTGTTCGGCACACCAGTCATCAAATCCATGCATCGGATCACCAAACTCTTCGGAAGCTGCCATTATAATCAGTCAATCAAGCGTCGTTGATCTATTGAAGACAATATCAATTGTTTGAACTTGTCGTTATTCTTGTATTTTGTCTTGAAAATCATTCTTTTTTTTTTTGTTTTTTGCTCACTGAGTTTTTAATTTCGTATCAGCCATTAAACCTTTCTTATACTTTTCTTATTTTCTTGGTTATTTCCTTTCAAATAGTGAATCCACGTGTTTTTGTCTTCAGGTTTTTCCTTTCCTTTTTTTGGTTCTAGCTCTCATTAATTCTTATTATTTTGAATTGCTGTTGCTATTTGCAAATCCATAATTCTCAGTTTTTTGTTGAACATCTTCTATTAAAATAAGTGGTTTCATTTTCTTTTTATTTTGTCTTTGCAATCATTCCTTGGAGCATCAAATAGGATTAGATTAGTTTATTTTGCTTAGCTTATCTTGTTAAATGGTTAGAAACGTAGCAGAAATTTGCACTTTTGTTTTGTTTTATTTTTCTATTTTGTTTACCTCTAAATAATTCTGTTTTAAGGCCTTCCTCGTAATGGCTGAATATGGATAATCTTTCTTATGACTTATTTATTTTTCTATTTTTCTATTTTTCACTTTTGTTTTAAGGCCTTTCTGTTTTAAGGCCTTCCTCGTAATAGCAGAAATTTGCACTTTTGTTTATTTTTCTATTTTTCTATTTTGTTTACCTCTAAATAATTATCATGGCTAATATGGATAATCTTTCTTATGACTTATTTACATGATGCTTGCTTAATATATTAGGTAATGATGGTCTCATAAATTATTATTATTATTATTATTATTTATATATATATATATATATTATGTTTAGGATGCTAGTCAATTTTGATCACAGTATCACACTTTATCAAATGATCCCTGTCCTTTTTCTCTAAACAGTGTCCACTCTTTTCTAATAAAATGTTCCCTTCTTGATGCCAAGCTTCATTTTGTGTTCACTTCAAATGATATGAATAATTATCTTTTTATCATAATTAATTTTATAGCTCTTTTCTCTTAGGGTAAGTAAGAAATTTCTTACTCGGTATCATAGGATCCTCATTTCAACATGCTTCCTTATTTTGATACATCATTTTCAGTTTAGTTTCCTATGCGTACAACATTTTGGCTCATGCATCACTTAGTTAATCGAGGTAGCTTAATGTTGTTTCTTATTACATTGCATTTCTGCATGACTTTAATCCTTTCTCCTTTGACAATGGTCATTATCTTCCTAATGTATCGGTACCCCATCCAAGTCTTACCCAGGAGGCCCATCACTCCCAATACATTCCCAATGATGGGTGGCGACTCTAAATCAACCCAAGTGAACCATTTTCCAACGCTCACACAGTGGTAACTGTTCAAATAGGGAGGTTGAAAGAGTGTTTGGTTGGTAGTACAAGATTTTGCATAGCCATAGGATACACTGGTTTTGAGTTGGAGAGCAACCTGAGACTTCTGATTCATACAATGAAAGGGAGGTGCAAGGTATACCATTTACTAAGAAATGCAAGATATATGTACCAACCTGTGTATGATAACCGTCAGGCAGACCTTGTATGAAGGAATGTGCATTTGCAGCTTTGGATGCTTCTATAATCTGCTCCATTTCTGCATCTACTTTGCCATACATAATGTTCCCAGCTATTGACATTGCAAACAGTGCTGGTTCTTGATTAACCAGACCCATCTGTTTGCGTAGCCACTTTAATTGAAGACTCTTCAAATCATGTCCATCCAACAGTATTTTACCTAGTGAATATCAATATGTAAATCACAAGCAAGAATACAAGATCAACATGATTTATAGTTGGAAAGTCCAGTAGCCAACTCACAACTTGGCTGAGTCACATTGTTTCACAAGCCTACAGATTCAGGAAATCAGGTGAATCTGCTTGGCTTAGAAACATCAAGCCTTGGCCAATTTTTATGGCATACCACTGTCAATCCAGGGTAGTCTAGCTACAAGATAGCGTTGTATGTGTCTGTGCATATGTGCTTGTGCAGCATGTATGTTTCTGTCTGTTGTGTCTTGTGTGCTTTTGTATTTCCAACATGGACATACATGTATGTATATATGTATGGCAAACATGCAAACATAAGGTTGACAGCCACATGAAACAAACAGGAAATAAAAGAATATGAAGAACAGGTATGTAACAGACAAGGGTTATGTGCTTTGGAAATAAAAGAATATGACTACATCTGTGGGCAAAGATGATCCAAATAAGTTCATTACATGAAGGTTCTCTGCACAAAATAAAGATTGGACTCAGGATTAGATCGGCAATTGTATTGAGGAATCGATCAGCTCTAGTCCTCCCACCAAAGAAAGCATTGTTACTCTAGAAAGAGTTACTACCAAAGATGGACCAGCTGCTATAGAAAGGGTTCCTACCAAAGATGGAGCAGTTACTATAGAGAGACCAATCAGAGTAAAAAGGAAACTTTCTTCTAGAGTAACGATGCTTTCTTTGGTAGGAGGACTAGAGCTCTGTTTGGTAGGACTAGAGCTGGTTGATTCCAAAGTGTCATTAAATAAGCATAGTTGCTGCCATCTGCTGAATAACTAAACAAAATAGATAAACCTTTCTCTTTATCTTAGGCTGATAGGTCTATTATAGGTTTCTCACTGAAAATAAAAGAAAAAAAAATTGTGGTTTTACATAGAAACATAGTATACCCAAGAACCTCATCCTCCCAGCCATTATACTTACATAGAGAGATTCATGATTTTAACTCATAGGGCAAATATTTCCAACAACAACATTCATCTTATTCTTGGCATCTAGATACCTGATGTGGGGTCATAGAATCTTTCCATCATGGAAATGATAGTGCTCTTCCCTGATCCACTTTGGCCAACAAGTGCAAAATTCTGCCCAGCATGGATGGTGAAGCTAAGATCTTCAAAGACCTTATTTGGTCGGGAAGGGTAGGAGAAAGAGACTTCAGAGAATTCAATTTTCCCAGACACATCAGGTAAAATTATTCCATTATCCATCTGTTGAGAAGAACTGGAATCTGTTTGAATCATACTAATGATATTACTTGTAGCAGCCCGTCCTTTACCAATGGCACCAAGGCTTGGAGCAGCTTGGCCTAGAGCACTACAAACACTCTCTTTAATAAGATAACTTCATGAAGAATGATAAACTTCAAAACAAGTTGTTGTAAATCTGGAGTGTGCTTACAGTCCACTAAATATAACATTGAGAATTGTTGAAAATGCTTTGCCACCATCTGTATCCCTATGCCTGACAAGAATGCTGGCATACCAGAGAAGTAATGCCCAAGAACAAAACAACAGGCCATATATGGATCCAATACCCACTCCTTTTACAATTCCACTCTTCTTCCCCAAATTGAGAGCTTTTGTGAGTGACCTGGAATATTTTTCAATTGCTTTGTCCTCCCCCACGAAAGAATACACTGTACGAACCTGTGAAATAATCTGATGCATGGA
This sequence comes from Nelumbo nucifera, assembly GCF_000365185.1. Next base: position 1,166,738 of record NW_010729120.1, on the reverse strand, counting down.
AAGAGAAAATTCTATCAATTCAATGCATATGAAACAAGATTTGAAGACTAAAAAGTTTAGTTAACTTCATGGTCCACTAATTGGAACTTAATTGATGCTATCTGGCTTTCACATATGCTAAAATAATCTTTTCAACCATATACAGCAGGATTTGTATTCTTGTCATAACCCTCCAACATAGACTAAAAGGGAAGCAGATAATTTCCTACTGAAGAGTTCTGTTCACCTCCAACGGGATTTGTAGTGTCACCATGCAATTTTAAACTTTGAAGGCAATATCTATACAGGACCACATTAGTGTCACCATGCAATTTTACCTCTTCTGCATCCTTCCCAGCTTCAGCATAAGCAGCCTCACCTTTTCTTGACAAGGTTGACATGATTATTGCATACCCTCCACCAGCAATAACTATCAATGGAACAACAGCCAAGATGACAAGTGAAAGCTGCCATACTGTTGTAAATCCTATAACAATGCCAACACAGAACTGAGCAAGATATCGCAAAGCATGACCTGTCTGCATTTAGATTAAAAGGAGAAAGGAAACACAATATCAGTGGTCTTATTCAGACTCCAGATCATTTGGTCATCCACCAGTTTCCCTATATATATATATATATATATATATATGTATACACATTCAGCTATGTACCTTATCACCTATGGCATCCTGCACGAGTATAGCATCACTTGAGATACAAAATATGATGTTTTCATCCCTGGCTTCTCTATCAAAGAAGTCAATATCTCGTTTCAAGACAGATTGAAGATATTTCAATCTCAAACAAGCCGCCTGTCTCTCTCCTGTTTGCATCCAGAATGCAATACCTGAGATCCATATAGGAAAGGTTTTAATACAACCAGAGGTAAGAGGAAATTCCTTCATGGCCCCAAGGGCAAGATATAAACTTCTGTAAGTATTCTCAAAGAACCATTCAACCTAAAAGCTTAAGCTGTTAGGTGAGGTCCTTGAATAGGTTTTTATTCTCTAACATGCCCTTTCACACGAAAGCCCATGGGGCTTGAAGCGTATACAAGCACAGACCCACCCATACCTTGGGTTGAAACTTAATTAATTATAATGGAGGCCACAAGAGTGGAACACTAGACCACTTGGTCAAAGTGGCTTTGATACCATCTCAAAGAACCATTCAACCTAAAAGCTTAAGCTGTTAGGTGAGGTCCTTGAATAGGTTTTTATTCTATAACAAGTATCCCATTACCTGACTTAGTATATAAACTGAACGATAACAGGAGATAAAGTGATGAAAGCATAGAGGTATATAAAGCTAGAAAAGTAAATATTAGGACGTACCCATCCATGCCGAAGCGAAGACAAGGACTCCCAAGTAAACAAAGTGCAAAGCTTCCTGCAATAGAAAGAAATATTCCATTATGAAATTGTTTGTCCACGACGCAGAAAATATTGAAACCCAACACAGAGAAACAGAAATAAGCACTGAATAAACCACAGCACATGCTTTTTTTTTTCCAGAAGAACTAATAAAACTTATAATGAAGGAATGAATGACAGACACAGAGTAATCTGTTTTTGTAATGTGGAGGTTCTGGATAAGGAAAACAATGACAATTGATCAACAAACCCCAAATGATATACCATTCTCAGACTGTTAAAGAAATGGACAACACTGGTAGAAGTGCTGCCCCAACATGGATGGTATCATGGTAAGGCGTGACATCCATGAAATAGTAGACTCAGAAGCAGGCCTAACATTTGGTTTCCATTGCTGGATTGCTGATCCTGATAAGCAATTATGTTGCACCCCATGACAACGATAGATAATGCTATCCCTAACAAATATGGTCTTATAGAATTAGATCATGTTGATGATGATAATAATTGAAAATTCACTCGAGTTGATTACAATGTGTTACGATCCATTAGTCCCACATCGGTAGTATGGGATGCTGTTGTGGGGTGTATACGTGTCTGGATTCCCTCCCTCTAACAGCTAGTTTTTAGGGGTGAGTAATGAGTTCTCCTAAGACACATAACAGATGATATCAGAGCCTATACTATGCCTCCTAGTTGCAGCGGCATAGGTGGTGACTTCGGTATTGCAGTGTTCGCCGGGACTAAGTGGACTAATGCTCCCACATCGGTAGTATGGGATGCTGTTGTGGGGTGCATATGTGTCTGATTCCCTCCCTCTAACAGCTAGCTTTTAGGGGTGAGTTCTCCTACGACACATATGGTAACTAAAGAAAGTGTAGAATGGTTGGGGGGTTAAGGTTGAGTTGAGAAAGAAGTGCGGGGTAGTGTACCTGTGAGATCTCAGAAGTTAATCTGTGGGGATCCTTAGCAATAGAATCCAAAGAGTTTATGAGGCGACCAAAGAAAACGAAGAACAGAGGGAGTGCTGCGCCATGAATAATGGACCCAATGGTGGCCAAGAACATCAAGAAATAATCAAACGTATCAGCGAAAGCGAACAGGCCGAAGAGTGAAACTTTGGGGTTGGTGCTCGAACTGAATTCGGTGTCAGTTTTTTGCTGTGGGTTGCCGTTGAGGACCACAATCGAGGGGATCTCTACTTCTTCCATAGTAAATTACTAAATGTCAATGTAAAGTTGCAGAGAGAGAGAGAGAGAGAGAGAGAGAGAGAGAGAAGTAGCAGAAGACAAAAGCAGCTTCGGTCATGAAGCATCAGGGGTGTCGTTATGTTATGAGTTCTCCGGCTTCCGGCAGATAAATGGGTAGGTTGCAGTTGCAGTCTTGCAGAGACGGATGCATTTACGAGACGCATGTGCATTAAATTGTGGCGAAGACACAATCGCCAAATGAAAGATGGTGGTGTCACTGCCACCGGGAGTGGGAGTGGTCACAAACTCACAATCATAAGTTCACAATTTACAACTCATCATCATCCATCATCCACCTAAGTCCTAACTTTATGGGCCTGAGGTCGCAATCGCCTATATGAATCCTGTTTCGCGCCATATCCATCATTAAATTTAGTTCGCATCAGTTACCAACACACAGTCACACAGTGCCAACAACGATCAGAAATTAGAAATATCTCCCCATGAAATGATAAAAAGGAGATATTCCAGTGTGAGGCTGCACGCTGTAGTGGACTGTTGGGACACGTTGGTAGCGTTAAGTAGGTAGGGGAAGACCCAATTTATTATGTTTTTAACCCAGCCTTTACTAAGTAACCATATAGATATGGTTTGGTCCCCCCCACCCCCACCCCCATCAATATACTTGGCTCCGCCATTGCAAATGGGAGTTCGGCAGGGCAAAGCCCATTCGAGCAGTATTTATTGCCTTGCATTGAGAATATCTCCTTACTTATATGTTTTATTATATGGGGAGATATTCCCAATGCAAGATTGCAAAAGGCTGTTTGAACACTGTGGGCATAGGTTTGTCCTGATGGACACCGATCTCTGAAAATGGAGTTTAGATCTATGCCTCACAACGTCCCACAGCACATCCTTGTTGTGTATTGAGAACATCTCCCAATGATGACATCATCGGTTCTGGTACTATCATCGGGAGATGTTCCCAATATACAATAGGGATGTGATGTGGGACGTTGTGGGATGCCCCCTTGTGGGGTGCAGATGTGAAATCCTACAAATGATAAATTGAAGTATGATAGTGGTGTGAAATTACCTTCAAAATTGATTGTAAAGTGTAAACTACAAAATAGCAAGACGAATGTTGTATAGAATATGAACAAGATGAGTTGTGCCATTTGGGGGGCGTTCCACAACATGAATGTTTTTGTTTTCATTTGTTTTTGGAATTGCCACATCAGCAAAAACAAAAACAAAAACAAAAACAGGTTCTTGAACTCTATTTTTTGTTTTCAAAAGGAAAAAGAAGTTGGTTTTGTTTCAAAAAAACAATACATGTTTTTGGAACCAACAAAATATTGGTTTTTAAAACAAAAACAAATTTGTTAGTATAGAAATCATATGATTCATCGAACATGAAGTTGAATAATTAGACAGAAATATGTTTTTGAAACTAGATTCAAGAACATGTTTTTGGTTTTAGTTTTAAAAACAAAAACCACAACCGAGAACATGTTTTTTTTTTGTGTTTTTGTTTTGAGAAACAATCTATTTTCAAACCACATGATTTTGATTTGTTTTTAGAACCGGCAATAAGAAAAACAATTTACATTGTAGAACACCCCCTTGGTCACTTTCCTAAGCTCAGTTTGGAAGGAGTACAAATACAAATATGTACATACAATACATACAAAATAATATAAAACGTAAGGTTTTGTACTCTACAAATTTGTATTTATACTCTTTCCAAACCGAGCTTTAAAACTGTGTTTACCCTTTATAGTACAACCGAGATTTACAAATAAGCTTCCAAGATGAAACAGTCACTTTTGATAGATGTGCATTAATTTGCTTAAAGATGCTCATAATTGATGAACATAAAATAATCGAATACTCTTATAGCAATCTATGTTATCAGGTTGACTAATATTCTATTTATAGAAAGTTTTGAGACATCCGAATGGGATACTTTATATGAATCTTGTTTCACGCCATATCCATCATTAAATCATTTCTTATTTCCTTCACCCTCTAACAAATCACTTATGCTATGTTTGGTTTGAAGGAAAAAAGTAGGAAAAGAAAAGAAAATGTACAAAAATCAATACAAGGATTGTAAAAGTTTCCTTTCCCTTCACTTTCCTTCAAACCAAACATAATATTAATGATCATAATTACAAAATGAAAAACTTATTATAAAAAGCAGAAATACAAAATTGAACAGTAGCAAGCATAATAACCTTCGCGATCAAAATTCAAAGTGTGTATTATTGGGAGACAACTAGACAAGTGAGAATGAAGGTTGGGAATTGGGTTGATAAAATATTCATTTGGGTTCGTGAATCTTAATAGTTGGAATGATTGGATGTGCAAACGACACGTAGAACAGATGTTGAGGAAATGGAGAGATGCCAACATTAATTACAGCCCAGAAGTTGATCAGTTCCCAAATTGTAGAGTGATGAAATCCTCTCACATGGAGTGTTGAATCTCTGACGCAGATCGCTTTTAGTAAGGTAGGTATTCTGGGCACTGCATCTAGTTACGCCCATGCTTTAGTTTTTATTTAAAATAAATTAACATGTAATTACTAATTTATCCATTCTCATATATTTCCAGAAATTTTCTTAACAGAATAGGATGTTGGCCCCAACCAAGGTTTAAAGTATCATTACGTATCAATCCGTATTGGCTGATAAGTATCGTTCTAGGACCCTTCCGATATACCCCTACAGGGTGTATCGGGGGTCTGACCGGTTCAGGGGATGGAAGGGTCCTAGACCGGCTCCCCTGAACCAGTTTTGAAAAAAAAAAAATAAAAAAAGGTAAAACAATGAGTATCGAAATGCCCGATATATCCCTACCGGCGTATTGATATTTTGAACCTTACCCCCAACAACTAAAGTTTTTCCGTCTCATCACCCTTTAATGTTCTTAATTGCTGTTTTAACATTTATGCGGCACCACCAAAGCTGGTTCACTGTTTTAGCATTCATGGTCCCCGCCCCTAACTAGTCCATGTTGCCATTCATGGGTAACTTGGTAATTTTACTCATTATTAAAAATTTTGTTTGTGGGTCGGAGGGCAAACTGGCAAAGCATTAATTACCACACAGCCCCCCCCCCCTCCCTAAACATTTGGTATTGACCCAAAAATAAAAAATTGGGCACATCTCTAGTCTTTTATATTAATCATGTTAAAGAAAAATAAGTGTGATAAGTAATACTTATTCTTATTGATGGTAGAATAAAATATAAATTTAAAACTAATATATGGTGGCGGCTTGGTGGGTTAATAATTCAACCTTTTGAGTCAAATGTATCAATCATTGATATCATTGTCAAGGATTAAGGTATCAATATGATACTCCTGATATGGGGCATATTGTATCTGTATCCATGATCATGAATATGGGATACGTCACAACTGGATACGGTATGATATGCACTGATACAGAGGCATATCTGCACCTAGTTTGACAAAACTATATATTGACTACATTTGGATTGTTTTTCATCTTTAATAAAAATTAAAAAATATATAATTATAAAAACTGAAATAAATAATTTAATATTTAACTTTTCAAAAAAATTAATAAAAACTAAAAATTAGAAAAATAATATATTTCATCTACCTTAGATGATTTATATATTTTATTTTACACATAATTATATGTTAAAAATGAAAAGATAGTAATTATCTGAAAAAAAATAGAGTTACTATATAAAAATACTAAATAAGTAAATTTCCCCAACAAAATTAATGGAAAACAGAAAAGTATAATTATAAAAACTGAAGTGAATAATTTAAGATTTAATTTCCCCCAAAAATTTAATAAAAACTGAAAAATATAAATTATTTATTTTATTTACCTTAAATGATTTATATGTTTTATTTTACAATTATATGTAAAATAAAAGCATTATATGTTAAAAATGAAAACATGTTTATTATTTAAAAATATTCATTGTTTATATAAAAATATTAAATTAATAAATATTCCCAAAAATTAATAAAAATTAAACATCATAGTTATAAAAATTGAAAGAGTGATAATTATTGTATGATGTTTGAATGTTTTAGAGTCCCGGTATTGTTTATTGCAATGTTTCTCTTAATATATTTGATTAAACTATGCATTTCTCATGCGTTTATACCTTATTCATAGATAATTCAGCTTTTGGTTTAGTATTATTAATGTATTTATTTGATCTGTCTACATTTCCCTAGTGTATCCAAGTGGTTATATATCTTCCATTCATATCTATGCATTTCCAAAACGTATCCGTATTCGACTTGTTCAATATAATACTCGATACCAATATTTTAATCCTTGATTACTGTTTTAAAAACCATACTGGACCGGATGGTCGGACCATTTAACCTAAGAACCTATCATAATTTCAGATCCAGTTTTGGGTTGGACTACCTTTTATGAAAAACGTTGATTTTGCCAAAAAAAAAAAAAAATCAACTTGGGCCATTATCAATCTCTCTCTCTCCCCCTACCCCCTATTCTATTCTGACAGTTTGACGCACTCTCTCTGCCACCTCTCCCTCTTTCTTCCTCCCTACCCCTATTCTATTATTCTATATTGTGACACACTTTCTCTGTCACCTCTCAGATCTCACATCCGACCTCTCCCCTTAGTCCCCTCTTACATCATTCTACCCCCTATCTCCTAACGGTCTAATAGATATTAATGTGTCATAGGCTTTTATGTTTTAACTTTTAAACGTCAATTTTAATGGAAGGCTGGAATGAAAATTATAAATTAGAATATGAATCTCATATGGGCATTGCAGGGTTTATTTCTCAAAAATTAATGTTGTAGGTCGAACCATTCAACTCGGACCATTGAATTATTAACATGAAAATCGGTGGTCAAAGCGGTTCCACTTCCAAGTTGGTTTTTAAAACCTTGGTTGATATCATAATTAAATAAAAATAAAAAAGATAAAAAAAAATAAAGCATTATACAATAATCTAGAAATGTGTAAAAGACATTTATACACTTATCTAATATAATATTTTATATTAATCATATCAAATAAAAATAAGTGTGATAAATAATAGTTTCTTTTATTTATATTGAAAATAAAATATTAAAATTTAAAACCTACCCAAAAATGATATTGTTTTTCAGGTTGACATGTTAACAATTCAACCTTTTGGGTTATATGTGTTAATCCTTTATCTCATAAAAATTTTAAATACAAAAACACAAAAATATGAAAAATATAGAAACTCTTTAAAAAACATTTGGACACATCTATAATATTTTATCTTAATCATATGAAAAAATAAAAATGATAACAAGAAATTTTTTTAACCTTTTATTGATGATGGAAATAAAATACAAAATTTAAAACTAACTTAAAAGTGGAATAGTTTTCCTATTTGGTGGTAGATCAAAAATTCAATCTTTTATGTCAAATGTATGAACTTGTGATGTCATAATTTAATAATAAAAATTAAAAAGACATAAAAACACAAAAAATATGTAAATTGTTTAGAGAACAGTTGGTCATATCTCTAACATTTTATATTAATTAACCATATTAAAGAAAAATATGTGTGACAAAGAATAATTGTTTTATTGATGATAGAATTAAAATACAAATTTAAAACCAACCAAAAAATGGAGTTGTTTTCTTGTTTGGTAGTGAGTTAACAATTCAACCTTTCAGGTCAAATGTGTCAACTCTTGATGTCATAATTAAATAATAAAAATTAAAACAAATGAAAACACACAAAAGTATTAAAAATACAAAAAATGGTAAAACAATTTGGGCACATTTTGAATATATTGTGTTTTCTTCATATTAAACAAAAATTAGTGTAGCAAATAAGAATAATTTTTGTAGACATGAAATATAAAATAATTGTAGAAAATTTTGGAAACATATTATTTCCTATCATCATCATCATCATAAAAAGCTGCCATATGCAAAGCACATGCACATTTAAATTTTAAATATATATGCGCATGTGCACACACATATAAAAAGTTAAGTAAAGTTGGTTCAAATTTTGTGTTTTTACTAAAGAGTCATTAGTTCAAGTTCAAAAAAGGAAAAAAAAAACTTTATGATCATGAAAAAGGCCTTAAAAGGGGGCATGTAACCATTTAACCAATGTTTAGAGAGACCGGACCGGGCATAGAACCAAAGAGGGGAGAGGTTCATGGGTCAGAGGTTCAACTGGGGTTGAACCGTGATGACGTGACATATACATATATATACTAGAGGTCATATATATTATATATAATATACTTTACAACCTTTAATATACTTGAATATGGTATATTGATGGGAAACTCCCTAATTTTTAAAGCAAATGATTAGAGTTCAAGTCTTTTAATTTACATTTTCTTTAAAATACATGTTTAATAAAGTATTATGTACAAATAAATAGTCATTAATTAACACAAATTAAGAGGTGGATAAATGGTAATTAATTAATATATGGGAATAAGAGGTATGGGTTTAAATTTTGCTAAGTACATTTTAAAATTTCTATTAGTTAAGGACTCGAGTGGTTTGATGAAATTGGGACCGGGTAACTAGTTTTTCGGTTAAACCAGCCAATCAGTTAGTTTTCACCGGTTTTTTAACAAAAGCGGTTATTGGGATATAACCGACCAGCCAAGGTCTCGATTACAGTTCAACCAGTCTGATTTTCTAAACACTGCATGTAACCTAACCCTGAAAGCTATACAAGGAGAAAATTTCTCTATAAGGAAGCCTATATTCAGGGATAGAAGATTATTAAGAGGAATAAATGGGGGTGGGGGTGATAGCCTTTGTTTGTTCTTAATGATCTCTGAACTTCTTTTAGTTGATTATATATTGGGCATTGTTTCTTGATCCTTCTTATACTTACAATTCTTGTTTATTCCATTGTCATCAATTCTTGGTTTGGGTCATTCTTTTCCTTGGATGTATCTTCCTTGATAGGTCTCTCATCATTGTGATTGACTTCCCTCACAAAAATGGCTACACAATCAGAATTCATTGTTTGTTTCAACTTAGAAGCATTCTAAACTCAAAATTGATGATGAGATTTGCTAATGAATTTTTGATGATATTCACCAACTCCGATCACTATATCATCCCAACAAACTTGCTACACAATAGGCAATACATAGTTCAACCTTTCATCACCACACTTAGTTTGTCTCTTGCATTCTTGTTTCTTGATTTTTAATTGGATTGTCCTCATAGACAACTTACCCATGTAAGTGCATTTACATGGGTAACTTACCGAAAAGCGAACGGGGCCCTACTGCGAATCAGCCATCAATTAGTGTATCACATGACCTCATCTGCTACTTAAATATCTACAAAATGACAAAGCTGCCCTTTAAAATATTTTTAAACCATTTTGCCCTTGTGTCTGTTAAACTTTAAAAGTTTGGGTTCTTTATTCTGCAACAAACAGAGCTAGGTTTAATGAAGGAAGAAGGGGTTTTCATTGCTGAACCCTTTCTTAATGCCAAGGGACATGTCGGTGCTCTGAACAGCTTCGATGATCACAAAATACTAGAAAAAAAATGGAAAAAAATCGAGGTCGTCAACAAAAGAAATAGCAGAAACCACAAGACAAGTAACACCAGCGGTGATTTGGCGACAAACAGCATTGGCGAAGGTGATGAGAGCCTTAGGAACAATGTGTACACATATGGTGATTTGGAGAAGTTGCATAGGTTGGTCAAGTAGGAGGGATGAGAGCAAGGTTCAAAATATCGATACATTTGATATGATGTTAGAGGCGTATTGGGCAGTATTGGTAATTTTTTTTTTATCAAATCCGGTTCAGAGGGGCCGATTTAAGGTCCGGTCCATCCACCCCCTGAAACAGTCAAAAGATATACCTCTATAGAAGTATATCGAGAAATTCCAATACAATACATATCGGACGATACAGGCCAATACTTATAATTAACCTAGAAGCCACAACTATCCCTCCCACTAAGTCACCAGAGTACCTAAAAGAAGAGATTGACTTATATTGCTCCAGTGATCGATTCCACAACATGGCCTCCCTTGTATCTTTTGAAAGTACATCTATAAGGACTTGGGAATGTAGAGATCGGAGTCGGTGATGCTATTGCAACAGTTTTCTAGCGATATTTTCCTTTTCGGTATCATCTTTCCGTGAATCAGAACTAGTGCGAAGAAGTTGTTAATAAAGAAATTTGATGACAGCTTAAGGGCATTTGTGTCCTTTTACTAGATTGGCACGTAAGTGACAGCTTAAGTGACACTAGGCTCAAAATTAGCCAGGGTATTATTAATTTGAAAATTTTCCTATAAAATAACAAAAATGAAATAAAAAATCAAATGAAAATTAGAAACTAAATACCTACCATAAAACAGTGGAAATTAGTATAGTATTTAACATTTCAAATTACATACATCGTGTAAACGTAAAAAGCAAAAGCAATGCAACTCGAAACTTTGGATTGTAAGGATCTGCTACCAATAAAACACTCCCAACTCTCCCAACAGGCCACTGCACTCACACACTTTGACAACATCTCTCTTGTCATTCATGGAACTGGGGAGATGAGATGTTCCCGCATGCTGTGCGACTCTCATGGCTAATTGGGAAAGTGTTGTGAAAGTTTATTGGTAGAAGATCTGAACTCTTTGCAATGCACCTCTGATTAAAAAAACACACCAGGTGATGATCATCACATAAGTTCCAACCTTCCTGCTTCAATCCTCATAAAACGATGCTCACACCATCCTCACAGCTACTTGCAAATATTTTTTATTTATCGCGAGATATTCCCATACAGTGGCTGTGAGAATACTGTGTGATCACCGTTTTATGGGAACTGAATCCCTCTCTTATTTACACAAAACCCCTACGTCACAAAAGCAAACTCTCACATGAGTTCATGCGCGCGCGCGCGCGCGAGAGAGAGAGAGAGAGAGGCTAATAATAATAATAATAATAATTAACGGAGACGTAACAGTCGACGGAGATTATCAGTCGCTCTGGCATCAATCCCACAGGCTTCGACATTGCAACTGAGCTTCGGCGTCAGATAGAATTTCGGTAAAGGCAAGCTGCTAGGAGGAGGGGAGTGATAGAAAATAGAACCGGAAAACTTTTCTGTATCTCTAATGACCGTTGTAACAGTAGTCGTTGATGTTGATGATGAGACTACAGGTTTCAAAACCCTAGATACTTCCTTCGGAAGATCACTCGGTTCCGGCCCCAACCGATGAGATGACGTGATCACCAAACTCTCCGTTGATGATGTTGTCGTCATGGTTGATTTTAAATCATGTTTTCTAGGACGGGTGATGGAAGATTTGGACTTGTTTGGTGTGAGTTCTTTTTCTCTGGTTCTGGTGCTTCTTCTGTTAGTTGGAGGACATGAGCGGCCTCTGTCTCTGGATGGGAGAGAAGAATAGGCCTTGGGGTTTGGGACAGGAAGAGGAAGGAGAGGTGGCTGCTGTTGTGGATTGAGAACAGAAAAGTGAACGGAAGAGAGAAATGGTGGAGGCCTATGAATGTTGAAGAGGTGGCTTGAAGAATGAGCGTCGACGTTGTCAGAAGGTCGGGAAATGAAGATGTGGCTGTTTCTTTTGTGAATCCTTCCGCTGTGTCTGTAAGCAGAGGTTGATTGGTGGAAAGAAGGATGTAACGGGACGGCTTCCATATATTGTTGATTATTTTTCCTAATTCAACTTCCAAACTTAACTAAAAAACCCTAGAAAGAGATCAGAGAGATATAAAGGTTTTTCTTTGAAATCCTTACAGATTCAGAGCTAAGTATAAAGGAAACATTCAAGTGAGCAAAGAGAAGATGTGGAGATGTGGAACTGGAAGAAGAAGAAACTCATCAAATAATATACACAGGTATGAGTATGAACCATGCATCGACATCTCTTTTTTATAGAAAAGAGGGAGGTCCAACCGTCCAACGGCTATCTCATTTTCAATTTCTTGGATAATTTCTCCCAATCGGCCGACAAGTGGAAGTGGACTACCCATACGAGCGGCTGCTGGCCTGCTGCGAACTTCAAGACCAGATGCTGAAGGGCGGCAACCGTCCATTCGACGTTGACCGTCAGATTTAGATATGAAATATCCGTTGAAGAAACACAGACCGTCGATATTTAAAAAATGGTTAGGTTTGCTGGTTTGAGAGAGACTCCTTTAATCTCGGCCATACACGTATTTGACTGGACGCGCTAAAAGAAAAGGGGCTGGCTAGCTCTTGAATTAAATATAACAGACTGTCACGTGGACGTGGTGAGGCATTCGTACTTCACACTAACAAAGAAGAGACTTAGAAGGGACACGTGTACGTGCGATTGTTTTGATCGAACCCCCATCCCCCCACACACTCAACTAGGGTTACATGATCCCAAATCATGGTTGCACCTTTAGGCTGTGTTTGGATTGACAAAAAAGATAAGAAAACTTTTACAAATTTTGTATAGATTTTCCTATATTTCCCTATTTCTTCAAACCAAATTTAGCCTTAATTAAAGAATAGAAAATTGAAGGGAGTCTAAAGCCCATGCATTCATATGTAAGTGTTTATGTATTAGACCTCCACCAAATGTGCCCCCCCCCCCTCTCTCTCTCTCTTGTATATGTATAAAAAATGGATCAAAAAATAAATAACAATAGCATTTTTGGAACCTGTACTCCAGATATTTGGTTAAAAGCAACTTTTAAGCTTTATATATATAAATAACAAGGCAGCAACCTTAATACATATTCTTGTTTGATTATTTGTACAAATATCTTTATATCAACATCAAGTGTGCTAATAACATGCTATACAGTACCAGTAATATATAGTAAGACTGCATGCAGGCTGTGCCTCAAAGTTAAAAATAATATTATATTATATGTATGTAGTTTGTCATTTATATTATAATAGTTAAAATATTTATTTATATAAATACTATTACCTATTAGTTTTCTCTCCCCCAATAAATCCAACAAGTGCACCAAATATAGTGACCTGTCACTAAGTTTCCTACTCGTTTAATTAATTCCTGATTATACTACCTATCGACCCATGTATATATGTGATGCTGTTCGATTCGAGATATTTCGAACTGAGGATGCAGTTAGATATTTCTGTTAATTGGATGAGATCGAGGTGGAAGGATAAAGTCACACACCAAGATCTACAACCATAGGAAGGGTCAGAGGCCCAAAGAATTATTCCCCAGGTAGGCACTCTGACGTTCAAATCAGTGGGGTGCAAAGGGCTGGCCAGGATGAGTAGGTTGAAACAATGCTAGTTCCAAGATGAAGAGATGGTACGAAGAGGTAGTGAGTGAAGAGCTCCGAAAAGTCCCTTACCTCGAGCGGGAAATGCCTATTTATAGTTGAATATCTATGTTCTGGTCAATTAGGACTTCTGGGGTTGTCGGGATGAAGTTGTGCACTAAGATCTTTGGGGGGGTTCCCTCTTCCCCAGTGGAATCCACTTGTCCTTGTGGGACACTCCTTCTTGCTCATGCTCTCTCGTTACACAGCTGATGCTGACGCAGCTCGAAGAGGGAGGCCATAGAATCTGCCATGTGGCACCCTTAGGCCAGCTCAGCAATCACCCAAACAATATCTTCTTATATATCCTTGCTAGAAATATAATTAACCAGTCAAATTAAGGAAACTTATTTCCGAGTTACATGCCCAAATGGCTTCTTATTCATTAATCAATGAGTCATGTTTTCTCTAGCTGAGTTTGATTCGAGTAACCTCAACCCTGTAAACTTAATTTCAGATGAATTAATTTGAACAAGGCAATTCCTGATCAAACCACCCTATGCTGTCAATTGGACCGAATTTCTCGTCCAACATAAGTCCATTACAAATGGATCAGGTACAATTCAATTTGATGAATACTTTGTATCATTTTGGACCGGTCCAATTCAATGTTTGGACCATCAAACTTGTTCAAATTGGTTCCGGTCCAAACTTGGTCCATCGACACTTGTATCTCTTACTATCTAAGGACCGGATATTGATTCAATCCAACCAATCCAATATAAATCTATTATAGATGGGACAAGTCCAATCCAATCCAATAAATATTTTGGATCCTTAAGTTTGAACTGGTCCAATTCAATACATCTTATTGGTCCATTCAATCCATTCAAATTAATTTTGATTTAGACAAAGTCCATAGACGACCATAGATTTATGCTTTACCGACCATAGACGACAGTTCAAGGAAAACAAACATGTAGCAACTCATGAAATTGTAATTTGTTGAATTTCTTTTGTACAGAAAAAAAATTTCTATTTGTGAGATAATGGTTTTATATCACAGGAAGGATGACATCTTTCGTTTATTTATTTCTTTTTATGGAAGGAGGCGGATGCAAAGCAGTGAGCTAAACTCTAGGGATTATATTTTATTATTTCACAAAGTGGCTGTTTTCTATGGCTTTGAAAATCAGACTGGACCAGATGGTCGGACTGATTGATCCAAGAACCAATAAGGTAATCGATTCTATTTCACCCTAAAACTGTTCCTAAACTAAAATACGTTGATTTGGTCAGCGACCTGCTGACCTAGGCAGTTGATCCGGACAATAGTTTTTAGCCTTTTATTTTAATTATATTTTTTTAATCAGAACGAGCCATTCATTCAAACCAGAAAACCGATAACCAAAATGATTTCGTATCCAATCCGGTTTTTAAAACCTTACTATTTTCAGACTCAAAACTTTCGTTCTCAGGCGTGATAGACCAAGACTTTATCATTCCACCAAGGCATCAAGTAATGGCCCTCCTCTATAACCTATTTTTGTCTATCATGTGAGCACTAGGGTACCTATCTCTAATCTGTCTCTTTAACTTTTTTTAATCTGTCTAGAACTCCTACTCTGTTTGTTGCTTTATGGGTCTAGTCTTGGTATTTTCCTTATTCATGCAAATACACAGGCTTTCCTACTAATATTAATTAATAAAGTTAGGTGTTTGATGTGACTTGCTTGCTGCGTGGGACACCGACCATTTGCGTATCATGTAGAAAAAAGTTATAATCGAACTAAAGTAAGAGTTTGATCTCAT
Source organism: Nelumbo nucifera (assembly GCF_000365185.1). The sequence goes on along the minus strand of NW_010729120.1, from coordinate 1,151,123 downwards.
GATCTCATCTTTATAGAAGAGTCAATGGTAGTAATTAAAAAGTTCCAAACAGCTTTTTCCATCCACGTGATTAGACCTGTTAACGGGCCGGGTAGCTCTATGGCCCGGCCTGCACCCCGATCGGATTTGGTTATGTAATTAGGCCCGTGGGCCTAACTTCGAGTCTAATACAGTAAGCCCGACTATATTTCGGGCCGGGCTCGGGATTTGTCAAAAAAGTCTGGCCTGGCTCGACTCAGCATTATATGTTATATAAAATATATAAATAATATAGTATTTATTTAAATATATATATATATATATATATATTTATAATTTGATATATGCATTTTTAATTTTTTCTTTATAATTTCTCTCTCACTCTCTCTCTCTATCCAGCCGTTTCAGCAGTAATAACAGCATGAGCTAAATTTCGAGCTCGGGCCCAAGCCAAGGTTTCGAGCTTTTTATGAGGGCCGAGCTCGGGCCTTAAAAAAATCTGTTAATATAGAGTAAAAACCCGGCCCGGCCCATGAACAGGTGTACACGTTACTAGCTGCTTCAAAATTTAAAGCTTTTGATGCTTGGGGTCTTATACAAGTAACCGTGCGTTGCACGTGATAGACTACTATAAGGAGGTTTTGTTTTTTAAATCAAAAGCAAAATTGTATTGCTTTTACTGACATGGCAGTTGTTTTTCTTTTAAAAAACAAAACCATGTTGTCTAATATCCCTAAAAATTTAATTTGATTTGAACTTTAATTTCCTACTGCAGGTGTTTTTTAGTGATGATGTGGCCAGTTTAATTTGGCCATATCAGACACAATTTTCTTGCTTGGACTTTGAATTGACACTTTTATTACATTGCCACATCATCTCTGTCACTGTTGTTTTCAGATCTATGGCCATAGAACCATAGAAGGGGCTCTCTCTTTCAACACCCGAAAGGGCATAATGCTGGTGGCTATTGTTACATCACATGACTAGAGAGTGATTTGTTAGAAACGTGCTATCTCTTTCATTCAAGGTTTTAAAAAGCTAAAGGCGGGGACCAGGAGTTTGGGTCTCATTGGAGCGAGATCTAATCCTCAAGGTGTTTTGAGATATTAGTAAGTGTGCACCTATTTTATACATGACAATTCTAGATAATGATAATTATAGTAATAATATATCTAAAATTTTCTATTAACTTTATGCATTTTTTATTTTTTTATTATTAATTAGATGTAGATTGTCAAAAACCAAATTTGATTACATAAATAGTTCATCCAAATATGTGATAATTAGATTGAATTGTAAAGTTTCAAGTTTCACTAATAGGTCTACCTGTTTGGCTAGACTCTTCTTTTTGTAGTGTTTTATCTTCTTGGTGTATCTTTTTTCTTTTGTTCATTAATTAAAAAAATGTAAAATTTAAATAGAGGAAATTGAATGAGGTGAAAAGTAGTAGTTCAATTTACAATTTAAACCTTGAAATTAAATAGGAACCAAATTCAAAAATGAGTATTTTAGTCACTATTTTAAAAACTAAACTAGACTGGACAGTTGAACTGTTTGGCCTGGGAACTGGTCATGTCACCAATTCTGTTATGGCCCTGAACCACTATTTTACAAAAAAAAAAAAAATAGTTGAAATGCTCAGAGAACTGTTGACCCAAATAGTTTAATTGTTGAAATGTTCGACCCGATTAAAGGTTCTTGGTTTTCTTTCAAATTAATTCCAATTTTTTATTTATTTTAAATAGAAATTAGAAAAATAAAAATAAAAAAAAGAAACTTTTATATCTCATAATCTTCTTCAATTATTCCCAATGGCCAAAATTGGTTAGGGTTTTTATTTTTTCCATTTTGATTTTGAGTTTTCTCATTTTTGTAACTCTTTTTAAACTATAGTAGCAAAAAAAAAATGCAACTCCAATGAAGAAATCAAAAAATCAATGCAAGAGATGAAAGATAAAACACCGATCTTATATTAGAAATCTGAGATACACCAATGAAGCAAACAAAGATTTGATAGAGGTTTAGAGAGATGAAAGAGATGTAAGAAGAGGGCAAACGGTGATGATGAACAGAGATATAGTTGTTGCCGATGGTTCCTTCTTCTTCTTCTTCTTCTTTTTCCTCACTTCAAAGCTTTAACCATCCACCTTCTTCTCATTATATATATAGTGGGCTTTAACCTAATCCTAATATAATGGTCAATATAAAAAAGTTACATTATATTTTATATCTTACTGGTTTGACCCACTCAAATTGGATGGTTGAACCGTTGACCTAGAAACCAAAAGCCAAAGTAGTTTTGTTTTCGGGTCAGTTTTTAACACTTTGATTTTAGTCAAAAGAAAGTTCCACAATGTTATTCATATTTTTAATAGTAGTGTAAGTATAGAATTATAAATGTGTTCAATTTTTTCTATAATTTTTGTATGTTTGTGTAAAAATAATTCCGATGTGTCACACTTACTTTTTGTTTAATATGATAAATATATGATATTATACATGTTCTTGAATGCTTGTTTTTGCAAAATTTATGTATTTTTTTTTTAATTTTTATTATTTATTTATGACATTAAACATTAACACATTTAACCTAAAAGTTAAATTATTTATTATTAATTTTTATAATTCAATTTTGGTAAGTTCTAAATTATGTATTTCATTTTAATTACCAATAAAAATAATTCTTATTTATTAAACTTATTTTTTTAATTTGATTAATAAAAATATCATAAATGTGTATAATTGTTAAATATATTGACATAGATATACTTAGTAGCATTTATTAGTAAAAGATAACTTAAAAATATAGGATTTAATAAGGGAACTTTTCTTTCCTCTAAAAGTGCAATAGTTACATTAAGAGGTATATTGGTATCGGTGAACTTTTCTTTCCTCTGAACTCTGAATGCAAAGAATGTTGTTCTGAATTCTGAAAATTGTCAAATGTCCATTTTAACCCCATATATGAGAATTTTTGTTTGTCTATGTATTTCAATAAAAATAATATTTAATACAACTATAATGATTATTAATTAATTAATAACAATTAATAATTATTATTAATTAATAATCAATAATTAATTATAATTATTATTTAATAGATAATAATAATTATTAATCAATACTTGTGAATAATTAATTAACAACTAATAATTAATATTTAATTGAAAATTGAAAATTAATTTATAACTAATACTAATTGATGGTGCGCAATTTGGTTGCTCCTAGCTAGATGGCAGCTCGAACGTCAGTTGCATAGCAGGCTGATCGAACTTCAAGACAGGTTGAATTAGAGCACCTGGGGTGGCTAACCCGGCATGGTCACTCCGATGCTTAAGTTAGTACTTAGCTATGTGCAAGTTGAAAGCTTGAGGGCTATGAGAGCTAGAATGCACTAAATTACACGTCTTACTTCTCTCTTACCTTCTCAAGTTGGAGGTGAGGCCTTTATATAGGCGTTGCTTGGTGTGGGCTTCACGCATCGTGTCCGAGATCTCAGGGAGGTCGTGCCCAACCGGTCCAAAGTCAACAGAGGTAGCCGTACACGTAGACCAGTCTCCACGCCTTGCTTGGTCTCCCCCGGAACATTCAGTACGAGCGCCAACTTCTGAGAGACCCGGAAGTGACGGGTTTTCCATGCAGAATTGGTCGGCGAGCATGTCTCGCAGGTCGCCATCTGGACCTCAATCAGGTCGGCAAGCCCTCGAGGGAGGTCGCTCCTCGTGTCGAGGTCACTTCGGCTGGTGACGAGGTGCTACAGGTCAACCCTGGACGAGGTGCTGCTAGCGACCTAAGTTGTGGTTGAGGTCGCTAGGTCGGCGACAAAGGCGGGTCATCAAGCTGGTGGCGAAGTCGGATCGCGATCTGGAATTCCATCACTTTGGTTAGGGCAAGTCATCGCCTAGGTGGTGTTTGGGTGTCGTCCAGCTGTTTTGAGATGCCATCTGTCATGGTGTCATTGGAGGGCCAAATCCACCCTCATCAATTGCTCCCCACTCCCGAGCTGAGGGCAGCTTGGCAAAGGGAGTAGATTGTTCCTTTGGTCCGGAATGACTGCGTGATGAGCTCGTAGTCTTTGGCGTTAGTCCAATTTGCTTCTCAGGTCGGAAGAGTTCAAGTGTTTGAATGCAGCCTTACGTAGGACTCCGCCGTCTTGATTATAGGGGCACGAAAGCAAATTCATCCGCTCAAGGAGAGGTAGAGCAGGTACCCCAAGGACATCTACCTTATTAGGATGCAACCATCAAGGGGTTCTGCAACTCGACTAAGTACCTCAAGAGCGAAGCTCATCATGCCGTCATCAAGATGGAGTTCTAACTGTGTGACTGCCTCGTCAGGTCGCTCCACTCAGGTAGACTTCGATGCATTGTCCCTCAAGCCGGCTCTCAAAGGAGTAGCCGACAAGGTCGATGCAGAGCCTAAAACCGAGGTGGAGGTCAACTGTGAAGAAATCGATCACGTTTGCATTTCTACCAAAGTGTTGAAAGCGAACTAGTCTTCCTTTCCTTCATTTCTCTTTCCTTCTCTTTTTTTTTTCTTTTCTTTTGGTGAGATGCTGACGTCCTTTAAGATCAATTTAGGCATGCTGCCGAGCTAGATAAACGGGTGGGTCATCCTTCTAAGGTCGGCCTTCCTGTTGTTGATGTGCTTTGAGGTTGGCTTGAGGGCGCCTTAGCTAAAAGCAGTATGGCTTTCCCTTAGAGCTCGGTTTAACCAGGTCACCGAGGCGGATAGTCATTCTATTGTAACTTTAAAGGTGGTTGCTTCTATGTCGTCACTTGGAATTGGCTTCCTTGGGTAGGTGAGATCATGGCATACATGTATTGCACCTGCTCCTGGAACTGCTGGTCGCCTACTCTTACCGGAGTCATGGGAGGCTCATCTAGAGGGGGTGGCTCTACTATCCGCGGGTTGCCTACAATCACGAGAACCATGAAGGGTTTGACCTGTGAGGCCGGTTCCACATCCAGTTCGCTTCCAACTCTCACAAGAGCCATATAGAGCTCGACTAGTAGTGAGGCTTCGCAATTCAGGCTGGGAGACAATTTGGGCCAGATCGTTGAAACCAAGGTTCAAAATTTCATCACGTATCAGCCTGCATCGGCCGATACATATCGTATCTTAAGGCTTTCGGCACGGGGAACGATTCAAAATCAATCGTACCGTTCCTTTTCGTCGTGCCGAAGGCATATCGACAAGACCCCCCTTTTAACAAATGTTATGCATTTTTATTTTTTTTAATATAAAAGATTTTTATTAAAGATAAAGAACAAAAATGAAACCCCCCCTTCCTCCTTCCTCCTCTTAAGGAACCTTATGCCTCTTGTGTTCTGAACTATGCTTCACCCCTCTAGGTAGTGGAACACCTATGTGTTTTAAAACATTGAATCATTGATATTTATTTATTTTTTTTAAAATTTAGTATACTTTTAGAATAAAATATGCAAAATAATTATTTCATCTATTATGTCCATAAATCCATTCAATTTTTTTTACATATTTACTTTTCTTAATTTTAATTTAATTTTTAGAATAAAACGTGCAAAATAATTATTTGTATAAAAATAAATAATTATTTAGTTTTAAGAAAATTAGAATAAAACATGAAAAATAATTACTTGATCTATTATGTCCATAATTAGATAGTATGTTTTTGTTCCCAACTTCCCATTTATTGATTATAATATGTTTTTTTCATAAAACCCACTAAAACGTGCTATTTTTATGTATAAATAGCTCATTTATGTCTTATATTTAGTGATATTGATGTTTATTTATGATTTATTAGAGTATTTATAGCATTTCCATGTGTTTCCATATGTATCTTAATTTTTCGTCCGTATCCATGCGTATCCAAGGTGTATCCCGATACGTCTCTTAAATTTGCCTTTCTGATACGCATAGCGTTTCCGATACTTTGAGCCTTGGTTGAAACTTGCCCGAGCTAGTTGTTCATGTTCTGTTCCCATTGTAATGCCTGCTAATACGTCTGTTGTTGTCGGCATTGGGCGGTAGTTCGGTGCCACGACTACACTACATTGGCCCGCTGGTGGTCTACTCATACTGGAGCCACAGGGACCTCGACTTGCGGGGGCAGCTCTACTAATTATAGGTTGCCAACTCGCACGGGAGCCTTGGAAGGCTCGACCTATAAGGGCATCCATGCAGTTCGTTGGCCGCCAACTCCCGCGGGAGCCACGAAGGGCTTGACCTGTAGAGGCAACCTCGCGAAACAGAACTGATGAGGCTTCGTCCAGGCTGACTGTTGTTGAGAATAAACGTAGAATGAGTTTAGACCAGCAGGGCTTCTCCATAGTGTTGGCCGTCAACTCCCATAGGAACCACGAAGGGCTTGACCCGAGGTGCCTATCGCCGAACTACTGGTTGTCGAGGTCATTCAGTTGTTGTTTATTCTGTGATGGTATGAATGCACCGCTGATGGCTTTACCGCGGGGAGAGGGGCATTCACATGAGGTAACAATGTGTTTATCTGGGGTACTAGGAGTGCCGAGTTCGGCATGGTTGTTGCTGATTGTCACAGGGTGGTTCTCAAGGTTCATCACAAATGCTCTTGCCCCCTAGTGATTGATTCTTGTTCTTGATGTTGGTGCTGCTCAAAAATATCATTGGGTTGATGGAACCAGAAATTAGAAGATGAAAACTTAGCAATCTTGAATGTGAGAATTTAACTGTTTAGAAGGTGAGAACTTAGCGTTTTGTTGCAGATCCCACAGACAACGCCAATTGATGGTGCACGATCTAATTGCTCCTAGCTGGATGGCAACTTGAATGTCGATTGCGTACTAGGCCGGTCGAATTGCAAGACAGGTTGAACCAGAGCACCCGGGGTGACTAACCCAACATGGTCACTCCAATGCTTAAGTTAGTACTTGGCTATGTGCGAGCTGAAAGCTTGAGGGTTATGAGCTAGAATGCACTAAATCGTGCGTCTTACTTCTCTCTTACCTTGTTAGGTTGGAGGTGAGGCCTTTATATAGGCGTTGCTTGGTGCGGGCTTCACGCATCGTGTCCGAGATCTCAAGGAGGTCATGCCCAACCGGTCCAAAGTCAACGGAGGTAGCCGTACATGTAGACCAGTCTTCGCGCCTTGCTCGGTCTCCTCCGAAACATCGGTACGAGGACCTACTTCCGAGAGACCCGGTAGTGACAGGTTGTGCATGTAGAATTGGTCGGCAATCAGGTTTCGCAGGTCACCACCTGGACCTCAATCAGGCCGGCAAGCCCTCGAGGGAGGTCGTTCCTTGTGTTGATGTCACTTCGGTTGGTGATGAGGTGCTACAGGTCGGCCCTGGACGAGATGCTACTAACCGGCTTGAGTTGTGGTCGAGGTCCCTAGGTCGGCAGCAAAGGCAGGTCGCCTGGCCGGTGGCGAAGTTGGATCGTGATTTGGAATTCCATCACTTTGGTTAGGGCAAGTCATCACCTAGGTGGTGTTTGGGTGTCGTCTATCTGTTTTGAGATGCCATCTGTCATGATGTCATTGGAGTAGACCTGTTCATGGGCCGGGCCGGGCCGGGCTCGGGCCGGGCTTTTAGTGTTCATTAACAAAAAAATAATAGGCTCGAGCCCAAGCTCGGCCCGACCAACGGGCCTAGAACTTGGGCCCGAGCCCGGCCCTGATAAAAAGCTCGAAGCCCGACCTAATAAAAGAAAATCAAATTTTTCCCTATTCAAATAGACATTATCTATTTTAATTCAGATGTTTTTTTCCCCTATTTAAATGAACAATGGGCCTACAAGTGAATCAACAACCTTCTCAAATCAAAAAAATTATTCAAATGGACATCACATAGGGTTTTTACTT